>OU426978.1:63568543-64141043 GCA_911387785.2 Aelia acuminata
AGCAGTAGGTAATCATGATGTTTAAGGAGAGAAAATTTCTTTAAAAAAATAAAATAAAATAAAAACAGTTATAATCAACTTTTTGTCTTGATATATACCTAGTTATATTGAATTATATTGATATTATCTTAAGATTTAATAATTAGCCTGAGATAGATAACCAGTATGCTGTATTATAGCAACCCAGTATAACTTTGCAACATTATTTTCAATAAATTTTTTATTGAAATTTTAATTTTAATATTTAATTTATTCTCGTTTTTCTTTTAAATTTCATAATTTTAAAATTTGTTCGTTTTCAGTCATTACAATATTTTTTAAATTTTTAATCTAAGATTACATACCTATATATCAGCACAAATTCATTAATTAATGGATTTTTCTAAGAAAAATTTTAATATTGCAAATTTTATAGATTGTGTAATTTAATAAAAAAAAACTTCATATTTTATTTATTTCGATTATATTGTAGCATCTTCATGACATAAAAATATAATATTATATCGTGTATTGTTATTACATTACTATTTGAAACAATCAAAAATGGAAGGAATACATTTATTTTAAATACCACATTACTGATAAATTTTGAAGTTTTTATACAATCAATCAACTACAATAGTCTATACAGGTTGATACTCCTAATCCTATTTAACCCTATATTATTGTATTACTATTTTTAGCATAATAATGATATATATTTGAAAATTTATTAATTAATCACATAAAGAAGCAGGTGAAACAAAAGGAAAAAAAGCATCCTCTACAACGTTGAAACAATGAGGCTGAAGTAGTTTATAGTCATGCGCAGAGGATGGATGAATGGAGATGGTCTAACAGAATATTGACATGAAGACTGAAGAGAAAACGGAAAAGAAGTTGTTGAAGGAAAAGTACTGATGAACAACGGAAAGTTTGAAGAAAAAATGGTATAGTATAGGAAATATACTGCGTAAAATAGTTTCTGTTGGAGTCATATGATTGAATGTAGTAGAAATAATCAAATAAAAAAAAATTAATGAAACAAATTTCATAAAATAAATACATGTTTTTTTATGTAGCAGGTACTTAAAATAAAATACCAGACCATTCCAATATCTTTCTTCATTTAAAGGAATATAGTTTCGATCGGGAAAAGTTTCTTGTTACTACGTCCGATTGGAAATCTGAAGAGTGAAATGAATTCGAAATTAGCATAACAATATTCATTCTATAAAATACGTGTACAAACACCTTCAATTTCAAATAACGTAGATAGATTAATTGCATAGCTGTAGGAAAGCTATCTTCCCAATTCTTGCCTTAATGTGTTTCTTAAAATTTAATAAAAAGTAAATTTTAAATCTAAAAAATATAGGATAGAGAAAATTAAAATTTACTCGAAATTCGAAGCTATATCTATCAATATGTCTAAGTAGTGGAATGTAATATAACTGTTCTTAAACATGTAAATATGTGCTAAAAATATATTTGAAATTATATTAAAATTTTTATTGTGGATATTATATTATATGTAAGCTGATGGTTAGATGAAATTTTATTTTTCGAATTTAGCAGGGAAAAATGACGGAACTTGTGAATCTTTTCTAATGTAATTTTTTTTTTTTTTTTTTTTTTTTTTTTTTTTTTTTTTTTTTTTTTTTTTTTTAAATCAAATGTAAGAAAGAATACATTAAGATTCGTTAAGGATATTAAAGTTACATGTAACATTATTGTTTGATAGATACATTATGTAATAGTATATATATATATATATATATATATATATATATATATATATATATACACACACACATATACACATACACATATATAAATTATATTACGGAAAATAAGTTTCAAATAAGTTAAATAATACAATGACAATAACAAAATATATTTTCTATATAAATAAGATCGTCTTCTGTTTTCCTGATTGTCAGTTTTCCACATCGTCTCGCTTCTCACTCAACTCAGTTATTTCCTTCTGAACTTTGCGATACTAATTCTGTATATTACTCCCTTATCCTTGACCACTTTTCCCAACACGCGGTGTGTATAAGCTACATATAAGTCCAATATATTCTAGTCATAATAGGCTCCGTCATGTTATTAACATTTCTTTCCCAGAGCCAAATTGACCTCCAGGCAAACCTCGCAAACCATATGTCGCCAATACCTTCGCCTCTTAATGTACTGATGAATTTTCTTTTGAGAAAGTTGAAACGCATCGCTTAAGTAACATTTTTTTTACCGTTAATCTATAGATAATTTCATTATGGAAATGCAATCAGGAATCGTGAGTCAGAGACGTATTCATGATGATAACTTTCGTATCTTGTATATTTTCATGGAAGGCGCAGGTGAACTATACCTTTATATTTTTCAAAATTGAATACAACATCTGTATCCCAGATTATTTAAAACACAAAATTAATCTTTAGCAAAATTCTCGATTTGATTTCAAAACATACCAAAGAAGTTGAATGATTTCAAAAACCTCTATAAATTTAAGAACATTCATATCTTCGTTTACACCAATACACCTCATAATCACCATACAGAATACACAATTCTTCCTTTTATATGTTAGTAACAAAATTTCTGCTTTTTTTGGTTTTTAAGTACAAATAATATGACAATTTCACGTTTGTTTAGCTAAATATTGAAGAAAAGGGGAAAAAAAGTTTTGTACGTAGATTGGGCTTACTTGGTTTGGTAGTTTAATCGACGATGTGTGATTTATTTTTGAGTAATATCAGGGGAAACATTTTTTTTTTTAATTTAGGTAAGAATTTGTAGTTGAAAAAAAATATATTTCTTTATAACAATCTGAACTAATAACACCATTTATGGTTTATCTTTTGTTGTTTTGATTCCTAATGTTTCTAATGCTAATGCTTTCGCTAACGATTGTAAGGAAGATTCGCATTCTTTATTAGTTTTCGGAATCACGAAATTATCCATTCGCATCTTACGTTTAAAAAGTCAGAGTATTGCCCTTTTGGCTCCATTTTTCTTATATTTTCTTGCCATTCTAAGCATATGGAGAGGATGGTGTGGGGGGATCCTTATATTTTGCAAAAATATTTAAACCAGAATTGGAAAATAAAGATTATTTTCATAGTATGGGTACAAGATAAATTTAAAACCGCCCCGAATCGAGCCTCTGCTCGTCTGCTATCCGGAATTTGCCATTATAATGGGATTCGGAACCGCTATATGCTAAAATGCTTTAAATTAGAAGATAAATTTAGAACGTCATTATGAACTGTAAGTAATCACCCGAATCGGGGGGAGAACTCCGCACAGTAGAGAAACCCTCGGCTACTCGAAACGGCCCAATTAAAAAGATACGCATTCGCGACTTTAACCACCGCATGCCGTCTCTTAGGAATGAGTGAAAGCTAACATATTATTAAGGAGGTATAATTTTCAATTAGACATTTCGGTGAATAATTTATTAGGCCATTTTTTTTCGTGTGGCCTGCCCATGATGGGCTAAAACAATTTGTAAAAGACTACCGTGCCTGGAGCTATAAATCTTCCAAAAGTTATGGTAGCCCGAGGAGCTTCCGAAGACCTCGCTTATCCAGAACACTCTTCCACCCTCAGGCACTTCCGCCTCCACTACTTTAGGCCATTTTGTTTTTTTATTGATACGCCAATGTGTTAATCCCAGTTACCCCTGACATTTAATTTTACGAGCTTTGGTTTTATTGATGTACTGACAACGAAAAATTTATTAGAATTTTTTTACTGATTAATGATTAAACTTTGTAGCTAATGTCCCCTAAATTATTTCCTGGTGAATTTTATTATGAAACGTAATTAATGAATGTATGCAGAATTTTACATTTTTTGAACTGCCTCCACGTAAAATATTGACATGTCAAAACTCGTAGGTCGTGTTTCCGAACTTGATACAATTACTTCAGATCGCGGAAGATCCCCGTTCCATCCAGTACTTTTTTAGTGTCCTCGCATTATACAGATTTTAAAACGATGGAGTTTTCTGTTATAATATGTAAGATGTAATTATGGAGTCTTCGGCAAGCAGTCCATTCTTATTACTTATTTGTTTGAGTGTTGATATCTGCAGTTTAGTAGGTTGTTATACTTAGAGGTTCTTGATAAAATCAAAGATCTAGATATCCATTCTAGAAACAAAATGAATATTATATTTATGCTCACATTACTGGAGAAATGTTATATACTTTAAATACTGTTAATAATAATTTTTTTTTTCAAAGTAATATAAAAATATTTGAATGAAGAGAAGTTATTTTTATGATAAGATTTACAATGATTTTTAATTTCAATAATTTATTTTGGATGCTATTATTATTAGGTAAATATTAAGATTTATTGTTTAGCCTCTACCCCTAAGCTTATGTATAATTATATAGCATTACGAATATGAATAAGATTCTATATAAAAAATAGGAAGGAATTAAGGAAAATGCGAGATCAGTAACTATTGTAATTGTTGCTATTGTATTTTTTTAATAGGCTTTTATGTTTTTCATACTGTTTAACGTCCTCTTTTAGATGGCTTACTCTTAATCCCTCAAATAGTGTCTACTGTATCTTATCGTTTTCGGTTCGAGTTTCATCAGGGGAAACCTGTTCTTTTACAATAATAAAATGGGTTAATTTTTATAAGTTTTATTCTTACTTTATTGGTTGTTAGTTTGTTCGTTTAACTGACGTCACTTTATGCCACTAAGGCTAATCGGACGATGCTACAGTGGGAGTCCTTAATTTTGCCTATCTAGGTATAATTAGGATAGGGATCTTTAACGAGTACCTGCCATCGTACAGGCTCGGGACCTCCATTTTACGTCCCATCCGGAGGACGGCATAGCTAAGGATTTGTATACCTCTTAAAAAATCATAAGACCACCAGCGGAATGCGAATCCATGCTTGTAATATTACTTTTTTTATCTATTTTTTTCTGATAATTTGTCATTAAATATTTTTAAATATAAATACTAAATCTAAGAGCTTTTATAGAGCGGAGAACAAAACTTCTGTATTTTCCGTACAGATATCCAAATGACCGAAATCTTCGCCAATTTTAATCTATAATTAATGTTTTTCATAGTTATTTATTTGTTTTCCTAATAATTTTCATTCAGGTTTGGATCCACCGAGGATTTTCAACTTGATCGACTTAAACAATTATGGAAACCAAATTTCTTAAAAGCCAGAAAGTTCTCTCTCGTATGATGTTCAATTCTCATGGTAAGCTCTGAATCTGAGTTTATTCTAAAGGAATTAGAAGTTGGTAACCACTTTATATAAAGATGCTGCAGCTGTAAATATTGAATTGAGATTGAATTTAATATATAAGTAGTAGTTGTAGGGTGAGAAATGAAAGATGAGATGAGATTTTTTACTCACATTAAAAACTCCTAGAGCCACCTCGGGACGCGAACCCGCGACCTTTTTTAATGTGGATTGCTATGCTAACCACTACACCACAGGTGATCCCGAGTTTATTGGTATTTTTTCCTGGTTTGCTGACTTTTTTTTCTTATTTTCACAGGTAGATTGTCGAAAAACCATTTATTTCAAATTTTACAAAAATTTAGTATTTGGACAAGCATAACGATTTACAAATTTATTTCTGATTTAGTTTAGGAATATATGAGCCAATAATACCTGTCTCATAAAACAATGAAATCTGGATTTACTTTATCTTTTTTTTTTCTTTTTTTTTTTTTTTTACAGAATTTATAATTCAAAATCATTAAAAAGAAAATCCGTTATAACTAAACTTGCAGGAGAAAAGTCAGCTATTGATTTGAGATATTGTCTCTTTATTAATCGGCTATTTATTCGAATCCATTAGCCTTAAGCATTTTACTTACTTACAGCTAAAGGAAATTAGAATTTTATTCCACTTCAAAGGTTTGGCGATCCATAATCGTCCGCTTATTGAGTATATAATAATAATAAACCCTATACGTCACTATGACCACAAAAAGATATTTAATAGATATATAATATATATTAGCTTTACGATTATCAGGGTGGGGGGGTATATTGGGGAGGGGAGGTGTTATAAAAAGGGATGAATGAAATAGTTGTGAAAAGGGCGGAGCTGGAAGCAGCTGACTGAGGGTCGATATCAGCTGTGAGGGCAGGACCCATCGCGCTCAGCTGCTTTTGTCATCGCCCCTCATGGTGGTCTCTCTTATCTCGTTATTATTTTTTTTTTTCCTTCATGCCTTATTAATTTCTCTTATCATTTATCTCTCGTAAATAATGAGTTATAAACGTTCCGACGAATTTTATGTTTCAACTATTAATTATTTGAATTATTTCTTCTATTAATTAACTATTAACTATCTACTATTAATTTATTTTATTTAATGTTCAAAAATAATAAGAACAAATACAACCTAATTTATGGTATTTATTTATTTAGACAGGCTAAATTATGCATATACCTATTTCACTGACTCCAGCCATTTCCCATTTAAAATTCCACCCCCGATTTTTCGTCCTCCCCCCCTCCCCCGCAAGTACAAAAAATACATGTATTTGAAAAAGACTTCTATTTCAGTATATGAACATAGTTTATGTCTAAACTTATCATTTTTTACATCATAATTAGGAAATTCATGTCTGTCAGATCACAGTATCCAAAACTATATGGGGTATTCTTAAGTAAATTTATCTAATAGCTGTTACCAAATAACAAATAAAAACATATTGATATATTGACTAAGAGACATTTCGAAGTTTCAACTGCATTCTCAATTTTTCTAAGTACCCACAAACAAGGACTAGGGATAATTGTCTCTAATCTCAAATAGTCAACCTTTGGGGAAGTTGGTACCACTGGTGGTACTGTGACTATATTCTGGCAATGTAGGTTTTGTCATTCTGATTTCAACGGTTTGCATATCTAAAAACTCATATAATTTATTTTTTGAAGTGAAAAGATTTGGCTCCGCCGGGAGTCGAACCCGGGTCTCCTGCGTTACATGCGAGGATGCTAACCGCTACACCACAGAGCTCGGCTCAAGGCAGAGCAAATCCTTCCTCTTCACTGATACCTACTCCCCCTATCTCACAAGTTTTGCGAGTAGTAGCGGGAGGTGGACAAAATTTGTCCACAAAATTTGTCCACCTCCCGCTACTACTCGCAAAACTTGTGAGATAGGGGGAGTAGGTATCAGTGAAGAGGAAGGATTTGCTCTGCCTTGAGCCGAGCTCTGTGGTGTAGCGGTTAGCATCCTCGCATGTAACGCAGGAGACCCGGGTTCGACTCCCAGTGGAGCCAAATCTTTTCTCTTCAAAAAATAAATTATTTAAAAATAATTTAAAATTGGTGGTCAGCCACAATTTAAGATTGGATTAATTAAAAACTCATATGTTTTGTGTCTTTAGATGATTTAACCATCTTCTAGCCGACGTGCGCTTTGTAATTCATAATTATTTTCTTTAATTTTTTAAATAACTGACGTATTATTGCTGTGTTAATTGTTGCTGAATTCCTTTTATAATTCTTTCGAAAATTTCCTTATTATACGTAATTCCTTATTATACTTATATGTAAATAAAAAAAAAGTTGCATCGGTTATTGTATTATATTGTAGCCGAGGTATTTAAAAGCGGTCTACTCTTTATAACTATATTCCCTCAACTCAGATCTTGCTGTCAGGATAAGAAATTATATATAAATAGTTTAATTTTCATTTAATTGCAGGCCTATTTGTTCTGTTTCTCTTTTCAGAGTCTTAAAGGGATTCAATATCCCTTTGACTATTTCCAAGGATGGATAAATCATCTGCATATCGAAGGATATTATGATTCATGCTGTTTTACGCCAATCTATTTTCTAATCTTTGCATTACAGAATCAATAAAGGTTACTTTTATTAACTAGTAAGGAACTGGTTTTTCTTTTACAAATAAGAGCATCGTCAAGAAGAAAAAAATTTAATTGAGCTGCCAGGATTAAGCATTTATCTCCAAATGGTTTCGGGCTTATAAGTTCTATGGATAAATCAAGAGATTTTAAAAAAATCAAAAGCTTAATAAATATTTTAGTTTTCATCGGTGTTTCAAATAAAATATTTATACTTTACAGAGGAGGGAGGCATAATTACAAAATTAAATTTAAAAAATTCATAATTGATGAATATCACACATTGTGTGGTTTTGACCACCTTGGGGATAGCGGAAACCTACAAATATTCATTATAATACATTATTAAGATATTTATTGAACCAATTTTTTTCGTATATGGTTTTTGATAAAATTGATTAGATAATTTCTGTTAAATTATGTTTCAATTTATTCAGGTCTTTGTGATTTTTAAACGAGAAGTACATAGTGGGCATTTTTCGTTCTATACCCGCCCACGTTTTCTAAGCTATATTAATTGATATTAAATAAATAAAATTTGTATTGAAAACATTCAGGTTTATTTATTAACCAGTTCTAAATCCGTTTTGGCCTCTTAAAAAATCTTAATATGACGACCTTCCGTAAGATATGAGTTATTTCCCGATATCCTATCAACTTCAAGATTTTATCGATACATTTATAAGATTCGCATGATGCGAACAAGCAACACTGAATGATAATGAAATTATGCAGTCATGCAGTTTTATATATTGTCGTTATTATAAATGAAATTATTGAAACTAACTGGTAATTATAGAACGAAAAATACCGTTTTTCTCCACTTTAAATTATTACTTTTAGAAAAGGGTTGCCTATCGAAGCTTGGTACGTGAATCAAATAATAATGATAAAATAACATAGGTGGTTAATAAATTTTCCTTCGACATCCGACTTATATCAGCCATCTTCGGATTTCGACTTCTTACTTTTACCGTATCTTACTTATTTATTCTAAGAAGAAGAGTAATATATGTATATTTGTGCAACAAGATGTTTTTGATCGAACATTTCTCCTGGGTCGATATCTTACTCGCGATTTGAATCCGCTTCCCACAACAACAAATATGGTTGAAATATTTCACTGATTGTGGTTGGCGACATCTGAGATGAGAGAAACTGGCACGCGATTCCCTTCAACCTTGTACTTCACCCTCATTAGGAAACATCTAAACGAGGCTTAATCAAGTCCTGTTGGCAAACTTACAAAGTTCAAAGTTGACCAGGGGCTAAATACCAGGCGGTCGCGGGGTAAGTGATAGTGTATGCATCGCCCCGCTATGCTAATAACTGTTGCAGTCCCATACTAGCAGGGCCTCGTCATGCACCCTCCCTTCTACACTCGACTCTCCAAAGGGTAAGGGTTATTATAACTGCATTATTATTATAATAGCATTGTTAACCTAGTTGATAATGCAACTACAAGTTAAATTTCTTTTGGAGTCAATAAAAACAACTAGAATTGTTCCACATTCTAATTAATCTTGTTAACTTGCAGTTTATTCAAATGTATCGTCAAAATACTGAATATAAACTAATTATGAAACTTTAACGTATTATCTAAATTTTATAACCTTTCCGCTATAATAATAAATAAATCTATAATATATAAAATAAATTAATCACTGGAATTTAGTTAACTTTTAGGTGAATGTGCATGTAAATTTAATGCCAGTGACCCTTAGGGGTAGAGGCTTAACAACAATAAATAAATTTTAATCAACTTTTTCGGAGTTGTTTCTTTAAGCGTTTAAAATTAAAATACATGTAATAATTATGGCTCTTGAGGCTTGTCTACAATGTGAATGTCTTTTACATTCAGTCAATTTACATGTAAATCGTTGATTGTTGTTGGTTCTACTTTGTACAGAAAACACTGTTCGCTTCTTGTGCGCACGAAGTCCCTTGTTAGGATTGGGACCGAAATTATTAAAAATAAATAAATAATATTTAAAAAAATAAAGTGTTCCTGGAGCTCAAGAAATAATCGCTGCACAGGCATTCAGAAATTACGGTATTGTAAAGGAACGAAAAAAAAAAGATTTATACAGACGGTTTGTGGCGATGAGTTGTTTTTTACCACAGAAGTTTTGCTTTGATATAGCTTCCAGTTTTAGTGAATGGGAGGTCTTCTACTGTGAACTTTGAAGCTATCTACTTCTTTCAATGATTCGATACATTTAAAAACAATATTTCCAACTTAGAACCTGCCTATTAATAGCATTGATTGATCCAATGTTTTTTTAAATTTTTTTATTTGTCCAGGATGTTGCTCCGAAGGAGAGCCGTCGTAGTTGATTTGCGCATCTTACATCGAGTGAGGAAAGTGTGATGGAATTTATTTTTATTTTTTATTTTATTTTTATTTTTTGTAAAAAGACAACTAAAAAGAACTGGTTTGAAGAATCAACACTGTCAGGCTCTGTACATTTTAACTCTTGCCGCTTACAAACGACTCCATCATCTAGTAGAATGCTGAAAAGTTTACCGCCATTTTGCTCTGTCGTCTTCATCCATCAGCTGCATTTATGTTGCGTCGTTCTTCCCTGTTTCCTCATTAACGTGCGAGTAAAGTAATTGTAGCTGATATCCTAGGAAAAATTAATACAGGAAAAGCAATGAAAAAAAAATTATAAAATGTTACAATATCCTAATTTGTTTTCGTCTTTGTAATTCAGACCTCATTCATATTAAAAAAAATAATAAACTACATAATGGGTAACCCAATGCCATATAATTATTTTATTTTTTTTAGCATTAGTCATACAAACATTAGTCAATTATGATACCTATATTTAATTTTTTTTTTTCAAATTTGACCCTCTTCTATCAACGTGGTTGGACGAATTGGATTGTTGAACGAATCGGAACGTGAGCGCAATTAATATAAAAATTACCGATCTTTGATAGTCGATTTTGGTGAAACGACTCAACCGATTTTGCCTTTAAGTATGCCATTCGACGAGTAATTAATTTTTATTTTATTTAAAAGTGAATTAAATTTTCTTTGCTATTTATGATTTTTAGAAAAAATAAAATAAAAAAGCCTTAATTTGGTTTGTTTTTTTAAGCTTCCAAGCCCCCTTGAGGAAATTTCATTGAAAAAACTGACTGTAGTTTCTCTGGTTACATGACCACCATACATGATCACCTCCAGGACCAAATTATATATTGACTGTGTTAATAAGTAGTTTATACAAATCGAGTTATTCTGTATTTATGAAAACAAATACTTTGATTTGAGGGTTTAGGACGATAACTATTTAACAAATTTGGGGGTGTCCAAAGGCCAAAATCGGTAAGTCGAGATAGGTCTTATTAATGTCATATAGATTAGCTTTTTAATGGGAATTGGAAGTTAGGAGCGTTTGCCTAGAAAATGATGTAAAAGTCGGAATCTGCGGGCTGTTTCTTGCCTTTTTAGCTTTGTTGAGGACTCCATGTGAGACGTTTGTCAATATGTAGTGGATCTGTTCGACGGGGATAAGTTGTATGTTTTCGAAGGATACTGTAGGACATGATGTGGATTTGCGACCGAGATTAAAGGTAGTTGTCAGAATAGGTGTGGAGGACACAATACAGTACTCAATCGTCCGACGTGACACAGGGGCACATCGTACCTCCACCCCAACATAATTCAAATCGACTATACCACCCACGAGGATTGGATACCCCAGAAATAAACTCGGTGAATAAACAATCAAAACTAGAGCGAGTAAAACCAGAGTGAAGCAAATGGGTCACATCCAATAGAAAATCTAGAAAAGAAGTAGTATTGTGCAGAATGCGGATAGGGAACTACGCATTCACACACACATACATACCTAATCAAAGGTCTCGAAGCACCCACTGGCAAATGTGCAACTCACAGTATAAAACACTTGTTGCTAGATTGTGTACAACATAATGATGTACGAAAAAAGATAAAGCTTCCGAAAACTGTGAAAGAAATACTAGGGGATGAAGAGTCTTAAGACCTAAACTTATTACAATTCTTGAAGGCACCAAATTACTACAATCTATATAAATAAAGATGAAATTCTTTTAGTTTGTTTGTTCTTTATAGAAATCCATACTGTTCTGAATTCTCCAAATTTCGCTCAGTGGTCCTTTCATACAAGGTACGAACAGCTGCCCATATTAAAATTGCATAACTTCAGCCAATCTTTTTGTATATTGTTTATTGTTACAAAAATCGTTTTGATCTCGCTTTACATTGGTTTTTACGAAATTGACCGTTTGAGTAGTCTCATAACGTCTCACTTTATAGATTGAAAAAAATGAAATTCTCCGGGTCAAACCGGTACTTATATACCGGCAAATGAAATTGCCTAGGTGAAACCGGTAAATAAAGATGATATTCTGTTTGTTCTTTATAGAAATCCATACCATTTGTTCTAAATTCTCCAAATTTCGCTCGGCGGTTCTTTCATACCAGGTGCGAACACCTGTCCATAGTTAAATTGCATAACTTCAGCCAATCTCTGGTATAGCCTAAAGTTTTAGAATAATAATCTATTAGTGCTATTTTTGTTGTATTTTTTGTTTATAGAATTGTTCAGGTTTATTAGAAAAATGAAATTCTCCGGGTGAAACCGGGATATATAGCTAGTAAAATATAAAAAGGAAAAATTAAAGCCAATGACCCTTAGGGATAGAGGCTAAACTGTAAATAAATAAATAACAGGTATTTGATGGAATTTTTTTTTATTTATTTTTAATCTCCTGTTTTGACTCATTAGTTCATGGGCTGTGATGTTGAGCTTGGAAACTTTAAAAAATGTAAATGTTTAATTGTGAACAATTTTCAGACATGTATTACTAGATTTTTTTTTTGTAGTGTATTCGCTTACAGTAATTGCCTTCTGATTGACGCTTAGATATGCCCTAGCCACTATTGGGTATTCCATTAACAACTTATCACTATCGACTGCCCATGTTCCACTGATTGGATCCGGACTGCTAATACTAAGCTCATATTGTCATTATAGGCTCGGTAACTATTTTAATGAGGGATGATAAGGGATTGTAGAGAGGGTGAGCCCGGGGAGATGTTTAGTTTTGCGTGGACCCTAATGGACCGAGGTTCGTGTAGGACAGGCTCAGATAAGAGCTCGCTGGTGGCCATTCCATCTTGTTCATCCATGTCCCGGTGCCGGCATGCAACTTTCGATCCGCTAGCCTCCCTCCCCCCCCTCCCTGTCTACTGCTTAACCGCGTAGAAAGCCCTTCGCCTCCATATTATTGGCAAGAGGTAAATATACCACCATGTTGAGACCAAATAGCTGTTTGTTTTTCGGAATTTAATTCCTTCACCATTCTTGAGGCTAATGAAATTTTTATTTAAGTCAAATGCAGCACATGGAGTATGGTAACTGTTTTTGAGATGACTTATACTTATTTCCATATTATTTTTAATGAAGCTGTATTTAATTAAAATGTTAGCTCGTGCAATGTTCATACCCACATAGCCCAATCGTTCTTGTTAATATGAACTCTTTGCTGTTTACACTTGAAATGTCATCAAAAACCATTTCATTTTTAGCTGGAAGCTGAAAAATATATATAAATTACACAATTAAAAAATGTCATTCCTTGTTTCATTGCCCTCAAAATTGTAAAATAATTAAGCCTTAAAAAAAAAATCTGTGTGTAACTGGAAAAGAATGAAGAGTGAAACAAAATGAAATGGAAAAGAAAAAGAATTGAAACTGTTCTTATGAATATTTAAACCTTTTTTTTCCATATTTTATTTGTTATAATTAGTAGTAGTAACCGTTAATAACCTTTATTTTCTTCAAATATAATTTTAGCATTGATCCTAAAATTGCCAAAGTATTTGCTCGCAGTATACATCAACTTTCATTTTTTAAAAATTTTATTATTATTATTTTTTATTTTTTTTATGCCGAACTAAAATGTTTTTTTTTTTTCTTAGACTTTCCTTTACCGCGACACATAAAAAAAAAAAATAATATCCCTTAAATCTTCATTTCGGAATCGAACAGTAATAAAAATAAACATTTTGTTGCTAATCAAGTCTGGTTCCCAAACTTTGGCCCATTTTAGTAATCGTAAAAAAAAGGCTATACGACATGGCTGGTCATTAATTAGTCGGTTATAAAATTTAATATTATTTTTTTTTTTTTTTTTTTTTTTTCTCTTGGGGACTTTAAGGCTTCCATTGAAGCCCTATACTGCCCATACTAACACCCATGGCACTGGGTGATACTTCTCCTACGAAAGAAAAGCATCACCCAGGGCGGGACTCGAACCCGCAGCTCCGGCATGGGAGTACGGCACTTTACCGCACAGCCACACCGGGCCCCAATTTAATATTATACATAGAATGTCCTGAAAATTCAGATACAAAGATTCGTTAACATACATGAATGAAGTGTATTTTTTCCCTTTTTACAACACTTTAAAAATTCAATTCTATTTTTCATAGTAAGAAAAGAAAAAACTTACTCTTTTTTAAAGGAAAGTTATTGAAATAAAGGGAAAGTTTCTTCTTTTTTTTAAAGTATATTTTATTATATGGTGGTAATAAAATATTTTTAAACATGCCCAAATTATATTAAGAACTGATAAAATCAAAGGGTATTTTATAATTATATTTTAAAATCTATTCTTTATAATATGACAAGAAAAAACAAAAAAAAAAAACTTACCGGTTCTCCGTCATTGATATTTTGTTAGTTAGGTTTTGTATATAAAATTTCCTTTCAATGTTTTTTTTCTCTTTTTATTACTTTGACCCCGTTAGGTGGTCCTGTTGGTGGCGTTAGAAATTAATATTAGGTCTAATTTAATTATTTATTATTGTATAAGATTTGATAATTATTTTTTGTTCTGATAATTAATTAAATAACTCCTACTTCATTTCATACATTTCAAATGTGATGTTATAAAAATGTTGTCCTCTTTCTATCGTGATCCGAAAGGGGGTGTAATTTTTATTCTCATTGCTTGCCTAACCCCTCAGAATAAAAATAACACGGCGGAGATGGCTTCGACAGTCACTGATATCGCTATCTATACCACCCCTATCGATCCTTAGTGACGTATTGTAATACCTTTTGAACCTCTCCCCTTCAACTCCCCCTTCTTATTCCGGATCAAGTATAAATACTTCAAGGCTGTAATTTAAAAAAAAAGCCTACGTAATAAGCTGTACCAGATAAAGGACCCGATTTTATATAGTTACCTTCTTTGTGACTATAAATGCCTAGATCTATATATCGAGTTTCCGAAGAATGCCTAAAGCACCGATTTTGAAAATGATTATAATTTTATGTTTGATTTCGATTAATATATTCCTGCTACCATTGAACAAGAAAACAAGAATTATTAGTTTTAATATGATAAATATTAAGTTATAGTTTATCATAAACAAGGTTTTTTTATTAATCAGAGCTCAGTGTAACAATAAGAATTTTCGTCCACATTATATTTGTATTCAAATTATTACTCACGATAAATTACAATAATCCAGTATTTTGATTAAAGTGTATACTGGTTTATTGCTAATTTGACGGGACCCTTTTAAGAAATTATTGGGACGGTCATTTGGATTATTTTTGACTCATATTGTATTATTGGAATGTTAACCTTTACGAGATATTTGCATTTTAAGATGGTTATCTAAAAAGCAGAAATATATTTTATATTGTTTTTACTGAAGTTTTGCAACTAAGTACAGTGTTTTTCCCTCCTTGAATAGTTAGAAATCTAATGTATCTATCAGTAAACAATACTATTAGAAATGGTTTTCAATTATTATGCCAACTCAATTCACAGGGTCTTTACAAGAAAAATTACATTTATGTTGGCTGGCAGTTTCAAAAAAAATCTGATTGGTTTTTCATGAAAGTTTTTGTGTACTTTCTGTGTATATAGATAGTCTGTGTGTGTAGACGCAGATCATGGCCTTTTTAATGGGAATTTAAAACCTTCATGTTTTAAGTTTTCAAACAACTTAAATCCTGGTAGTTACTATTTTTTAAATTCACTTTTGAAAGAGGAAAACTGATTTATGTAAAGTAACAAAAAAACTTAAAATGCAATTATCTCGAAAACGGTTAAAGTTCGGTTATCAAAATATGTGAAAAAAATTATCCCAAATAACATCACCTATCACCTCTTGAAAGGATCCGGTCTAATCACTAATAACTATGTATGGAGAAAGAAACTCGAGGAAGTGATTTTAGACATAATTTTTTTAAAAATAATTTCATTTGATGCATGGTCTGATTCCGAAAGGAAAAGGAGTGGAGTCCATTTTTGTGTTTTGTTAAGGGTGTCGCGTTTTTTAATGTTTATCTAAGAATTTATACAAAATTGAGGGAATTTTATTGAACGAATTTATTGTAAGTACTACCAATTTACAAAAGTTTTTCTTTATAGCGCTTGGTTTGTAAACTGCAGGTGTATTTAGAAAAATATATTTTTTACGTATTATAATTATGTTCTTCCCTCATTTTAAAATGAAATTACTATGTTCTTAAAAACTTGCCAACCAAGTCCCGACTACGATAGCCTTCAAATAGCGACCTTCATGACATTGATAAAAATAATGGCCATGATTGAGTGATCAAAGGGCTCTCCATTTTGATATGAATGGCATTTTACTGAAGCGGAAAATCCCTCCAAAAGATTTATCCAACGGATGAGTGGGTTTTAGTTTTAGGTCCGTGATTTTCTTTGACCGGCCGTTAACGTCCATCTTGTGCAACCTAGTAAATCGCTATATAGCGTATATTTTTGGGGGTTTTCAACATTTCAATGGCATTAGTGCATGTTTTCGGCACTTTTTTTTTCTTTTCTATGGTAACAGTTTCAGTGGGTGGTTAATCTATTCAAAAACCTATTGGTTACTATTAACAAATTTATATTACTGTAGTTATTACATGCTGTTCCTCGCACACAGATTCGAATAGAGAAACATAAAAAAAAAAAAATAAAATTACCACACCACATTTTCTATGAATCTTCTAATGTTCTATGAATCTAAGATATTCTATTTCATATACCCACGGATTAACAAACCCGGATTCGAAATTTTTTCTTTCTCTATATATTTCATACGGGTAAGTAAAAGTAAAATAATGACATAAACATAATTAATAAACACTAAAGGCGTCCTGACTTTCATATTTCATGTTATTTCTGTTAGTTTAGTCACGACTAAAAATCTATAAACAGAATTGCCCATTCTAAAAAAAGTTTGGATTGGTCGTTTAGACCGTTCATTCTTTGGTTAGGAATGCAGGCCTTAACGAATCATGATAAAAAAAGTACCTGTTGACTCTTGAAGGCGCATCATCTATACCATTCCGCATGACAATCTTTTCAAGACTAATTATGCCAAAGGACTATAATTGCAAACGGCATAAAGCAATGTTTCTACAACAATGGAATTTCATATTACTGTTTCCTGAGTGAGCTGCATAAAATAAATCATTATTTTACTCATTAATTTATAAAAGAAGAAACGATCTTCATTATTGTTTAAACATCAAGTGTGCAGTTGCATTTTAACAATTAATGGTTTACTTCCGCACTAGGCATTGTCTTATTTGTTCAAAAATACAGATTCATTTGCATGTTTAAATAAATTTTTTCGGATGGAATTTACTTTAGAGGGAAAATAGTGAGAACAGCTCTAACCATATCTTTATTATATTCAATTAGTCAAAAAGTGCTAACAATAGAATTTAATAAATTATGGGTGCTTAAACACTTTAAGGCACTTTGTAAATATATTAAACTATTTAAATACAGGCTTAGATTAATTTATATATATATTTTTTATGTGAATGTTATATAAAACGTCTTGTTATCGTCTGATCAAAAATATTGACTTAATATTAGCACTCCTGCAATAAAAATTTATTCATTATTATGCCATTTCTTTCACTTCAGTGTATTTAAAAAAAATAATATTAACTCCATCCTTACAACAAAATATATATATTTTAAAACAATTTCGAATATTAGACGTTTTAGCCATTTTCAATAGTTTTTTTTTTACTTTAATTATTGATTCGCACCTGTCAGCAAGGTGCTGACAATTAGCGAATGAGATGTTTATAGTTGGAAATAATGACATGTCAGTCATGAGGAGGGAAAGCACCCAGCAGCAACCCCTTCCTGGCTTGAGTCAATTACCTCGATTGTCTTAGAGAGCAGATCTCTCATCCAGCGCCTTTTTAGTCTTCTCGTATCCATGCCTATGTCAGCCATATTACTGATTAAAGTATTTGGATGTCCATTTAAATTAGTAAAAAAATCTTTGTATAGCGTCATTATGTACTCGGCGACTGTTAGTATATGGAGGTCTGTATGTAATGTTTTGTTAGCCACGTACCAGGGTGATTTTGTGATAAGTCGGAACAATTTTGATTGAAAAGTTTTAAAAAGGGGGGCAGGTACGTTTTCTAAGCGTGATGTGTTTTGATTTGTCATGATTGAGTCTAATTTTATAATTTATAATTTTGTTTAATTCCATAATGCCTTACAATAATCTGCTATAGTTTTCCATAATAATTTTAAATTTTTTACGAAGCATGACGAAAAAGTACTACTTTTAGTCGCAATTAAAAATAAAATAAAAAGATTTCACTTCTTTACCTATCATCAAAGAAATATCACAAAAGTACCACGGAGTATGTTTTGTACTTAATAAAATCGTGCTCAATTATTTTAAATTGAATGCATAATCTCTTCCTTATTGTTTTTGATATCTTCCATCTGCATCTTTGAGGGGACAGTCTGATACCTCACACGAAGAGCTTCCAGAGTTGTGCCTTACTGATTGCAGCCACCAGTTTCTAGAACCATCAATAACGAAGAATTGCCATTTAGCCCGCGCACTATGGGGAAGAGACATTAGCTATCATCTGGAGAATGAGATCGTACCATTTGCTGTGCATGTGAAAGTTGCTGTTGCTGCGAGTGTTAACATTGAACCATCAATTATTGTCGGGTGAAAACTGGCTCTGCTTGATAGGCTTTCTAGTTCCTCACGAGATTAGAACATCACATAATTACTTGTCAGCCCTTGTAATGAGATCAATATAGCACTTGTGGTAGCTGCTGGTGGCCATTTCTTCTCCTACAGAATGTCTTTGTTTTTTTCTTCAATATGTATTTATATAAATTATGATTATGTTAATTAATATAATCAATGATGTATGGAAATTCATGCCTCCCTCTTAATGCTGAGGCATGAAAATTGTTTGGAGAACCTTTTTGAAAATTATGTGGAGTGTGTTAGACTAGAAAAATGTTAAAAATAAAATGAACTGGGGACGTGATAAGTTGGGTTTATTCAACATAACAGCATATTATAATGGGTTAGTACGGTGCATTATTATTGATTGCACTATTATTAAGCTTGATGATTTCAATTATGTTGAAATGATGACTTACTCCCCATATGGTTTTGATTCCCCATTTCAGGCCTTTTCTTCACTCCTCTCCTGTCTGTCCGGGGAAACAGCTCCCTAATGTTTCTGGAGTAATTCTCGAGATAAAAGGAAAAGAAAAGGAAGTCCTTTTGTATCTTGCTGGACAGAATTCGCCTGTAGGGGCATTCAAATCTTGGCATTCCCGCCATTTGTTTTGCATGGATTGCTGTACATCCATGGGACGAGCTTTCCGGAAGCCAAAACAAAACATGAACATAAACTAAACTATTTTTTTTATCATTATTAAATAGTGGTTATTTATATCACATATCTACTATAGTGGCGTAACATATGAATGATGCAAGGTGTGTGACAAGGGCATGAATTTTTTTTTTTAATTTTTTTTTTAAATTCTCTTTCTGGGATAAATGTTTACTTCTGCGTCGGACATGTTTGCAATAAAAACATGTTCACGGAAGGATTTGCAGTCGTGAATAATTTCGACTTCCTGTTTTCAACGGAAATACACCTTTTGGTGTCCCCTGAGACTAATAACCTTTACTTTAATATAATTACTGTAACCGCTATTTTCTTAGCTATTGATTTTAATAAAGAATTAGTTAATAAAGAATTACTGCCCTGAGAAGAATAAAATAGTGCCGTCTTTGTCTGTAAAAATACTAAAGCACTCGAATTTGAAAATTTAGTTCCGATTTAGAATCTCCCATTATTATGAGCCAATTCTATCGACGGTACACACTTTTCAATAGAAAAACAAAAATAATTGTCATTGAGAAAAAAAGTTTTGCGTTGCCTTTCCGTTAGCACTTTTAACTACGCCGTTTTAATTTCACTCCCAAAAGAGGGAGGTAAGTGAAAGTTGTGTGATGCGCGCACCGCACCAGATTATTGGTTTTATCACCTTCACGGTACTCTGAATGTGAAAGAAATTGCGGATTATATATGAGGCCACCCTTGAAATCCCTCAAATATGTTAGATCGTCACTGGTGAGAATGAAGACCTTTGTTATGGGCTCCCAATACAAATAGAAGCCTATTCAGACAAGAAACAAAAACGTTTTATCAATATTTTTTATTTACTTTTACGAATTACATGTTCGGTTTCATTTCAGACTGCTAGATTCAATGAATTAACAACATTTTAATTTTGAGAAATAATAAAAATTACCTATACACTTCGATAGTTAAATATTTAGAATTAATTAAATCCTAGCTTTTAAGTTTACTAACTGAAATTTATTATTAATTGTTTATTAATTTTGTGAATTTATTCATATGTCAAAAGGATATAATTCAAATCAAATAAACCCACTAATAATGATAATAAAAAATATGTTGTTTTTACAATTTCAAACACCTTATCCATGACACAAAAAAAGCGAGATACGACACACCTAAGCTTGTTACGTCATGCCTAATTAGGTCTCATCAGTCAGGTAAATGTGCTTTAGCTGATAAATTGAGAGTTGCGAGCCCATGCTTGTAAATGATTAAGTAGATGGAATCGTCGAACGGTTTCTTGTCCTCCTAATCTTTTATGAGGATTTCGTGTTGCCTGCGCGGAGAAAATTTCTACGTACTGTGAATAAGTTATGTATTGATGTACTGTAATAATTAGTTTCTAGTTTACAATGCAGGCGACTCCGATCAATCAGACGTGCCATACGAGCCAGAGTTACCAAACTTTGAATTTTTATCTTGTTAGATATATAGGTAAAAATTTTATTAATCTTACTGATTACTTATTACATAAATTGCTAGAAACTACTAGATCATTTTTATATATACAATTTTCATTTAGAAAATTCCCACGAGAGGACACTAAACTTCCATTAATCGAAACCCTATTAATCTCTGTCCCATATAACCGTACACATTTAATTATATTTATGTACTTATAATCTCATATTTACCTTTTATTTTATTCTTAGTTTTCAATAAACATTTACACTTACAATAGCTTTTCATTATTCCATTATAATTTCATTTAATCAAGACTATTAGAATAGTACTTTGGCAAAATAGGATTTGCACTGGCATGTCTTGAAGCCGACAAAAAAATTATTACTAGTGGTATGCTAATGTGTTCAATGCTCAATTTTGTAATTATTTATTTATTTATAAAAAAGAAAAGAACAAAGCCCACCCACAGGCGATGTAACCAATCACAGGTGTTCATTCATTTAGGATCATAAATTGGTACATTACAGTATGTAATGTTACTATAGACGTAAAAGTAATCAAATGCAATTTTAATATAAAATAATGATAAGGTTAAGAAAAAAAAAAAAAGAAAAAGAAAAAGAAAGAACAAAAACAAAATTTCAGTCACAACTCAGAGACCTTTACCATAAAGATCAAAACATCTTTCTAATTGCACCTCTCAGAGTGCCTAAAGTAAGACAAAAGTATTTTAAACATGTGTGAACAGAAAAGATTGATCATGACCGGGACTTGAACCCGGGTCATCCGCCTTGCTAGTGCGAAGTTAGGAAAAACTAAGCCACCAGGTCCCGAGTCCCAGCCATCGCCAACCTTTCCTCTTCACTGATCCTCACCAGTGATTACTTCAAAGCTCTTTGCATTGAAGTAATCCTGGCCTGGACAAATGATGGGATAGTAAGATCAAATTGACAGACGAGTCCCAAAATTGTCCAACCTTTTCGCTTCATATATTTTTTTTTTTTACCAACCTATGTTCCATAATATAAGAAGAGTCCCACTGCCCTTCATTGTTCATTTCGATCGAATTCATAAATTTTTCTAGCTTATGGAAAAAAGGGCTGAAAATGGATAGAAAATAATCAGATACTCTTGTTACTAGAGCTAATAAATGTGGAATTAGCTTTGTTCAGGGTGATAATGTCATCCATGAGATTTTTATTAATTCGATTAAATAATTAATCGTGACAAAATATTGATTTTAAATAAACTAAGGTGTATTTAAAATTTTGCAAAGAATTTTCAGTTATGCGTTATGTAATTTGATTATAGGGACATGTTTTTCGGAGCTGCTCCCTACGATTTAGGAAAACTGATAGAATGGAATAGGTCGCAAGTACGTCTGTTAATCCTTTTTAAATTTTTATTTGGTATGTTTATTTGGTACTTTCTGGTAAGTATCTTGTCTAAATATAATCCAAGGTAGCGTAGTTAATTTTTTGAAGGTGCTGGCTTGTTGAAAAGAAATCGTTGTTTACATTAAGAGGTGTATGTCAAGAATTTCTTATCAAAAAATCTGACTTGATTTTGTTACATTTATTTTGATTTCCCGTTTTATATCCAATTTTAAGAAAAAAAGTGGGCTGGTTGGGTTTCAGCGTGAAGAAATAATTGCTCAATTCATTTGTATTTCTATTTATTTTAAGCATTCATTATACAAATTATTAAAAAAAAAAAAGTGGTATTGCGTAGCGTTGACGTTTCAATATTCATGAAGAGGTTTATAAATGGTATAAACCTTATACCCTATAATATGTTTGGATACGAAACACAGTTCATGGAAATGATTGGAGATGACAGTGCAGCGGATGCAATCACAGCTGCCTTGATCGCTTCACGACAGCGTGAGAGGATTGGGAACGTGTTGAGGAACACGAGAGTTGGCTGTCCGAACGCCTCGCTCTCGATCAAGCGTAGATCATTTTTCAAAGTTGGCCGGGGCTGTATGACAAGGCCAGGCCAATTGGTTTTCGGCTCAGCTAGGCAAGGATACCCTGCCTGTCAAACTCAGTGCTTCATCCAACCTTATCTTAGCAATTAGCTGGGCATTTATTCAGGGCAGCCATTCAATGTTTCTTAAGCGAATTGTATGTAACTCTGAATGCTATGATTTGTATATGGAACAGGAACCGCTGGTTTTATTTACAATGCCGCCTCATGCTGTATCTTTATAATTTTTATTTGCATGTTTGCAAATTGATTTAGTCTTTAACAACGTTCACAATATAGAAATAAATCAATGGCATCAAAGGCTTGCGTTTGGTCTACTATTATCTGTTATTTTCTATATTTTACTAAGAAGGATTAACGGAACTGAAGTACTTCATAAATCCGTTAAGTATTGACATACTTTATAATTTAATGATTTTCTAACCATAAAAGAGCTCTTGTTTTTCCTTTTATATTTGATAGTAAATGCTTTTTTCTGTTGGGGTGGGGGAGGGATTTTAATATAACTGAAAATACAGCAATAAAATTAAAACTATCGAATGTTCGTAGACAAGCAACCCCGATGAAGTCCTAAACAAGGTTCGAAACTAAATTCGTTATATTTTCGAGAAAATACCACATCCCTAACATGAATATCTTATTAAATGAAAAACATATTTGCCAAGTAAATCAAATAAAATATCTTGGAATAACAATAGACAGAAAATTAAATTGGACACCCCATATCACCAACCTCAAAAACAGATTATTAAAGATCGTTCACGGGCTCTCGAAAGCGGCAGCACTCAAATGGGGCTTGAATTCGGAAGTACTAACTACAATATACACTGCGGCTATTAGGCCAGCAATGACGTATGCCATAGAAATATGGCAAAACGGTCTTTCTTCCAAAAGAAACTTAAAAACACTCGAGTCCATACAAAGATTAATAGCCATTAAAATCATTAAAGGTTATAGGACCATATCTTATGACGCGTTGTGTATACTCGCTAACATTACTCCGATTTCCATCTTATCTGAAGAAATAGCAAACTTTTTTAAAATAAGGGTGCTGAAACAAAATATTGCGGATTTCCCGATAACTGAAATTGACGAAAGGACTCCTTACGAATCTTGGATACACCCTAAAGATCTTACAAAGCCAGACGTGATAGATACTGAAAGGAAATCGCTTGTTAATATTTTTACAGACGGCAGCAAGGATCAAGACAAAGTAGGTGCAGCCATCGTAATATTCGAAATGGACCGGTTGATTCACACAGGACGTTTCAAGCTCGGACCAAACTGTTCAAATAATCAAGCAGAACTATTCGCCCTTTTACAAGCCGTTTTATACATTCGAAATTCTATATTAAGACATATTGCATTCATACAGACAGCCGAACCACAATACGTAAATTAAAAAACATAAGCATACATGAAAACCTTGTTGAGGAAATCAGGCGAGTGTTGATCTCTTGCTACTCCCAAGGCAAGCTTATTTCCTTTAAATGGGTAAAAGCTCACGCTGTTATATTAGGAAACGAGCTAGCGGATGAAGCAGCTAAGGCTGCGGCAAGGGACACAGCTCTCCCCATTATCTTCACCAAGGCACCAATCAGCGCAATCAAACACATTTTAAGAACAACAACAAAACAGGCTTGGGACGAAAAATGGGCGACATCAACAAAAGGTCGATATAATTACGAATACATGCAAACATTAAACGACAGGGCTGAACTTAGAAAAATAACATACAAACTAACACAATTTTTGACAGGACATGGTGCAGCCAAAAGTTATCTGTTCAGGTTTAAGCTAACTGACGAGAAAATCTGTACCTGTGACGGACAAAGCTAACAAACCTACGACCACTTACTTTTTAATTGTTCTAAACTGGACAGGTACAGACATAAACTGGTCTCGGCAGTACTATTGAACGGCGACAAATGGCCGCCTTCAAAGAAGGATCTAATAGGGAAATATTTTCCAGAATTCGATGCATTTGTGGACCGGATTGACTTTTCTGAACTATGACACATGCATGCATATGATACATGCATCATATGCATTTACATATATTTTTATGTTTATTGTTTATTGTTTGTATTTTATATTTCTATGCATTGCTTGTTTATATTATGTTATATATATATATGTTCACCCTTTTTATGTATGTATTTCATTGTTGTATTGTATTCTATTTTATATTCCATTAGGTATAAATTTTTCATTGTTAAATTTCTATATATGTAAGACATATGACAAAAAGCTGTATTAATTGATTTTATGCATGTAGTTAAATATGCGTTATGTCGCAAGATGGCGCGCGTAGAAATAAAATCACCCAAACAGGGTTACTGTAATGAGAAAAGAACAAAAAGGTTCGAAAATGTGGTGTAAAAATATCTAAAAATAAGAGCCTAGTATATTTTGCAAGATTTATTCGCTTAAAATTACCTTCTCGAAACAAATTCGGGGAATACGGCAGTTCAATGGTAAGGCACTTAGTTAGTAGTTAAATGGCTATGGAAGGATTTATTTTCTATTCAGTCAAAGACCGGCTCTGAACCTCCAGGAGCTCATCCACCTATAAAATCAATGCCGTTAATTGAAAAATTAAAGGGGAAAATCGTGCGGTTGTGAGTGATCAATGTCAAACCACCTTGACCTAGAAACAGTAGGTACTTCATTACATACTACTGAACCCAAGACCTCTATGAGTTGCAGAGATTTAATTTATTTTATTCTTTTTTAGAAACTATTTTAAATAATTATGGTTATCTTTAAACTCAGTTTATTCCTATGCGTGCTTTGATTGCTAAAAGCTTTCAGCTTATTAATAGGATTTGCCGTTGCTTCAATTGGTAGTTTTTCGTCATGTATTTCATCCTATTTTTACAGTAGGTGTTTTAAAATTATTTTTTTATTATTTTAATTAATTTAATTATTATTTTCTCTTTCTACTATCATCAACTGTTCAGTATTCCTTACTCGAATTCCTTATCAATTTTAATTTTCTGAATGAATCTAGATTCATATCTGTTGAGTTAAAATAGAGAGATTGAAAATATAATTAACCAAATGTAAGAATCGCAGTAAGTCTTCACAGTAAATTTTCCTGAAAGCCCAGTTATACTTTCGTGATTATCTCCCAACAAATCCGGACTCACCTTTTTCTAAACTTAGCTTCCTCCTCTATTTCTAAAAACCTTCTGAGGAAAATGAAAATATGTTGAGCTTCCTGGCTTTACAATTTAGAAGTATTATTGGAGGTACCAAGGGAGATTACCTTTTTTTTAGTCACTTCATGCATCATTGAATGTCATCGTATTCAATTTTTATAGTTTCTTGCGGTTCTCATAAAGTGTCAATCGAATTTGCTTTACCCGCTCGTGAAATCTACTCACGGCATTGATATAAAATTACTTCCCTGCCACTCATCGATTCAGCTGAATTCATTTTACCATTCTTCAATAGATTCATTTATTATTTTACGAAGGCCGTTGAAGAGGGTGATTCATGAGACAGTAGCGAAGTACTGGAACCCAGAATGGAAGAAGCTAATGGAAACAGGATTCCAGCAAGGTGTACGCAATGCTTTTCCTTTGTCTTCGCCGTTCCCGTTAACTTCTCGTGAAATTATTCTGCAGTAAAAGGAATTGCTGTTAGGTCCAGAAGTTACAGATATAGTCTGCCACCTGAGCGGTACGGAATCGCTCTTGACGCTAATAGCCTTTTGTTGCCTGGTGAGCTATACACCGCAGCTTAGTAATTTCCAGTAGCCGCGCGTCTATTTTTAATCAGATAAACGGAACGATCCAATCATTTAAACTATCCCCGCAGATATGGGAGGATGGATTTTAGTTATTACTGGCGAGATGAGTACAAATAAATTTGTCCTTATGAGAAAAACTTTGGAGCGCATAATCTATTCGATAAATAGCAGACCCGGCCACGCGTTGCTATGGCTCAGTAGTTATATCCTAATATTTTAAAACAAATACAGTGATACCAATATTCATTGATAAAGATGAAAACCTTTCAGCTATACAAAATCCAATGTGATTGAGAATAGAGCATTACACCATTTAAAAGTATTTGGTAAAGAATATATGAAATTTAAAGTTTTTATTTTTTACATCTCATATTTCAATGTAGTTTGATTAAAAAGGAGCTAATTGTGTTTACGACTCACAGAGCTGCCAACACTATCGCCCTTTTTTGATGGATCGGTACAAATTAACTCGAAATGGCTATATTTTTTTACTGATTTTAAAAAGGATGACTGAAGCAAGTTTTGGTAACCTCAGCCATTGATCTATTAATTATTGGCCTAACACTACTTCAACTTGGTATTGTTAGTTTAACAACGGGTTTAATTTTGCTCAGGGTCATGCAAATCTTGGTTAACGCGTCATATATGTCCTTTTGATAGGCGTTTTTCTCAATTTCTTGAAGACCTCGATTTCCCGACCCTTCGGCAAATAAGTTTTCGGTAGGAGGGTGGTGTGTTGAAGCTTTTAATTTAGCAATATATTTGAGTGATAAGAAATCTCTTCTTAAAGAGGTTTTTACACAATACAATTAAGAATTTTTATTTATTCAAGTACTAATTTGTTGAAAATGTTTTGGGTTAACCTGTTTTGTTTTTTTGACACAGACCAAAGATTTGATGGTTTCCACACATGTGAGCAGGCGATGCCTATTTCCCACGTGAGTTATGCCATTGCCCATGGGAAAAACACGGATTTCCAAATTCCAAGTGGACATTATTTGCCCTTGGGATTTGTTTATGGTCATGGCAAAAGCCAAACGAATAGGATATTGAAGCCTTTTAAATTGTATTGAAAATTCTGACGGTTCCTGGGGAATAGGTGGCAACAGGGTGATATCTCCTGTAAACCTTCCTGGCAACATTTTTGCTTCAATAACATTTCCTGTGATACTTTTAATGACCAAACGTGTACCGTAGCACAATTGAGGTGGATTTAAGTTACGAAGAAGAATGAACGGTGAGCCAATCTTCAACTGGAGATTGTTTGGGTGTATATCCAGGGAATTAAAAAATTCAGATGGGAAATTTACGACTTCGTTTACATCTAGAACATTGTCAATTGATTTTAGAAGTTTATTTCATCGAAATCAACATTTTTTGCTGCCAAAATAGCAGGACCACCCAGCCAATTTTAGTCCAAATAATTGTTCAAAATATCAGGAAAGACACTTTATATTTCGTAGACAGTTCATTTTTCGTCTCTACAGTAGTTCAGAAATTTTTCTGGTAATTTGATAAATTTTGAATTTCGATGCAGCTCTATTTCACCGTTTCCAATATACAGCAATTCTTTAGGAAATATATCTGCCGATGGATCATTTTGCAGTAGTACTCTCATAATATGAGATCCACCATATGGTGGATAAATCCGAAACCAGCGGTTACCCAAATAACAATTATTCCTGTTCAGTAGAGGTGTAATAATCATTATATGTAAAATTTAAAAAATGCCGCGATTTGTAATCCTTTCTTAATCAACAATCATTTAATGTAAGTAAAAAATTTTATTCTGGTGAAATTAACAACGAAATATCATTCCCAATAATAGCCTACATTAAATTAAAGAAAGGATTAAAATCTTTGCTGAGATTTCTTAAATTTTACATATAAAGATAATTACAACTCTGCTAAACAGGAAGTAACAGCCTCTATTCGAATGGGATTAAATTTTCTCAACTTTAAATTATTGTTGATAAAGGAGGAATTACAAATCTTCACTGACATTTTTTAAATTTCACATTTTAGAGCACGGGATAAAAATAATTAAAAGGTTTGGTAAAATAAAAAAACACTGTATTTAAATAATAATAACAAAACGAATAATGAAAATAAAGAAACTTATGTTAAATAAATCAACTGAAAATATAATATTAAAGTCTTAATTATGCAGTTCTTTAGCAAATCACAAAGTATCCCACAACACCTAATCAAAACACACTCAGGGAGGTTGCATGTCTGGTTACCGGCAGTGTAGCCGCTAATTTTCACAACATTTTACCAACACTGACTCCCCAAGTCAGGTTTCTATTAGGTTACACCTGTGACAGTAGGTGCTGTTATTATTTCAATTCAATTAGAATATTATTTCAAATAATAGCCTAATTTTAGTTATTAAAATGTATTTACTTTACTAAAAGTTGATATTAAGGTGGGCCACAGCAATGCGTTTCAGCTCTTAGCTAGTAATTTAATTGAAATACAGATAAAAAAGGAAAAGGAAGAAAAATTACCTACACTTTTGAGAATTTATTGTAACCTTTTCTTGATTTATTTATTCTTTAATGAAAATTAACAATAAATACAAAGATTTGTATTACTATTTGTCTGTGGAAAGTAATAATATAGGAACAAATAACTGCACTCACATAACACAATACAAAATTATAATAATGATAACCTGTATTACAATAGCATGCTTATAAACAAAAACGTTATGAAATCGACATATGACGCCATGTTAATAAATCGAAACACGACTTACTGTATTTGCAATAATTCGCTATATATGAATTATTTTGATCACTAATCAAGTTAAAAACTATCCTATCTATTAAGTCGGCCAAAACTATATACATTGAGCCAATTTTCATTAAAATCGGTTGAGTAGTTTCTGAGAAATAGAAAGACAAACATCGGGACACGAGATTTTTATATAAATAAGGATTGTCAGGCTAATTGCCGTGAGTGATATCTCATCATGCCAGCGAATTTCAAAACTGGATAACATCCAAATTATCGTTTTTATTATTAAATAAACACCAACGTTGTTATTCTTTGAGTAGCCTAAGGTTTATTATGGAGGACAATGGTTATCAAGCAGTGTTCTTACACAAAAGTTGGTGACATTGCAGGTTTTTATGACTAAATAATTCCGGTTCATTTATATATTAAATAGAATTTTATATTGCATTTTACACCTTAATAATGTACTGAGGTTAGCCTGATAACATACTTAACCCAAGGTCGAGGGCTTATAGGCAGGTAACCGAAATGTTTCTTTTCAAAGAGAGTAAAAAATCCTCTGTAATGTCGTCCTTCGGAGAGGAAGTAAAGTGACGGTATCTGTGTGATGTTACGTACCCTATAAAAATCAAGGGAATTATGCAGTATTGACAATCCAACTATAATAAAATAAAGAATACAATCCTACCTAATACCAAACATTCATGGAAAGTTTTGTGATTTACTCAAGTGTCCGATGCGGCAGTCTAGTGCGGGCTACCGGTGGTACAATTAAAAAATCTTTTTAAGAACAATGAAGAAAATCAGATTACATAGATAGTTAACGGGCTAATGTCGTCCAATGTTTAACATTCGAAATAAAATATATAACTTTCAAAACAATATTGAAAAATATGAAAGTAATTATTCTATTTCACAATATTAGATTGTAATAATAATTCCAACGTTCGATTTATTCCTTTATGGATTTCCAAATAGTAAACACTACCTGATTGTTTAAACGTTATCTAATTTCCATTGTTCTTATAAATATTACCTAGTTACCTAGGTGTTTTTTCTGTTTTGCACTCTTGTAATCTATATATTTTATTATAAATGCAAAACTTTGTATAACATAAAGCACTAGTAATGTAGTTATTTTGTATGACACTTGTGGAAAATTAAATCCTTTCTTGTAGGGGTACAATATAAAGGAAACAAATAAAAATAAATACCCTTATCATTTAATCTATCAATTATTATTTTTACCCCATAAACATATTTATTAGGAGAACTTTAGGTTATAAATATGAGAACATTGCTGTTAATTATTCATTTCAGATTTGACAAATAGCGGATATAATTTCTCCCCTTAACCAATAGACATTTAAAATAAATAATCCATAGGGAAAATGAGTTGAACTGGTTACTGTTAGGCTGGCTATGTGGAACGGTGATTTATAAAGCTATGAAGCACTAATCTGAAAATATGGCCAAACCTCGAGGCCTTGGTCCTGACAAATAAGTAGCCTAAATATGTGACCAAGACCCCTTGCCTTGATTGATGGAGCTATACCGCGGTGTGCCTGCAGGCTAGTTGAAAATGGGTGGAGGGTCATAGGGCGCAGGCGTCGTCGAAATGGATATTGTCTGAGGTTAATAGGCTTTAATGGGATACCGCCTTCGCGCTCTTGCTCAATTCGCATCGGATAGACAGATTGGAGGCAACACCATTCGGTCCTATTACAACTGCATCACTTATAGTTAACTACAAACGATGTAATAGCATGTTTTTGAGTAATGTAGACGTATGATTTTTCTTTTTTTTTTTTCTTTTTGGGAAGGTTATATCGAATTAGATAGAAAGCATACTACGGGAATGCTGGTAATGAATAATATGCATTTTTTTTTTTGAATGTGTATAGTAAGTGGAGAAAATAGCAGTTCGTTGTTCTAGTAAATCCACATTAACGCTTATATCACAATATCAAAGGAATTAAAAAGTAACATCCTGCAAGCTTTTGGTTTCCATCATGATTATAACATCCTTCATTTTCTTAGGTTAAAATACAAAAACACCTCAAAACATTTACCCTTCATGACATTTAAATTTAAACTCACTAACTTTTATCTATTTATATAGTAAAGTAAAAATACGACCATTAGGTATTGGCTTATGGATATACTAAAACTTGGTTGAAAAATATTTCATCGCTTATAAGGTGATAATTCTCTTTTTTTTCCCCTTGACAGTTGTGGATTTTTTCTCTTAAATTATTTTTATTATTTTAGATGAATATGGCAAAATCATCGTCTTGAGACGCCGAAAGCTTCTATTTTTAGTTAATAAAGAATTTATTTTTTTAATAGAATGAACTGTCTTAATGTGTAGAAACCTTACTTTAAAAGACATAGATCTTGGAGATAACATTTGTTCGGGGGTTGCGGGATTGCTGAGTGGGCTAACGTAATAGGAAAAACCCTTAGCCAAAAACTTTAGGATGATTCTAATACTAACTAAATAAATAAAATAAATTAAATGTTGGGTATATTTAGGAAAAAGCCATATGATTGTGATAACCCGAAGATCGCCAGTTCAAAACTCGGAGCCAGGGGACATTTAATAATACTTTGGCATCAATCCCCCACCCTCTGGTTTGGTCCGGGAAACCCCGTGTAGCCTAAAAGGCGAGGAAGTGGAGTATCCAAAAAAAAAATCTGTTCCTTTTGCAATTAAGCTCTTCTTATATATAAATTAATTAAATTTATTTGTTTCATAATTTAATTATGAAATTATGTTAATTAAAATTGAAATTTAATTATGGTAATTAATTTAACATCAAGGAGGGAAGAAGTAATGCTGTGCCGTCTAAGAATTGGACATTGTCATTTCACACACAGTTACCTACTTAGGAGGCTAGAAGCTCCAACCTGTGAAAAATGTGACAATGTTCCTTTATCAGTACAACACCTTCTGATAGAGTGCCCACAATTTGAAAAACTAAGGAAAAAAGTTGGACTTTCTGATTCTCTAAAAGAAATTATGAAAGACAGTGAAGAGAGAGTCACCACTCTATTTAAGTTCCTTAAATACTCGGGATTCCATAGATGGGTATAAACCACTATTAGACGCCAATGACCCTTTAGGGTAGAGGTGAAAATACAAAATAAAAAAAAAATATAAAAATTTAATTTTTTATTCCCTTTTCCGTGTTATTTTATTTTTTTTAAATGTAATTATATTTACTTATTATATATATATATATATATATATATATATATATATATATATATTAGTGACCGACCGAAGTTTCGGTTTCGGCTAGTTTCGGCCGAAAAAACTGGTTTCGGCCGCAGTTTCGGTTTCGGCCAAAAATTGGCCGAATCTTCGGCCAGGCCGAAACTAGCTCCTGTGTCTGATATCTCCAAGAAGGAAGTAGGACTTCACGATTTCAGCTTGTAAGCTCGGTCTCTTTCATGGCATTTACACCCTTGAATTTAATAGTGGGTATCTGTTATTTTAGTTAATTACAATTGTATTGTATTTCGGTAGAACATAGATTTTTCTCATTCTTTTGGTATCTTTACTTGATCAAAAACTTTAAGTTGGGTGTGGAGACAAAAATTTGAGAGTGATAAACAGAAATGTCCTCGAAAATCACATCAAGTCTTAACATGTAATGAAAGCATGCTTTTGATACAGAATTCTTTACGTTAAGTGTAAAGAATAGTATTTATTCTTTACGTTGAGCGTTAAGAACCTTTTTGTGATTTTAATTATCTCCTCATTAATAATGAAATTTGTTTTCTAAAAAAAAAAAAAAAGATTAACATAAATAAGAATACTCGTATATTCTAAATACTTAAACTTAAATTAGTCAACATGTCCACAGATTCAATTCAAAATTGAAAAAAATATTTTAGTCAGTAACCTTGTCAATAAAAGTTGCATCAAATGGTGGTAGTAGGTTTTTGTCTTGGTTCTTTATGGAATGGGAATCAGTCTCAAAACCAATTTTTCAACCTTGGCAGCCCATTTTCCCACAGCGGTTCACCAATGACATCCCAAAAACTTGTCTCAATTTTTACCATGAAGAAGCACGTTTTAGACCAAAAACTATCCATAAATTTTCAAACTAGATTAAATCCACTAACATTTGAGACCAAAACTGACTCAGTAGATTAAATAGCTTCTGACATACAGCTTTACGTATTCAATAGGCCGTCATTTTGTATTCAATCAGCTTTATTATGGAAAGACTTACTATAGTATTTATTATTTATAAATGATAATGTGAATTTTTATTAATATCAGCCTGTTATTTTAAGATTATTTCAACTTTTAGGGCTGTAATAGTTAAGGTGCTATGGTCTAACATCCCACGGGGACCAGCCGCACTAGGAAGGAGAGGGCCGAGATTCGATCCTATAACTTAACTATTACACCTGTTTTACCACTCTTGTATACCAGCTCACTTATTTAATGAATAATTGAGTTAAATTACTGTTATTTTATAAGCTTTCATTGATATTATTGCTAAACTAGACATATTACACACTTATATGTATTATATGTAGACACGTAAATAAGTTTCGGTTTCGGTTTCGGTTTCGGCTAAAATTTTGGTTTCGGTCGGGCACTAATATATATATATATATATATATATATATATATATAGAAAAACAAGTATGCACATACTGTTTGATAAGCTTGTCATCCAAGTGAATTAGTGGTTACTTTTTATGGCCCGAATTTTAATGTCTGAACAGGATTGGTATAAAACTAGGTTTTTATTATCAAACATCCAAATTGCACCAAAGATACCAAAATAGTGGCTACTAATAACGGCCAATAAACCAACTGAATAGGTCTTATAAGTAAAGATATATTAGATTATAGAGTTTACCACTAATTAGAATAACTACATTTCAAGTGAACGCCTGACTTATAAGCTTACCACTAAGAAACCGCTTATATGCTTCTTGTAAGCCACTTGACCCGTAGGGTCATAGAGAGGACGAATAGATAGAGTTATAATGAAATTGGTTTTCCTATCTAAAGCGAGCATGTTACCATGCGTATTTTAAGTCTTACTGAAAAAAGAAAGAAAACCTATGTTTATATTCAGTAAATAAAATCCATTAAAAGGTTATCTATCACCTTCAAGGTATTTTAACAGTTTTTTGTTTTTACTTTTTTTTTGTCATTTGCGGCATCAATCCAATTTGATTAATTAAAAATAAATAACTGGCACTATTAATAAATATTTTAACCTCAAAATTATCTCTCTATATATTATATTTTTAGTATTATATAATAAGAATCTTTAAAAATAGCAGATTTTAGAAGCTAAAAAATATTTGATTTTCTGCCTATGCAAAGGAATACCTAAGATAATTGAAGGGTTGTTAGAGTACTTATACATTATTATTCGTTATTGAAGACTTAATTAAAAAAATAATTTAGTTTAGTACATTCGATATAAAAATTTATTGATAGAACATGTAATTTAAATTACTTAAATAAAAAAAATCTACAAATACTTATAGCAATTGGCGATTTTAATTATATAACTACGGTATAATATGGTTTCTTTTTTTTCATAATATTGTTCAGATATTAGGTAGATTAAATATAAAAATATAGTTTTTCGTAAAATTTTTGTTATTCGACACAAAGAAATGTGTTTGTTGATAGTGAAACCGATACGCGAAAAGAAAGTAGGCATTTAATTGGAACTTTGTGTCCCTTGTAGTTGTAATCGAATCTTGAAATTAATCTGATCATTATCTATATGATAGGATATTGTTATAGGTCATTATAATTAATTAATTTAGTAATCATTAGTAATAATAATTTAAAAAATGGATTGTTTGTTAACAAGACCAGTTTTTATTTGTCGCTACCTATAAATGGAAGTTTTTTTTTTATTTATGGTACATTCTCTACTTGAAATAAACGAAAGTAAATATAACCTAGATAAGTGGATTCGCAAACGAGCTAAAATTGTATTCTTTTAGTCCCGGGTTTGCGTTTCAACTACAAGATTTACGAGGCTAGCTGTGTAAGATAAAGTGAAGTTTTCGGAACGATTTCGTGTACCAGTAACACGAACTAAGTGTTCGTATATATCTTTTCTGACGCCCAAATCTTGCTACACCCAGCCCCGACGTAACGAAAATGATTTAATTCTATATTTTTTCCCTTAACAGCTCATAGTTCAAATATTAAGTATATAACATTAAGTTGATATTTCAAAATATTTCGAGGAGGAAAAAATATGTCTATATGGAGGTTTTTTCTTCACTTGGTCATATTATTTTTAATGGGTAAATCACGAATATTGTATATATTTGTTGGGAAATAATTTATTGAATTCGGTCCTGCATAATAACAGTCAAGAACCATAAATGTTAAAATATATCCTTTAAAATTTATCATACATAAAATGGGAGCATGTAACCTTTAAGTGAGGTTTTGCATTTAGGTTGCATTAATGTATATTCAGATACACTCGGTTATTTTCTGTATTTCATGATAAATGTGATCGATATATTCCTATATTAATAAAAAATATTATTTGAAAAAATACATCATGAGTTAAAATATTTTGACCAGGGGTCGAAAAGTTCATTAACCTTTTTAAAACAGTTTTATTTTAAAAGTATTTGAAAAACTTATTACGAAAAATTTTGCTCAATAAAAGTTTTTCTTCAAAAAATTAAAGGTTCACCTAAACCTTTTGAGCAATTAAAATTAAAGTGTGAGTTTAACAATAACGTTTTCGCCCTGGGTTATCATAAAAATTTTTATCATAGGAAAAGAGATTGTTTACTGATTCTGTTGTTTATTTTGATGAATAATCCTATGATAGGATTAGTTAAAGGTATATTTATTCCTATCCTATTATTTCATTCTTCTCGAATCAAAACAAGTCTAGTGTTCATTCATTATCTCATCTCACCGGACCGTTTTATTTTAATTTTAGTTATTACTTGTGAGTAAGCAGTTCACAAATTACGAAGGTGCGCGAAAAAGACAGAGGGATTCGGAGTTTTTTCAAATACTTCTCAACAATTGTTGTGAAAGAATAATTAAAGGTAATTTTTTAACGAATTTGAAAAACCATTTATTTAGTTTTCATAAGAGTGTTTTTTTTACGAATTATATGACTGTAATAGTGACTTGAAGTGTAGCAAGAACAAATTAAAACCCATATCAGTAAAAATAAGAAAAGAAATGTTATTAGATAGCTGTGTAAAATGGGGGCTACTTTGAAATTTATTCTTGATGATCATAGGTGTAAATTAAAAAATTTTTAAATTGTTTTACTTGTTAAATTAAATGATGATTGTTGAATAATAATCTAAATATTTTTGTATTGAGTAACGATTTTATACATTATATATCTATGATAATTAACTGTACTGATTCCATGGTATTGTTAAACATGATTATGTAGTTTAAAATTTGGTGCCTCTAGCCTATGATGTTGTATATGGCACCTAAAATGTAACTAAATAAATAAATAAATAAATAGTTTAAAATTAATACAGACATTTACAAAATATTAAAAATTGTAATCTATCAAAATAAATGTTTGCATTTCCGAAATAATTTTCTTTGACTAAAATCTTTTTATGAATAAGTTTCAGAATAACTTTTTGAAATGAACTTTTATGCAAAAAGTTATTTGGGTAAGAGTTTTAAGATAACTTTATCAAAAATTTTTCGTAAGGAAAAAGTTAATGTTCAATAAAAACTTTAGGTTTGGAAAAAAAAAACTTTTTTAAAATAAAATTTAACTTATATTTTCGACCCCTGATTTCAACACTTCTATGCGTTAACAATTTATTCAACGAAAATATACAATGATCAATGCCACACGAATTAATCAATACACAAATATTAGAACAGATTACAAATATTATCACTTTGTAACACACAAATAATCATATGGCCTGAGTTTCTCAATCACCTCAGACTCAGACTAACTTTCCAGTTAATTGCTCCTTTTATATAGTCGAAAGAAAGATGGTCTAGAACCTTGTGGAACGGCGTGGATGGTACTCGAACATCTTAGTCACAAATACGTGGTATGACAGTTTGTTCTAGCAGTTAGTTCGTTCCAACAAATGGTCTGGGACTTCAACCATACGGTTTTTTTTTTTGTTTTAACTTTACAATATTAATTTAATTATTATTGGGATAGTATTCATGTTTCACATTATGAAAGAATGTAAAATATTCTATTATTCGTTCTAAAATTAAAAAAAATAAATGAATAATGATTTGAATTCCTATTTTGAAAACGAAAAAAGTTCTTCTATTTTACACATATCAAATTTGTATGAATCAATTAATAAAAATTTAAATTTTTCTTAAAGAGATTTTCACTTGATTTCGTCTAATTAAAAAGATTAATTATCTAGCATTTAAGTGCTTTTTTGGGGGGTGGTAAGTATACTTATGATGAAGAAGGAATCGTTTAAATATAATAAAAAGTAAAAAATGAATTTGGCTGGTTTTGAAACTGTTTCTGTTATTATATCTATATGTTTATATATACAACCTAATAAATATTTACAAATAATATTTAGGTTATTGCTCGATACAATCGTAAATATATTTATGAAATGTTTATACCTTATAATTTCTTTCCGTACGTTTTTGACCCAATAACGATCTTCGTGCTCTTGTTTCATACATTCCAATGTAAGAAGGAAAGGACTGACGAGTGACTCAAGAAATGATGAGATGTTACAGAAATGGGGGATCCTCAAAACGTGATCTAAAATCCAATCTGACAACATTAGATCCGGCATTGACCCGAGGACCCTCAAGACAGTGAAAGTGATTGATTGTATATAGCAGCGTTTCAAAATTTTTTGCACCACTCATCAATTACTCTGATTTTTGTCAATGATCGAAGGTTGATGGTAATGAGGACTCCTTCTAGGAAGTTGCATACTGACGATTGTGAAATTGTTTTAAACGAGAAGGGTTGCCCTATTAAAATAATGGAGTATGTATAACTAACAGGTATGATCTAAATGATTTGGTATGAACATACGTTAAAGAAGGTATGGTTCGGGGGAAACATTTTGGTAAGGGATGGTAGGTAAAAAAACAAACATTGGAAATGTAGAAACATCAAACATTTACAACAGAATTTACATATAGAATAGGAGGTTAATAAAATCAACTACATACATAACACTGTGCTAGAAAATTTGTAAAAATCAAGATGCGTAATTTTTATTTGATTTTCAGAGAAATAATCTCAATTTTTAATTATTCCTTTATTTATTAAATATGTAGTTGACGTTTCGGGGAGCAATGGGCTTTGGACGTTGAAAGTATATTCCAGTGATAACCAGTATTGAAAAGATAAAAGACTGTAAGACTAAATTTTAATTTTAATTTTTTTAAAGTTTGGCTGTTTCTATTTATTAACCGACTTCGAAAGAGGAGGTTACTCAATTCGATATGTATGTGCCTTTTTTTTTTTTTTAATCATAATGATACACCAAACGGCAAAAAATCCTATCCAGTTTTTATATTGAGGGGACCATTTTTTTCTTAATGAAAATTGATATTCCTTTATGCGGTACCGACGAGGGTCAGGGAGAAACAGCAGGGTCCTTCTTGCATTGTCATGGCATTATTTTTTTATCCCAGGGTGATATGTAACTTCCGCCTGCCCTACTTTTGTAATATTTTTATTATTTTTATTTATTATTATTATCATACTTGGTTTTTGTTCGTTCTTTATAATTATTTACAACAAATAATGCATTTAAAAAAAATCTTTTTATTCTTCAACATTTTGCTTTTTAAGCCTTCTATACTTCATTTATTTACTCTAGCAAGCTCTAGAACGGTACATAAATAGAGTAGTAGGTACTTTCTGAATTGCTTCAACACCTGTTAGTCAATGAGGTCTATCTTTCACTCCTTTTTTAATCATCTATATATGTATGGCACTTGGATAGTGGTTATTTCAAGTATTACTAGATTGTAGTTTATGTTGAAATTCTTTTTGACGATGAATTTATTTCTATTTGCATTTGGCCTTTTTCGTAGATTTATGCTGTATATAAACTATAACAAAAAAAAAAATTAAATAATAAATAACATTGCAAAATGTTTATGCCTTAACATTAATTATTAATCCAGAAAATATTTATAAATTATTGATGAGAATAGTCATGATTAAGAAGATATTAATTTAATAATATAGTACTTGTGATAAGTTTACCGAATATAAAAAAAATTAAAAACCACAAAATGTATTGTATAATGCTTGAATAAACCATAAAATTGATTCAGTAATTATTAAATTGTCTTCAATTTCAAGCAAAATAGATTGCGCATATTTATATATAATTTTTTTATTTTATTATTCTTTTTTTTTAAATATTGACAACTCTTTGTATATAAATTTTAACATGCATAGCGAAGGTAGTGGATAGAAATTGATGATATGATGAAATTGATATGGTACATCTAGAGACCATAATGCAGTATTTCATCAAAATCCAAAAAATGAGTAGTAGGCGATGATGTATACGTAACAAAATATGTGATGTAAATGGATACGACATGGATACAGACTCGGAATCTAGTTTCTTCTTTGATTTCTAAAAGGTTCGATTCTAAAAACAAAAAATATTTTAACCTCCGGCATGAATAATGATTTTCTCAAAATTTGAAAAAAATATATCAATTGATGCTGTTAATTAAATAAAAAATAAAATAATTATTTATTTATTTGTATGATTTCAGGCAATCCACAACCAGGGTGATGTTTGCCGACTTAATTAAAATAATTAAATTAAAATTATTAAAATAATAATTCTTTTTAGTGACATATATGTAACAATATAAAAAAGAAGAATGGAATTCTACTTGTTACTTATTTACAAGTTCATGGAAATATTATACATTGCCTATTATAATGGTTAATATTGTTAATAATCTTAGCAATATTTTTAAAAAAATAATAAATAATATCTTTTCAACCTTTCCAAGAAGGTGATCTTTAATACTTTTCTAAGTTACTCTTTGTAATCGACCTTAGTTCGAAAACAATAGTGATCTTTCAGGGTCCTTCATGGTTCACTGGAGGTGAGCATATGTGTTGCATAAAACCCCGCACAGGACGGCGTTCCCATGCGCAAGAAACAGCACCAGTTTTGGTGAGCCGAGGCTATTCTCAGAGCCTGACGATCGGAATATGGTCTGTCAGGTCTCAAGGGTATAGAGTACGTGAGAAGTTCAATAAGAAAAGGACAATTTGTTTCCATGAAAATAGAAATGTATTCCTAGAACAGCGAATAGGGAAGAAATCAAATCAACAAATAAAAGTCCAAGGTATAGGTCAGTCCTAAAATGTTTCTGTGTGAACAAGCCGGCTCAAAAACGAGAAATCATAAAAAGACTGTTACATTATAGTTGAGTAAGGAATGGCCCTAGATGTGGTAGCAAATTTTTCGTCAAACTTGGCGAACCGAAAGTTGCACTTTATACCAAAAACTTATTTTTAAATTTCTGAAAAACAGTTTTTGTGGGAATAGTGAATCTGATTATAATAGACATTTAGAATTTATTGTAATGTAACTCCAGGTTTATTTATTTCCGTATTGGTAGTAGATATGTATTTCATCAGTTTATAAAATATTCTACAGTTTCCGTTAAGTTATATAATGGAAGAATATAGAACTCATTTCCTTTTCACAGAAGCAATGGATTTCGATAAATGATATATCAAACGAAATTGAATTTTACGGAGACGTGACGAATCCTAATCTCGCTCCTTACAAGAGCTCCTTACAAAAGCATGGAAAAAACTGGCAGCTTTCAAAATTTTGACGGTGATAAAGACGATAGATGACATGGAGACTTATAGATTTCGGGTAAATGAGGTATAGTTCCGTGGGGAATGACCCATTTTTTAAATTTTAAGATCTAACAAAAAATATTTTTCCAGTAAACGAGGCCATGTTATTAGTCTTCTACAATAGATAAAAATAAATAAATAAAGAGGTCTATGCATTATTTTAAATTAAATGGGCGTACATAGAATTGAAACTAGGGGGGAATCCCCGTGGCTTTGCCCCCATGGACCATTCCTAGGGGTGACAGACCATGGTCGTTCGTTCGGGTCGTAACGTTTTCGGACGGAAAAAGAGAAGTTTTGCACTTCTGCATTAATAAAAAAGCTTTATTGTAAAATTTGGTCGTAAAGATCTTGGTTTTAAGTAGTTTATGAACTGAGGAATATTTTCTGTAAATAATCCCTTGATAGGTCAGAAAAAAAAAATTGTTTTGATAGTATGATTTTTTAGAATATAAAAAATTATTTTGAGCAAAAAGTTGAAATGTTAATAAATTTATTGATTTATAAATATTTAAATAAATTTTTAACATAGTTGTTGTAATAAAAACAAAGAATCATTTAATTATTATAATAATTATTTAATTGTTGTAATAAAAACAAAGAATTGTTTAACATAGATTTTTTGACATAAATAAATATGTTTTTAACATCGATGTTTAAACAAGAACAATGATGTTTTAATCGGTGTTTTGACAAAAAAAAAAAAATGTTTTCACAAAAAAAAAAATTAACAAAATTTACGTTTTTAACATCGATGTTTTGACGAAAACAAAAATATTTTTAATTCTCTTTTCTACCTACCCTTTCTTGTTTCTGTAAAATGTTCAACTTCAAGTAAGTTAATAAAATATAAAAACGCAAAACTATTTAATTTACTTATTTAATGCAGCTGCTTGTAAAATATTTTTAAATATTCAACAGAAATACGATTCTATGTATATACTAGGGAAGCGACATCGATGTATGAATATGTTTGGGTCCTAAAAGATTAATCTTTAAAGAATGTACTTATTTTAAACATCGATATTTTGCCGTCGATATCGCATCTCTAACCCAAATATCGTTTATATCCCGTATAAGTCGTGCCTTAGTGGGGAATCGAAAAATCGATACCATTTTCTAATCAGCTCCCTAATTAACGAAGGAGTCTACTTCAATATCGTTTATATCATGTAAGTTATAATAAATCGATACCCGAGCGGGTAATCGAAAAATCTATGTTATTTTCATAATCAGATGTTATTTTTTTGCTAACCTGAGTAACCGTAACCGTAAATAAAGGATAATAAAAAAGGGATAAAAAGAAAATTTTTAAATAGATCAATTAGAATTTAAGTAGATTTGAAGCTAGATCAGACAGACTCGGATAAAATTATAATTGTGATAAAATTTGGAGGGCGTAATAACCGTGAAGTTGATCGCCCAGAAAAACCACTAACCTAACCTAACCAATACCGAGAAATCCGAAAAAAAAAGTTTATATATTTAAATTTAAATAATTAAAATCAAGCTCAGACTCTCATATTAGGCATTATTGTGATAAAGACCATATCAGGACTTTTATATTCCGGTCCGAAACATAGATGTCATGAAATGATTTTTATTTATTTATCATAAATATAAAAGTCCGGATTTGACTTTTATTCTCTTTTTGAGAAAATAAGAGTTAATTTCAAACCCTGTCTAAATATCAAAAGTAATTATGTATCATGCAGAACATCATCATTATACTCATATACATAGGTAACATTCTTGACCCATTTTTTTTTCTTGTTCCCCTGCACTTCTCCTTCAGCTATCCGGACCTGTTTCCATATGTTCGACAAGCTTGTGAGCCGTCATAAATCCTTCAGTTAGACATGTTCAGTCAGAGCTGGTTTTTCGATGCAGCTCCGTTTATAAAACACGGCTGTTAACTAGGTATAAAAATAGAATCCATAAATGAGAAATTAACTAGCACGTAATAAAAAAAAATAATAAAGCCAGGAATAGTAGAGGAAAGAATGAACAATGAGACGGTTTTTTTCCAACTGTCAAAAATAATAGAAAAACTATAGGTAGAGTTCTGAAATTTTTATAGTACATCTTAATACAATGGAACTTTATTCAGTAGATGTGAAATCTGCAAAAGTTACACACAAAAATATTTATCTTCATAACACGACATGCAGGTTTTGTCTCAGTGTACCCCACTGAAGGGAACACTTAGACATTGCTCGGGGAACAGTGAGACACCATATTAAAACTAAATATATTAATAAAATTATTAATAATAAGAGATAAAATTTCATTATAAAATTATATTATCATGATAATTAACATAAGAAATATATATGACTTCTTTGAAGTAGACATATAGTCTACTATATATATTATAGTTGGTGAATATATATTTAGTTGGTGAATAAAAGGCATTAAGAGAAATTCGGTGAAATGAACAATAGTACTCAAACTGTCAACCAGAAAGCAAGTAAAAAAAAAAAATTACTTGCCTCGAAAACAAAATGAGACAAAAATAGTCAGAAACGTATGATCTGCTGGTTTCTTTCCTGGAAAAGATTAATTTACTGATATTCTAAACTACAACAAATCCTACACTAACTGGGTCCTTGCAATTGGTCTGTGAGCTAACTGTTTCCCGGTTAACTGCGTCTCACTGTTCCCCACTCTGCCCTATATACTTACTTATCGAATTTTGCTTCAAATACTCTTTACTTCACAAATATAATTTTATTTGGCGCTAATAAAGCTATCCAACAAAATCTATTTATACAAAAATACCCTATTGTTCTGTCTACATAAATAAAATGAATTCAACGGCACCAGATGATATCACTTAAGAAGACTCAGTGAGATTTAAATCTGCGAATAAATTATATAAAACAAATAAGCATATGACTTTTTATGGGCTCAATCCAACATCTATTGGAATGTCCTGCTCCAGGGAACGAGAAAAGGTAGGTGGTATACTAGTTCATTCCATATACAGTTTGTATAGATTTGGATCCAATAGATCAGTGGTGGATTTCCAAACCCCTGACCGGTGAGGACAGTCATAAACTATTACTATATATTCTATATACTATACCATATATATACATCTTCATTTTCTAAATTCAAATTGAAACTGGATTGTATTTAACTTTATAACTTCATTGTGTAATATAATATATATATAATATATTGTAAATTAGGTCCTTCATTTCTCATGATATGTAAAAAAAAGTTGGCCTCCCTCAGAACATTTTTGGATACACAACTGCAATATGGGACCCATCTTAAAGAAGTCTTTCTCTTTCGAAAAATGTTTGGTTTCTAATGGGTTTTCTCCGTTTCGTTGACAGTTTCTGTCTTCCTCATGATGCTCATTTAGTTTTGCGATAGAACTCCTAATTATCCCGAAACATGTGGCACCGAATGCCTGCCAAAACCAAAGCCAACTGTTGCATTTAGAATTCGGGGACGTGACTTGGACAAGCAGCTGACTGAAGCTACCCCGTTGAGTGGCGAGGTCAGCCGCGCAATCAATACCTCGCCCGACCTAGCTACACTAACTACTTCACCGGGGCGCGGGACTCCGTTTAAATTAGCCCCTCTTTTGGGGGCTACAAAACTATAACAGTAACACACTGTTTTGTGACAATATGACAGCGAGCTAAAAAACATTTTTCTGGTCGTCAATATTTGCTTAACATCCTTAAAATGGGTATTTCCGGAATGTGTTTTTTTTCATTCGTTTCATTTTTTCTCTAGGGGATATAAATATTAGATTTCCTCTTGATAACACGTGATTAGTTGTGAATTTTCAGCTACTTACTTAGTAAATAAATAACTTTGCCTAATTTTCTTATAAACTTGATTGATTCTTTTTGAGTGTTTACCAGACAAAAATCCTGGAACAGCCTTCGTGCTTTGCGATGGATCAGTTACAATAACAACTATATTGTTGTTGAGTAATTTAAAAAGCAAAAAAAAAATTTTTTTTTAATTTATTTATTTTAATGTTTTTTTTTTTTTTGGGGGGGGACTTCAAGGCTTCTACTGAAGCCCTATACTGCCCATACTAACACCCATGGCACTGGGTGATACTTTTCCTACGAAAGAAAAGCACAACCCAGGGCGGGACTCGAACCCGTAGCTCCGGCATGGGAGTATGGCGCTTTACCGCACAGCCACACCAGGCCCCATTTTAATGGTTACAGGCAATCCTCTGCTAGGGTGATATTTGCCGACGTAAGATCTTAACTTTTTTTTTAAAACAACAAAAAATGGGAAATGTTATTGGAAAACGTGATCATTTATAATTATATGGTTCATTATCTGAAAATGTGTAAATCGTACGTCCGGTCCATTTTCAACCATTCAAATGAGAGCTAGTTACTAGACAAAAATAGAAACTATTTCACTCCTTTTGTTGTTCTATGGAGGCTATGTTTTAGCTCCAAACTAAATTTATAATTGGTTAAAAAAAATTAAAAGTAATTGTTTTTTTCACTCCCTCACCTTCTCCGACTCCCAGGCAAGCTACTTTAAAAATTCGTATTCTTTCAACAATTGAGTGTTTGATTAAATTGATTAATCGGTTAAGTCAATAATTACTTCAAGATTCCATGAAAAAATAAGCAATGTCATTTATTGTTACCAATAACAATAAATAAAATAAAAAAGGTATGTCCAGACGTTTTTACTTCACTCCCTCACATCAAGTGTTGGATGGTCTGAGCGTTGAGAGGAACATAGCTCAAAGCCCGGGGTGGAAAGAATCGGTTCAGGAAAGATCCTAGAATCGTTTTGACTTCCGACCTGAGGCTGCGATCGCTTGCCTCCGCTATGAGATTTAGGTTGTTAAGGGAAATCTACGCTGTGGTCAATAGCAACTTCACTCCCTCACTTCAAAAAAACTGGTGAATTTCCAAGTAATTTTTTCACTCAACTATTGTTTTTCGATGGGAAATGGTCATAGTTTTCGATTCTGCCATATTTTTCAACTTTAACCTTCTTACAGTGATTAAAAAATAGTAAAGACTTTGAAAACTACAACTCCCTCACTTTTTCCAAAAATTTCTTAAATGAGGGAGCGAATGCCTCCATTCTTTGAATTCCCAAAACATTTTGAGAATGCTTTTGAATGTAAAGGTGACGATTCCTAAACTATAACCAAAAGTATGTAACTGTAACCTAACCTAACTCTAATATTAAGCTTACTTTTGGCTATACGTGTTTGGAATTTTATATTTTTGAATTTGAAATTGTTTTTCTATTGTTTTTTAAGATTGTATTTCTTTAAAATATAGGTACAAGTTTTTGCTTTCACTTTTCAAAGTTTACTACTACCTTAACACATTTTCCACTACCGTTCATTCCCTCACTTTGAAATTGTTTTCATAATTTTTTAAAAGAACAATTAAAGGTTCTCCTGTCTGGCTACTATTTAAAAAGTGAAGGTAATATACCACTGAGTACGTATGAATTTTTTCGGTCCGAAATTATAAATTTTAAATAATGAAATTTTAACAAGTGAAATCTACACATCTTCAGATAATGACCCATATATGATAAAAGACTAATAAGTCATATAAGTTGATAATTAAGCCATGAATATGTTAAAACGTATTAACTCCACAGGTTTTAAAACTGTCACGTAGACCCCTTGTCATGTATTCCAGTTTTGTGTAGACCGCCTGCATGGCTAATATTGAATGTTTTTAAATGTTTTTTGACAGCTGGTATAGAGCTTCACAATTTGAAAAAAATCTGAATGCTTTTTACTGCTAATATTATAACACAGCACTTCTCTCTCCCCCCCTCACTCTCTCTCTCTCTCTCTCTCTCTCTCTCTCTATATATATATATATATATATATATATATATATATATATACATATAATAGCTAAGAGAAGTTTGTATACAGTACTTTAGTTTTCTTTCAATATGCCCTATTTGATAGTAAACACTAAGTTAAAAATATATCTTTTTAAGGAAACTAAAGAAAAAGTCACTTCCTGCTTAATCAAGATACACTATTGTGGACTACCATTTGCAGTCCATTAACATCTTTCGTTAACATGAGAGGCCATCTTCGAATCACACGTGTTTTTGTAGAAGAAAAAGAAAATAATAAGATAGGATATCCAAAAATTAATCATTATGGCAATATAAAGAAATAGTGACGCAATCAGTACAGTTGCATTTGGAGAAATCTGTTGTAAAATTTTGTTGGATGTACAATTAAAGTTTCTGTTTAAGTGCCATATCTACGATGTATCCACAGCATTCCACGACTTAATTATTACATGTCTATCATCGTTTCAATATTTAATATTTAATCATTTAGTGACGATTTATAAAATTATTTTTAAACTCTTAATTATTATATTAATAAGCTGGGCTCTCAAAATTATGATGCTGACGTCTTTTCTTCAAGAACGGAAATAGGTCCACTTAATATATTTAGATTTATACCCCTTTAATAACTGGAGAGGATAAAAAAAAGAATAAAAAGTGAAGGGCCCAGGCCGTAAAGGATCCGGGCATTTGACAAATAAAGTTGATAAATCGATCTAAAGATAAACGAATCCTCGGAACGGTATGAATGACGTATCCGAGGGGATGAGGCCGGTGGTGGGGGTAGGCTATGACGCAGGGCGGAGGGGTGCGTTGCCTCTGACGTAACCCTCCATTCATCCTTTCCCTCGCCACCCCCCGGGGGTTGAGGGAGGGGGGACGGTTATATTCAACTTTACCTTACCACCCCTTTATTGAATTCATACTTTTAAGATCTCACTAAACTTTGAAAGCCGGTGTTGAGAAGGGGTGGATTTTTTATTTTCTGTTTATTTTATCGACTCGGAGCATTAAAGTTTCAAACTAAATTTAGTATCCATAATATGAACTCTTTGACACGACACATAATTATAAATATTTATTATACTGTAATAAAACCGATCTTTTTTCTTCTACCTACCCTTCTCAGCCATTACCGCTAAGCCAAATATATCAATTAAACCCAGATCAATACCTGCCAAACTATTACTTTCCACTAGTAACCGACCGAAATTTCGAATTCGGTTTCGGCTACGGCCATATTATGGGCCTATTACGGCCAAGCCGAAACTTGCATGTGTGTCTAATATCTAAGGGACCGGGACAACGTGATTTCAGCTTCTAAGTTCGATCTCTTTCATGGCCTCTAGCACCCTTGAATTTAACAGTGTGTAGTATCTATTGCTGTAGTTAATTACACTTGAATTGTCAATCGATAAAACATGGATTTCTCTCATACTTTTGGTATCTGTAATTGATAGAAAACTTTAAGTTAGCTTAATTTATTAAAATAAAAAAAAACTAGAAAAAAAACTTTACCACTACAACCTAAAATTTGGAGAGTTTTAAAGAAATAAATCATAATCTGGCGCGTCTTATATTTTCGTCAGGTGTTTCTATTTTCTTCAAAATTATCAGCTTTTCTGTTTATAAATTATTAAAAAAATCGTATTCGGAGCCATTCTATATCTAATCTAAATGTATTTTTATTTTCTTATACATTTAAAAATATTTTCACATATAGAGTTGTGCGTGAAAAAAAAGAAGAAAGAAAAAGGGAGTTACCTATTAACCAAAAGTAACATTTCTAATTATTCAGCTACGAAATAAAAGAAGGGCTATAGTTTTTTTTTTTTTTTTTGCTTTAATGTTCAGAGGAGTTAAGTTTAGTTTTCCTAAATAAAGTATGAATTTAGGGAACATCATCAATCCACTACTTGTTTCTTTTTGAGAATTGAGAATTGTTCAAAAATGTGAGTTGAGTTAGTACTTGTTCTTGGTGATTACAATGAACTATTGTGTAATTTTTATTATCATATCAAATACATTATAATAGTCAAGCATTTATTTATTTTTTTCAATACTTATTACACGATTAAAGTAAAAGCCAAAGGAAATGCATATTTCACCAATTTATTGAAATCTATGTTAATAATGTCGGTGAGAAAGTTTTATAGCTTCTCAATTTTTGAAAAGTCAAAATTGATTGTTTTTTCGCTAGGAAGCTGTCTCAGAAATACATAATTTTCTGACAAAAATGTGATAATACAAAAAACGGGGATTTTATTTCTTTTATTAATGACATTGGATAAACCACAAAGCCAGAGTTATAACATTACAATGTTATTGTAGTTAATTTTTTATTAAAACCTTTTCTTCCGTTTTGATCAAGAAGAAGCACGTTTCCACACACAAAAAAAAAAAAGAATACAAAAGAACTATTTCATAAATTCTCAAGCTATATTTTAATCACAAAATTTTGTGAAAACAAAATTGACAAAAACTGACTTATTGGACTATATTTTTTCTGAGATAAATCTTTACTTATCCACAATGCCACCATTTTGTATTACATCGGCTTAATTATGGCAGGGATTTAATAAATTATTTATTCGCGTCGACCTTAAGCCAGTAGGCCCGCAGTACCCTTCAAAGATGATGGGCCAGACGACATGGCGTTCAAAATTGTTGAATTCCTATATGCACTGACGACCCTATTTCAGGGGAATTTAAGGGTAAGCATGCTATTGTATTATTTTACATTATGGAGAATGACAAAACCATATTATGTTAACATGTTATTTTTATAAATCTTTTAATAATGTTTTTGAATGTTTGTTCATTATATTTTTTAGATGAATATGGCGCAGGACGCCGAAAGCTCCTTGTATTATACATAATAATAAAAAAAAAAAAAAAAAAAAAATTATATTTGAGATCGTCTTGGTGGATATACTTTGAACATAAATTATTTATTATTATTTCGATTTTATCTAAATTATTTATTTGGATAAGGTAATATGAATTATTATAATTATCAGTCTGTTACTGCAAATATATTTCACCTATTTTTATTGCGCCTTTGCTAGTTAAGGGAGTACAGTATAACTTCCCGCGAATGTCAGCTGCCCTAGGAAGTAGGGCCCGGGATTCGATCCTATAACCTAACTAGAGCACCTGTCTTCTACATGCCTCTCTGTTGTATATATATATATAAATAATATGCGGCCGAAATTTAGTTTCGGATTCGGCTAAAAATTTTGTTCCGGTCGGGCAGTACTTTTCACCATTACGCCAAGTGAAATTTGGAATACCACATTCATGGAATTTATGCACGACAGGACCTTTACCTATTACCTTATCTTTGGTATACAGCCAATTGCTAGACTTTTAAAAGTCTAAAAAAAAAAAAAAATTGTTATGGTAAAAACGATTACTTCTAAAGCAGGAAAGTACTCCTGAATCGATGAGAGAATTAATGATTTCTGGATGAACGTCTTTAAGCTTTTGAGAGGTAAAGAGAATTTTCCTTGACTGTGGGAGCTTGTTTGCTTAGCTTACCTACCCCCTACGGTTTCTTTGCCTGGAAGATCTCCAGCTATTTCCAGTCTCCGCTCTGACCTCAGCGAGAGCATCAACCCCCACATTTTCACATAAATATTGCTGTAATTTTTCCCCTCCCCCTCTGACGATATTGCCGTCATCGCCGATGGTTCAGCTTATGTTGACGCAAGATAATTGAAATGGTTAAGTCCCCAAGATTTTACTGTCGTAATAATCTTCGTAGCTCGTCGTTATTTATAAGTTTATTGTATTAAAGAGTAAGTCATAATTACAATTTGCGATATTGGTCTTGATATAAGTGTATTCATAATAATACTAATATGTCTACTTGTACTAATAATCATTGTTAATTTATGTTACTGACCGAAAAATAAATCGTAACAGGGTTATAAAAAATTATTACCAAAAATAGTTAATTTATAATATTATAACCATCTTCTATTCAATCGTCAGTAATGATTATCATTAATAGTAGAGGAAACAATGTTTAAATTCAATCAACGGTTTAAAAAATATTACATATCGTAGGTAAACTAAATTTTGCAACTAAATAATTCACAGCTTACAAAAGTTATTATGTAAGTACAAGTATAACCAGTATAATATAAGACGAGATCGGAAATTCATGTTAAACAAGGATCAAATATGAACGCATGTCTCTAAATATCTTTGCGAAAATCTGTAGCTAAATATGAGAAATATTTAATAAAATTACTTGAAAACCATCAAGAAAATTAACAAATGTAGTGACTTTAGGGAGTGTTTGTGTATTTATTATAAAACTAGAAATATGCATGTTTTTAGGTATATAATTTAAGTTTTAGTGAATAATTGAGAATTTAGAAAATAACGATCAATGTAGGAAGAATATGTAGGAGCGTTTTTATCCCGCGTTTTATAAATTAATCTTCACCCGCAAAATATAAAATATTAGTACTGTGTGGCTGTAAACGTCTACGTCCCTGAATTAAATGAGATCATTTTCATGAAGTATTAGTTTCAAAAGCTATCTATGTTTATAGATAGATAATCACATTTTGCAGGTGAAACATTTCTCTAATATTAAAAGGGACAAATTATCATTTCAGACTAATTATATTTTAAATACCAATTTCATAGAACATTTTTTTATTTTTTCTATAAACATATTTTTATATAAAAGGGTAACTTCTTGTTGATTTTATTTCATTTTATTTTTATTTTTCAAGAAATTTTAACATCATAATTTTGTTTAAATATTTTTTAAGACGTAATAACATTGAAATATTTATCTTGTAATATCATGTAGTATGTAATTTCATGGAGCATGGCATAATTTCAAATTAACGGTCCTCACGTAGGGTTACTACGTAAGGAAAAGAATAAAAAATACATAGGCAATGAATATATAATTGTTAAAACTTTTATAAAGAATTTACACTAGCCCCCTAAAGTCCGTTATATTTTATTAAATTTTCTTCTGGGTATTGTCTTTATTTTATTAAATATTGCTTACATTTAGCTCTCTCTATTGGCTGTACATTTACTTACAAAATCATTTTCTTAGCTGTGGAACGTTTAGCCGCAGTTATTTTTCACCTATACTCTGTAACATAAGGGCAATGGTCTCAAAGCATTCAGAAGGATATAATAAAAAGAAGGCTTCACTCCACCTACTTGGACCAAATGTATTTGCACTAACCCCTATTCAAGGTTAACAAAGTAGTGTTAACCCCCGTTTATTTGGGTGGACTCTGTTGAATCGAGAAAAATCTTACTCCTAAGGCAAAATTAATTCCTTATTCCTAAGGAATATTATTCTATTGTTCCTGAACTATGATGAGTCATTGCTATTCATTGTAGGAAAATAAAATTGTGTCGATTTTTTGGGATGATTATTTTTGTATGACTTTTATTATTATTTTTGTATTGAATATTTTCCATTTTTTTACCACCCTATTAATGTGATATGTTTTTTTTTACAGAAAAATGTTGAGATGAGACCATAATTTGCCTTCCAAGTTTCTTCCGGCGCTGTTGCCCCTGACGATTCCAAAACATCTTTCCGATCTAACGGCACAGCCAAGGATACTAAAACAGGATCATCCCACTGAATAGCCTCCAGCTCTAAACATTGTCCTCATATATATAATTTTTTATTTTTGTCTCCCTTCCCTATTTAGGATTTGTTTATATTTCCTCGAATGAATTGTTGAAGATGGCCTGTTGTAAAGATGAGCTTGCGACACACTTCGGTTTCGGTTGGTGACGTCGTATCAGATAACATACCCACAATATACATAACGGCCTTAAAATATTATAAAGCAGTTTGGCTGATAAAGCAATTCCCCCTCATAGTTACTGTTTTCATGACAGGAACGCCACAAAAATCTTAGGTACGGAAACATTTTACTTTTTCAGACTCAAACAACAACTGGATGGTTCTGAGGGGGCTTTTTTGGGGAGGGGTTGGGGCTTTTTTTGTTTGTTTGTTTCCTATGAAGTACTTTTGTTTTTGGTTATATGGACTGTCTCTCGTTAAGCCTAAAAAAAAGAAATGGCTAAATTTGAGATATGAAAAAAATAAAGAAAACATAAAGAGGAGGAAAAAAGAAAAATATTTAGTCAACTCATAAAACTCGTTGAGCCGACGCATGCGGAGTACGCCTTTAATGACAGACCATTCTTCATAATTAAAGCCGTTCTGTTCATTTGAGAAGTGGCAATTAACAAAACGCATAAATTTCTAATCTAAGTAAGTTGGTAAGTGAAAGTTGTGTGTTGCGCGCACGCACCAGATTTTTTTTTTTTTTTGTATTCGGAAAAGCCAAAAGATATTTTACATATATATTTCTGATGTAGTTAGAAATCCTCGGAGCCAATATTAGTTATATAAAAGAAAAAAAAAGGGTAACTCCATCCTCCCCACCATCTAAGCGAGGGTGTTTATTCTTGCTTGGAGGGTGTTCAAAAGTGAAGAACAACAACATTACTAACGATTTCCTTAAAAATTCAATTTTTGAGTTGTACCTTTATTCTACGACGAGTGCGATGTTAATAATTAGGGCTAAGCAAACCTGAATTTCAAAATTATATCAAATTTTAAACCCCCTCGAAAATAAAAATTGAAACATACCTTTTAACTTTATAAATTAATCTATATTTCGGTATCATAAATATGATTAATTTACTTCATTGCCATCTGAATTCTTTTTAAATCGAATTGATTTGAATAACTAAAGGTTTGAGTGCTGTGTTAGATTCTGAGTTTTGTAACTAAAAAAATTCAGAGGATGGGCCTGTTTGTCGGTAGTAACACTAACTTTGTTTTCTTGCTGGATGATATTCAGTCAAAAGGTCTGCTACTAGTCACATTTCAAAACTTACCTTTTATTTCTATTATCGATATCATAGCTATAGATAAATACAGTGTGTCAAGGATTTTGCTGCTGTTAAACTTATTATTTATAAGTTCCATGTGATATTGGCATATGGTCGATAATCATGCATAACATATCTTTTACTCACAATGATATCGCTGCGATAAGATTTAATTACACATCATCAATTTGTAAACATATGCATAACTACTTCCTCTTTCTAATGCAGATCAAGGTTGCGTGAGAAATTTTAACTTCACTGCCTCATTTCCCAGTTGATCAATATGTATTACACATTTCTATTATTACCGAGGCGAAGTTGTTCTGGGTCGATACTTGCATTATAATCAAGTCCTTCGAATAAGTTTCAAACCTCCCTGGTTGTTCGTTCATACTCGAGTATGCTTGATTCATTTCGCAATGAAACGGAGTAAGATAAAATTTGGAATGACTTCATGTAGGTTGAGGTTCTTGTAATTCTTTAACGAATATCTCTTTATCTTGTTCCACTCCCCTGGTCGGATACCATCTATCAATATATGGAAATTAGATGAAGTCATCGGGTTCATGAAACATGTACGATGATCTGCCGTTAATCGGTAATCGAGCGTGTTATATTTGAGTTCATATCAAATTTGATATTGTGATCTATAATTCATTATTATTACCTACTTATAAGATTTTTTTTTTAATTTTAACTTTCACTTACCTACATACATGAAATAAATAGTCAGGGAAGGTAAGGTGATCGCGAAAAATTTTTACTTCCGGTTTTTAAGTTAAGTTCAACTGAGGATGATGTAGGATGTGCGCCAGTACCCCTGGCCATTTTTAATGTATTACTAAAATAAACCTCTGCAATTATCACCATAGTAATAAAACGGACGGAAGTAATAAAACGGACGTTCAAATCTACTTATACATTCTGTCGAGTTATTATTCGTCATACATGAACTCTAAAACCTGTTGTAGTTGGTCCATGTAGTGGTCAGCCCCACTACACCGTTACATCTACTTGCAAGTACACAAGTACATTGGCCCTTATGTATCTGCGCATGTCGACATGCAGAAAGCTCATGCAACATAAAGTATATTAATGAACTATCTCCGAGTTCAGGTTTAATTTATGTAAAACAATAAAACTAATGTTTAGAAGTAGATATACAAGTAGGTTCTGTCAAAGAGAGGATATTTTTTCCCTATTTCCATTTCCTAATTTTTTTGTTTTAGTTTTATTGGCCATTCAACTTAATTAATAAAATGAAAATTTCAATTGAATCAGGGCCAAGGTGATCTAATAATGAAATTATATGAGTGATTTTTTTAATTATAAGTTTTATTCTGATTTGATCCTGACAGAGTGTAATTAAATTTAAAAGTTGCGCATATAGATTAATATTGCTGAAATCTCTTTCCAAATATCCTCATACTACCATAAATAACTGATGGAAAGAGCATGCACTTACCTTTCAAATGAAATATGATATAAGTGAGCTTTTGAGTTTGAAGAGTTTTATTTGAATCTAATAATAAGAAAAACAAATCAAAAGTTATAATTAATTTATATAAATAAAATATGTATTAAAAGGGATTTTGTAGCTTTTCTTTTTTTTTTTTTTTTTTTACAGCATGTTACTTTTGTTCTTCTTTCTTAATTTTACAATCAGGGTAACAAATTTTCTCAAGTAAATGAGTACTATAAACCGAAAGACACTTATTTTATCAAAGAAATATCATAAGAAATATGGTTACAACCCATGACAATGACGAATAATATAAAAAACAAAAAAACAATCAGATTCGACTACAAGAACGCAAACATTTGTCATGATTTTTGTTCCATCAGAAATCTGTTCATAAAAAATGTTTACATCCAAAGAAAGAGGCCACAACGCCTGGTTTGAAATCAATCATATACATACCTATAGGCGTTTCATTCAAAGCCTGATATAATATGGATTTGATCAGAAATGTTCAGAGAAAAATGTTAACATAACCTACAACTCACCATCGGAGCACTTAGAAAAAATTCTGATTTGGAAATTAAATTTATCCAGCTCCACCAAGGCAGTTATTATCTTTAAGTAATTTTTTTAAGCTAAACTTTCTAATTTATTTGGGAAATTGAGATGTTCTGTTGATAACAATTTACTTCTCCTCGAAATATAGCACAGAGAACGTTAATATAATTCATACTTGTGATTTAAAAAAATTATAGCTCAAAAATGATTATTTTTATTTAAAAAAAAAATTGACCAGGTTGTGATTTTTTGATTTTTAAAAATTGTTTTGTATAAATTGGTTTTTATTTTTATTATAAATTTCGAATCCTGGTTTTAATTTCATCGCTCTTTTTTTTTTTTTTTTTTTTTTTTTTTTTTTTTTTTTTTTTTATTGAAGGGAACGCGTAGGGACCATTAGCGCTGAGGCATACCGCGGCACTATTACGAACTAGCTACTCCTTGGCTGACAGATACCTAGCGCTGCCTAGCTAGTATTACAATGCAAGTATTGATCGCAAACTATTATATTCTCTCCCAGTAGTAGTGGAAGTAGGTTAATATCATCTTGGGAGGTGGAAGAACGAATAAAAAATTATCATGTACCTCGTGTAAAATTCTTTAAAAAGTCTATATGAATCTGTTAGGAAAATTGAGTAAGGTAGAGTAAGTAGAAAAACTCCTAATATTAATTATGGGCGCCGTAGCTCAATGTTTGATAATCTTCTAGTGGTTTGAACATGAATAATTTTATATCTTATTTTTGAAAAATCATGAATACACGTTGTGGCGGCTTACAAATCATATGACTTTTTATCAACATGTGTTAAAACAATTCAGTTAAATGTAATATTCTAAAAATTGTGCTATTGTAAAATAAATGTTCCAAATTAGTTTTCATAATTAAAGGGTTTTATAGTTTTACCAATATTGTTGTTTAAACCAAACATCAACCACAACCTTATTTTTAGAATGGGCATTAAATAAATTCCAAACCCAGCTAAGCGATTGATGTTTAAGCAGAGCGAAGTTCCGATCTATACGGGGAATTGCTGTTTTTTTCATTTATCAAACATTTATTGATTGCAATTGAATCGGTCGTTTGAGAAACCCGACATGTCCACAAATTCAAATAATGGGAAAAGTGAAAAAAAAAAAGTTTCTAATTTTCCATTAAGAGATTTCCTTAACTTAAATGGTTTTCTCCGACACATATTCCTACTTAGAATACATTTTTCATGAATTGATACTTTTATGTTCATTCGGTAGATCTGAAAAATAAATGGTTATTTGAAAATGTAGGATTTCTCCTGATTATGGAAGGCAAACCATTATATTTTGGAAATACTGAACAAAACACTATAAATATACAAAAATATAAATATATAATGTTGAAAGGGGCGAGATTAAAATTTTTGGTTCTTCGTGCAAAATGTTACTCCAAAACGTACAGTAAGTTACTGCTTTCGTTACAGGAAGATATTTTTTAATGAACTGGATATATGGATATGTCGAGTTTCTTCTGACTCTGCTTCTGAAAAAGTCGAAAAATATAAAAGCCGATAGATTAGATGGGCTTTTCGAGTATCTCTTGAATTTGATGTATGGTCATACAAGGAGTTCAAAAATAAAATAAAACGAAAATCAATTTTTTGGACATTTCGGTTTCTTAAACTAAGGCACTGTCTTCCCCCATCTAAATACTTTAAGATATATTATACCAACTAATTTTAAGTTTCCCACGGTCGTTTTTAACTGAAGTGTGCAAAAGGCAAAACGTGTACATTTTCCAATTTAATTCTAAAAATTTTTTGGATTTTATGAATAAAATCAATAATTAAGTATATAAATACAGATACATTATAATAGAATAATTTTCAAATGTATAAATTTTATATAAGCTGAGAATTGAATCTTGGGCACGATTAGTTGGCTGTCAGGAGTCTTGTTGTTATCGATTGCTCACAGTCGATAGTTCATTATTGTTGGATATTCTTTGTGTATATCACTTGTACAATACAATTCTATTAGGTGAGAGTGTTTTTTTTTTTTTTTTTTTTTTTTTTTTTTTTTTTTTTTTTTTTTTTTTTTTTTTTTTTTTTTTTTTTTTTTTTATAGAGGAGCCAACCACTAGGGTCATTATCTCCTCAGGTCATTGGTTATAATTTAAATTTTGTTGTATAGGTTAGCTTGTCTTAAGAATTTTAAAAGTGTATTGGTCATCTCAACGTTGTCCGGTAAAACAGAAAATAGATTGTCTGGGATGTTGAATTGCGCTCTCTCAGATTCATTAGCTCTACATTCCGTCAACAAATGCTTTACAGTTAGCGGGCACCCGCATGTCTGACACTCAGTGAGAGGTTCTCGTGCCATTAGGTAACCGTGGGTCAAACGAGTGTGTCCTATACGTAATCTTGTCAAAATGACCTCCTCTCTTCGCTTGGTTCGGATAGAAGACTTCCATTCGATAACATGATATGATGATATAAAATAATTTTATTTTCCTCAGTTTGTTTTCAGACACCGCAAATCACCTTTGCTCCCATTTCAATTTAATTTTTTGTTTGATATGAGAGATAAAGTCTTCGGCTGGGACCCATCGATATGGAGTGCCATCAGTGATAGCTTCTTTGGCAGCCCGATCGGCCAGCTCATTTCCCATTATTCCACAATGACCGGGAACCCAAGTAAAGACTGTTGGAATCTTATTCCTTTGGATCTCCATTAGGGTGAGTAAAATGTCCTGTATAATTTTGTTATTGCTGAATGTGTTTCCGAGACTAAGAAGGGCAGATAATGAGTCAGTACAAATAACGATTTTTTTCTTTGTCGGATGAATGATGTTTAAACCTTTGTAGATAGCTATTATTTCTGCTGTGTAGTTGCTACAAACGGATGATAACGTAAAAAGATGTTTTCTGCCGTTACAAACGATAGGGGCTCCCACACCTGTTGTGTTATTAGGTGAGATTATAATAATGAGATTCGATTTTTTTTAGGAGAGCCCTTTAAAATTTTTTCTTATTTTCCCATCTTATGATTTCCGATGCATACTTCATCCTTTTGTTACTATGTTTCAGGAATCATCACTGTCGTGGACTCTAAGCGGTCTTCCACAGGGACAGAGAAAAAAGTGGAAGATGATTCGTGAAAAAATAAAAATAAAAACATTGAGTTAGACCAGTTTTATGACTATAGTCTTTTAGTTTTATATCTTACTCGAAATAATTATTTATAAGTGACCTTTCAAAATTACATATTGATAATTTTGATGACCATTGGTAGTTCCGAATTCGTGAAATAACGTTAATAACTATTTATAATTATATAATAATAATTTCGCTTAATTTTGGAGGATTTAAAGAAAACTGAAACTCTTCCTAGATAAAATCTTAAATAAATCATCTTACGATAAAATCTCTGACAAAGTACTGGATATTGTTGAACGGCATATTGAATTTATTTTTTCAATGAGGTAATTGTTTGTTACTTTTGTGTGGAAAAACTGTAGATTACAGCTATACTCTATTATCTTAGAAGTTGTGGCTATCTAGATCTCAATAAAATGCTAAGTTTAAGTTTCGTACCGAACTGGTTACATTTAGACTGTTATCTAAACCAAAGACTAGAGAAAGTCTGATAAGGCCTTCAATTTTATGTGTTGGCATAAATTATGCGAAGGCATGTAAAAAGTGATGTATTCAAGCCCAAGGGCACAAGACTGAATCATATATCTTTTATGTCCACCAACCTAGCCTTAACGAAACAACTTAGCCAAGTTGAAAAAAAATAAAAAAAAATTAAAAAACGCAACATCGTACGGCATAAATTCGATAGAATATCTTTACTACCTATTATTGCCTTAAATCATTGAATTATCTGCGCCATTCCGGAAAGAAAAAAATACGTATAGGGAATTTATTGTAGGCACGTCCTAAGATAAAGTCAAAAGATTGATCGGCATTTATACATACAATTGTGCCGTACAAATCAAGATCTTTATGGGATCCAAGACATGATGTTCTGCGTGAGATATTTAAACGAAAACCATCTAAAATGTTTTCTTTAAGTATTATTTATTGTTATTTGAGTTTTTTGAAAATGTTTGAAATGTACGGTTTGGATTTTTTATTCAAACCGTACATATGAGTTTATAAGCATGTTTGCAGTTGCCCGCGTAAAAAACTATTGCACGGCGATTCGATGAAGTTTTTTCGGTACTTAAGTAGTTTTTGTGCTGACTGTTATCCGCTACCTTCTTTATATCCCGACACAAATATAAAATCTAATCTAGTTGATTATGATGACAATTAAAATACTATTTACTAAGACCTATATAAATAAATAACTTTGACGAAATTAAATGGAATAATAATAGCTTTATTTCATTGAAGTGGAGAAAAAAAATTAAATAAAAAAGAATATGAAAAAAAAATGTGAAGTTTGAATTAGAAGAGTGTAAACTAACAATACTTTAGAAGAATATGAATTAGAATTACAACACTCCAGACAAATATAAACTAAATTTAACAATATAATATATGAATGTAAACTAAAAAAAAAATATAAATAAAAAGAGAATAATAAACAACTCTTGAGTTGAGGACACCAATAAAATATTTCTATTTATATAAAAACTGCCATATTTAATAATATTTTGTGTCATCAATCTGGTAAATGGATTGTATTTAACCATTAAATTTGACTTAAAACATAGCTATGAACTATATTTTAAATTAGATCGTTCATGGCTCGTGCAATTTAAAAAAAGTGCGCACCTCCACCCCTTGCGTCAGTACGTACTGTGAACAACGCTTATTGTCACAGAAATCATCCAATAAAATTTGAAACGAAACAGTTAATACAGAAATGAGATGAGAAAAGAAGAGGGTACACGACCTTGTAGAAGTTTAAATACCGGCCGTTAACTACACAGTGCCCTTTAATCGTTTTTTTTCTTTGAGGTGTTTTTTCGGACCTAAAGGAAAAGCAGGGGCGAGAGGATAATACAAATCAATAAAAAAGTTTCGCGTATATTTTTTTTTCAAATTTTCTAGTATGTTAGTGTTAATTTTTTTGTATCGTCTTATAATGTCTTCAATAAATTAATTAGGAAATTAAATATTCAAAGTGATATCAATTTTATTATTTAAATCTCCAATTTTAATTATTTTAATCTCCTTATATATAGAAAGTCCAAAAACAATTGGAATATGAATGTTGCGATCCAAAAATAATAATCATCAAGTGAGTGGGGATAAAAAGAAATATGATGAAATTTCTGTATAAGTATAATTTAATGCTTATATTTAATGCTTATATCATGTAGATTATAATGATGGAATGATAAGCTAGGGACTGATAGAACTGAAGTTTTTTAAAAATAAATTGATGTATTAAAAATTTATAAATTATAAAGTAGTATTATAATTATAATACTATATAAAATTATAAAATATTATAAATTAAAAAGGTATAACTGAGGTACTACTTCTGAAAAGCGGCTCCTGGGTGGTGCCACTTCAGGACATGGCCTATGGCATGTCCTCACCTGGCTCTTCACCTTTATCTAGTCACCTTCCATCCCTTGCGGTTTAGGGTCAACCTTGCTTTTTGGTTAGAATTATTTAAAGCACCTTCTTTGATTAGTTGACAATGATGTCATCTTATCTTCACCTTTCTTAACAAATAAAGTCAACTATGCTACTTTCGATACTATTTACATTATGCTTGAAATTAATATTGTTTAAAAACACTTCGGATATTTATTTTTGAAATTTTCTATTTTAAAAAGTATTATCATAGTACAATTTTACCAACTTCTTTGTCAACATTTTTATATATATTTTTTTCAGACAAAACCCCGCTCTCTCACGAAATTTTTTGTGAAGCAGCTGTAAAGGTAATCTTCAAAATAATCACTGAATCATTGGCCTTGCCTGATATATTTTTTTCCCATTCATTTACATATACATTGAATATATAGTAAGGGAAAGCATTGCGATCATGAAAATTTTCTACTTCTCATTTTTTTCAGAAATAAAAGTTTTAAGATCTCCTGAGACTAAATACCCAAGTATCGCAAAATGGTGTGCCGGTGTGTGTAGAGGGGACCAGAAAAGAACGTCAAGTTGTATGAAACTGAAAATAAGTATTTGAGGTATGTATATGTACGGGTGGACCCCCCACCCAATATTTTGGAAGAGGCAACTACTTACACTCTAACTGTAACATAAATCGGCAATTTTTCTAAATGCCTTAAAAATACATGGTTTGGGAGGAATTAATTGTGCCAACCCTGGATTTTAGACGTTGGTATTTCAACTTATAGACTCTCGAATGTTTACCTATCTATGAAAATATTGAACCGTCCTCCCTACAATATACATACAATTATATATAAATTATACCGATTTCCAAAAATGGCTCTAATGATTTTGATTAAACTCGTTGTAAGGTTCAAGGATTAAGGTAGGTTATCATCATAGAAATGATCTGGGGCGTAAATTGCGTAAAGAATTTCTTAATCAAATAAAAGTGAAAAAAAAAAAAAGAATTCTTCAAGCTGAAAATTTTAATTTTCAATAGTCAATATCCTTGGGAATCTCATATTTATATGAACAATAATAATATTCAGTCTATAAACTAGTAGCAAGTAATAGATTTAGACGACATACCAATTTTTCACGTATCATAATTGATGCGCGGTCACAGGGGATTAAGTCAAAATTTTGAATTTTTCAGGAGAGCAACAGCTAAGTTCAAAATATTATGTAAAATCTAATTATTATTTATTCATTTATTTTGATTTGCCTCTACCCGAAGGGGTCATTGGCATTTTTTTTTTTTTTTAATTCTATTGTAAAACCTAATAAGCTTCAAAAAATTCAATAGTTTTTCAACATTATCTTCGGTATCCCGTAGCACTTCTTTTACTGATGTGCTCATTTTTAGTTTGGTTCTTGTAGGCTGGTAGTGTTCGCAGTCCACTAGTATATGGGAGACCGTGGTCAGGGCACCACATTTGACGCAGGTAGGGTGTGCGAGATTGTGAAGCAGGTATGCATGGGAGAATTCGCAGTGACCTATTCTAAGCCGGCAGAGGATTATTTCTTCTCTCCTACATTTTATACTGCTGGTTGACCATTTTTTACAATCTGCTTTTATTTGTAAGAGTTTGGAGGGGTTCCTTCTCCAGGCTTCATTCCATTGTGTCATTAATTTGGATTTCACGTGCCTCACCCAGTCTTCTCGGGGGATAATGTATATGGATTTGACTTGACTGTTATCACCTGTTCGAGTCAGTCTGGATGCAGCATCTGCCTTTTCGTTTCCTCCAATGCCACAATGGGATGGAGTCCAAATAAAAGCTATTTTCCCCCTTCTTTTTGAATTTCATCAATAAGATGCAATATTTCTATTATCGTGGCGTGCTCTGGTATTTGACTCCTTATTGCCCGCAGAACGCTCATTGAGTCAGTGACAATGACTGATTTTTGGTAGTTGGCTACTTTGCAGTGGAGCAGAGCTTCCTTTACAGCAGTTGCCTCTCCAGTAAAAACCGAGCAAACTCCAGGCAGCTTAGAAAGGTACAGATACAGCACATCCCACTGCTGAATCCTCAAATTTAGACGCGTCGGTGTACATAATCTGGTGGTCCTGGAATTCCTCTAAAATATCGAAAAACATGTTTTGGGTCATCAAAGGATATAAATTTTGTTTTTTCTCTTTTGAGAGTTTCATGTTTATTTTGATACGTAATTGTACCAGGGAGGTTTCTTTGTTGTTGGATACTTTTGAATATGTTATTTTTATAAAACAATATAGTTTGACTTTAGACCTTAATACCAACCGGTATCTCTTATTTCGTGCTACAATATTACGACATAATCTCTAAATGCTCAAATAGTGGCTTTAGATCTTGTGACCGCGCATTAAAGAATTATAACTTGATCATTTATGCCTATCTATCATTCATGAATGAAATCACAGTTCATTCATTCATAACGTGATAGTGGCCTTGGTGGTTGCCTAGGCGACATAGACGCCGCGCGCTTGCGCCGCCCCCAACCACCTTCGCGCCCAGTCTTTCGTCGGCCTCCAGCAGATCAAGAAGTCTTTCTGCTCCCTGGAAGTGCAATGCTGATCTTCGTTCTGTTTTGATGAAATGCTTCAATTGTCTTTTATTTGTACTTAAATTCTTTTTTTTTAAGATCCTTAATCGAATAAACAATATTTAATTATTAATTAAAAATAACAACTTGTAACTGTTGTAAATATAACTTTCGAACTTTAATTTTATTATATACTGTTTACTAAAGCTGATGAGATATAGGGTTTAGTTATCAAAATTGTATATAGTATTTATAAATTTAAATTCTTTTATTAATATCGGCAAAATAGTAGCTAAAAAATTACTTTCAACTTTATCCAAAATCAACTTTTAATTATTATTGTACGTTTTTTTTTTCTTTAGAGATATTATTGGTGTTTACAATAAGATCTTCTTTTAAGCAGTAGTAATTGTTTTACATTTATATCTGTTGTTAATTCATCAATTTTAATTAAGTATAATATTTATTCTCGAAGTAGCAGTTTAAGTTCAAGTACCTAACTGTAAGTTTTTTGAATGTTTATAATTTGGTTTATGAAATTATTTCAATGGTTCAACTTTCTCCATATGGGAATCGAATACATCTTAGAAAAATATATAAAGCTCATTCTTTCCATAATCATTTATTATTACTTTTATTTAATTTTTTAAAAAGATAATTTGGGGAAAGAAACTATTTATTAGTCTTCCCGTATAAAAATTAATTTCTTTCTATTCAATGATTCATTATTTTTTCCAATCAAATTTAGAATTTTCCATTCAAATTAAGATTTTCCTGAAGTTTGAAATCTAAAGTTCTAAATTTGTTTAGGAAAATTCCAATTTACCTTAGGGAATTTTAAATTTAATTTGGAATTCTTCCAATTGTTTTAGAAAATTCTAAATAAGACTTAAAAATATTGTTGTTACCCTTTTCTAATTATACCTGTAATTGGAAATATTTTAATATTCACATTTATGTGAAAATTATTTTCCTTAACATTCATTTCCTAAAACTCAAGTGCAAGGTACTTTAACTATGCAATAAGAGTTTATCGTTTTTTAGTTAGTTTCCTATTACATAAAAGATAAAATTATTTTCTTAATGTCCTGATTGAAATTTTTGCTGATTTTAGAAAGCCATTTTCGATCAGTGTCGTATGAGAATCACAGAAGAAAATCTTATTCGAATAACTTATTCAATCAATTTTCATTCACTAACATTTTAGTAAATATAAATTTTTAGAAAAACAAAGATAGTGTTTTCCAAAATATAAGCCTCGAACGTAGCAGAGGCTCTTTTTGGATGCTTCGTGACTTTTCACTTGATCTCAACACTATTTTCCTCATGTTATTGATAAGTTTTTTAGAGTTTCTTAATCTTTCAAAACAGTACGATATAATTTAACCTCTGATGAATAAAATAAATATAATAAAGTATATACCGTATCAAAATCTTTCTTAATTAATAAAATATATAATATTTAAAAAAAATCTGTTTTTGAGTATATTCATTATTAAGTTGTATCCTAAATATTATGAAGAAGAATATTCATTAAAATTATTTAAATTTAATTTACATTTAGTAGTAAAGTTAAATACAGTATATCTGTAATTAAGTAGAAAAATATATTCTCCTGGTAATATATATTTTCCTGTAAAATATCCTAAAGATTTATGACATTTAAATATTTTAAATTTATGTCTTATTTGTTATAATTGTAACTATAATGTTTATGAATCTTAACGTATCAAACATATATATTGATAATACGTTAGTAAAGATTCCTTTTCCGGTAGGCTAATTATTAATCAAGTTAACGAAATAGTTTTAAGGAGTGATAAAAAAATTCAAAAAGAGTGATATCAGACATACTAATGTTAACAATTTAAAGAATTCATGATCGTATTCATGCGCTATTTGTTAATTTTATCATTGCTACATTGAATACTGGTTATTTGGTCAGATTACCCATTTATGTCGGTTCAACATATGATCTATGTGACAAAAATACATAGAAAGGATAATTGTATAAGAATTCGCTGTTTTCAAGGCGTTCTATTAATTAGTACATATAGTACATATATCAAAAATATCTGATATGAATTAAAATATATTTATTTATCTTTGAAAGTTGATTAAAATAATTTTAGTTAAATAAAAATTATATTTTTGTATAAGGACATATTTTAAATATGAGAACTGTATATTTTAGATTTTAAGAGATTTTTTGAGGGTTTAAAACCATGTGGGTTTGTTTTAAGGAAGATGTAATTATCTGAATTTATAACAAAAATTTTAATAATATGAAATCACAAAAAAAAAAGTCTTCCCTCGTCACAGTTCTCGATAAATAATGAACTAATATTGACTGAAATTGAAGACTTCGATGGAAGAAGGTGTAAACTCACTTAAAAAGAAAATCTCTTCATTGATGTTCCTATGGTTTCAGATTTCGTTTTAAGATACTAAAAATGTGAACATCTGATATTTAAATTTTTTTTTTTTTTTGCCTAAAGGAAAGACACTGGGTTTATAAGTCTGCTTATTTTAAAAAATGTGTTAAATCTTTAATGAACTGGTTAGAAGTGAGTTAACACTTCTTACTCTTCAATTGTAAAATCAAGATTTAGACAATCATATTTATGAAATTTATTAGACTTATTTATTCATTTTTTTTCAACAAATGATTTATATTATTATTTATCATTATGATATATCGCTCACTCCTTCCAACTTTAACAATCGGCTATTTTGAGTCATAATTGTTTTCTGAAGCCATGTGTTCAAATGTTTAACTCAATTCAAGTTCATTTTTGTTAGTCAATCTAAGTAATTATCTAAAAGGATCTGTAGCTTAGTATAAATTTCAATGGGAGGGCTAATATCTATTCTGAACACATTTTATTCTGGTTTTGAACTTTAGATTCATTCTCCTGAAAAATCGAAAAAAAAACAACAAGACGTATAGGAACCATTTGGAACGCATGTCATTGATTATTCTTTTATGAGATCCATACTGTGTTAAGAAAAAAATATTGTTACAGAAAATAATCTTCAAAACGTGTATTAAAGAAATTTGCAGATACGCTGAAGAATGATTGTAACATCTGTATGTAAAGGTTAGTAGGGGTAAGGTATCCTTCAAGGGTAAATGAACAAGATACAGACAGGAAATAATTATAAGTAGGGTAATTTACTATTTTTTTATTCTGATGTATATTTTCTTTTATGTGAAAAATTAAGCTCTTTGTTAGTTATTTATCATTAAGTTGTATACTTAATCATTTAAAAATGACGTAATCAGTAGATTAGTTAATAATATAATGACGTAACCAGTAGAGTTAATAATATTAGTAACCTAGTAAGGTTACTAATATTATTAACTTATTTGAATGTTAATAATTGATTTACAGTCATTAATTTTTAATCAGAATTTTTCAATTTCATATTGAAAACTATATCTTTATGTTGAAGATATAGTTTGATTAAACTTAGAAGAATTAATTGTATTTTTGATTGTCAGATTAATGTTAATGTTATCGTCGTTGATAGTGCAAAAGGTCATATGTGAATTAATAGCTGATTTTCAGGAGAGCAAAAAAATCATTTTAGTAGCAACTCATTTTTGTGTTTGATTATCAGAAAAATTTATTGTCAGCAAATTCACTGATTGTTACTATTATATGAATTAACACTTGTGAATAAAGATTAAAAGTTAAAAAAAAAAAAAGATTATCAAAGGCAACATTAAAATTCTTATTAAATTCATTTGTAAAACTTTTCTTGTGTTAGAGTTTAAATTTTCATCATAGACTGGTGTAACTCAGGATTAATTACCAAGGGAATCCTGAAATTCGACTATTTTTTTATTGGGCATGATTCTTCTTTTCGATTTACTGGTGATATACTTCTTCTTTTAGGACCCTAAAGCTACTCGTTTTGATTAAAAATCCAATAATATCGCAAAATGGAAAATTTGTGGCATAGGTTCGACCTATTGCAGTATCAACGACGTTATATTTTTATTATTTATGTTATATTTTTATTTATTTACCACCGCCATTGACCATAGGTCAATTTCCTATACAGATACACATACTTACGCAGAGCGAGATAAATAGATAAGAGGAAATCAAAATACATATATTTTTTTTTTCCTTCTTTTCGTTCTCTTTTTTCCCTAAATTACCTACATTATTATGTAATAGTTAAAACTATTACATGTGGGGAGTGATGAGTTAAGGGTTCACATGTGGTGTAGTGGTTAGTGTAGCAGCCTACTAAACTACTACCTACTAGTAGTTAGCCTACTAAACGTGACCCGCGGTGGCCCTGGACTTTTTTAAAAGGAATAAACAATGCTTGACTATGCCGTCCCTCGGATAGGACGTAAAGTGGAGTTCCTGAGTCAGTCCGATGTCAGGTACTCGTTAAAGATCCCTATCCTATATTGATTATAGCAGGATAGGCAAAATTTAGGACTGCAGCATCGTCCGATTAGCCTTAGTGGCATAAAGTGACCTTAAACAAACCACAAACCACAAACCCAACTAATAAATAGGGATTTAATAGTAAAAAGAAAAAATGTTTGGTAAACTACCAATAGCATACACTTCTTTTTTTATTTATTTACATATGTTAGCTTGAGACATTTTTATTAAATTTGCCATCTACTTGCGTAATAAGCAAATGTGCTGACATGAGTTATAATATGAAAGAATGAAAAACACTAAACACAAAAAAACAAACACAATAACAAAAACACACAAAAGAAAGAAATTAACAAACAAATGAAATACAAGAATAAATCAAAATCGAATAAGTTGACAAGTGTACGAGAAAACTCTAAGATATCTGTTTAATGCAGAAAATCTCTTGGCCAACGCCTCAACAATCTTCTTGGCGGATTATAAGGGTTTGTGGGAGTGTGTAGAGCTTGTGTTAGTGGGTTGGAATTTAGAGTAAGTCTGTCATGAAAGTTACGGTAGCGCTCTATGGCTGTTTCTTCGACGTAAGGAATGTCAAGGTCAGTGTGTAAGGTCTCATTAGTGACATAAAAGGGGGCATCTACGATCTTTCTTAGTATTTTGGATTGGAATGACTGTATGAGTCGTATATTAGATTTTTTGGCTGTTCCCCATAGCTCAATACCGTAAGTCCAAAGTGGTTTAAGAAGTACTTTGTAAACGGTTAATTTATTTGTCATAGATAATTTTGATCGTCTGTCAAGTAGTCTTGAAAGTAGTCCGTACCGCTGGTTCAGTTCTTTTCTTTTGCGTTTAACATGGTCTTTCCAAGTCAGTCGTTTGTCCATGTAAAGGCCAAGATAGCGTACTGAATCAGAGGTGGGTATCGGAATGTTGTTAAAAAATACCTGAGGGCAAGAGTCGTGCTTAAGTGAAAACGAGACATATTGGCTCTTGGCTTCATTCATTTTTAGTCTCCATCTTCGAGCCCAACATGCTACCTCGTCTAGGTGTTCTTGGAGCACTTGTGAGGCTTTAGTGGCATCTTTGTTTGATGTCAAGATAGCTGAGTCATCAGCGAATGTAGCCAATAGGGTTTCCGGATGTTGGGGAATGTCTGAGCAGTATATGTTAAATAATGTCGGGCCCAAGACACTACCCTGAGGCACCCCAGCTCGTATTCTTTTTATTTTAGAAAATTCATTATCAATTTTTACGCGAAAATATCTATCTTTTAGATACGATTGCAGTATTAGAAAGTAGGTTGATGGTATAAATGATTTCAATTTACTAAGTAATCCGTCATGCCAAATTCTGTCGAAAGCTTGGCTCATGTCTAAGAAGACACCCGGACAATAAAATTTAGATTCTAAGGAGAAAGAAATATAATCGACTAAACGATAACATTTTTGAATTGTAGAATGATTTTGTTTAAACCCGTATTGAACATTTGGAATAACGTCGAATAGATTAAGAGAATTTAGACGCCGCAAAAGAATTTTTTCGAATAATTTGGATAAAGAAGGTAGAAGACTGATTGGACGGTAAGAATCTACACAATCTACGGGCTTGTTGGGTTTGTGAATCATTATAATAACCGAGTATTTCCATAAGATTGGGAAGTGTGTGGTTTTTAAGATTGAGTTGTATATGTTTGTCAGAAATATTATTGCTTTTTTGGGTAAGTTTTTTAAAATACGATTGGTAATGAGATCATATCCGGGTGACTTTCTGTTAGGTAAGCTATTGATAAGATTACTAATTTCGTCAGGATGGAAAGGTTTCGGTGGTGGAGACATCTGCAAGGGAATTCGTAGCTGATGCTCAACTAATCTTTCACTCAGTGAATCTTGAAATTCACTGTGTGGAGTAAATATATTTTCCAAGTGACTTGCAAACAATTCAGCTTTTTGTGCATCTGACTTGGCCCACGAGCCATCAGGATACCGAATAGGATGAGATGTTTCTTGATGGTCTAACAAGCGTTTTGTTATCCTCCATATTGATTGACTGTTGTTATCAAAACTACTTAGAAGACTGTTAAAATTTTCATTTTTTGCTATTTTTAATTCATTCCGCAATTCCTGTGTTAGTCTATTTAATAGCAACTTATCAGAAGGATAACGCGTCCGCTGCCATTTCTTCCGAGCTCTTCGTTTCTGTTGTAAGAGATATCTTATTGACTCTGGAACCGCCTGATTTTTGCTATTAATTCCAATACTCTGTTTTGGGGGACCGGAGGAAGAGTTCCAGGCTGCCTGTTGTATGGCGCGAGTTAAGGATTGGACAGCATCGTCAACATCTTCTGGTGTCCTCAATGTAGTGTTTAAAGATATTGATCCATTCAATATGGTCTTGAACCTTTTCCAATTAACATAACCAGGGGTAAGAGTCGGTTGTGGAGTTTTGAATAATGGATTAACATCAATTGATAATATTAGCGGGGAATGATCAGAGAAAAGATCAGTTAAATTTTTGACATCAAAGTGCAGCTGTTTAAGCCCCTACAAATAAAAAAATCCAAAATGTCTGGGATTCTGTTTAGATCAGTGGGCCAGTAAGTTGGTGAAGTAGGAGGAATGGCTGTACAATTGTTCGAGAGCATAGCATTATGGAGAGCCCTTCCTCGGGAATTAGTCATTCTACTACCCCATACTTGATTTTTGGCGTTAAAATCCCCACCACAGATGAACTTACTACCCAAGGTTTTGAATAGAGAATGAAAGATTGGGAACATACACTTCTTAAATACGGATTATCGATTACAAATTTACTCATAGCTTTTTCAATAATTTGGATTCCTACAGGAGTCATTCCGACTCCTGAAGTCTGCTTATTGTAACTTAAAAGTTGCTTAGTGATTGTTTAAGAGTTCGGTTAACGTTGTATTACAACATGAGATTTTCATAGTTCGGACATTACTCTGTGATGTATTTCCCTGTGGTTGGTGTGTGGCTTGTGTTGCATATTGGATGTGGGTGAAATGTGTGATTCGTGAGTGCTCAATCCGTAATCTTGAAAGAGCTCTGAATAGAAGCTGAAGTAAATACTTGTAAGTGCTATTCAATTTACCGAGCCCCTTCTAGGATCTTAAATTTATTTCTAAATGATTTGAGGAAGGGCGAGGAGGGATGCGTGCTAGTGTTACTACTCCCATGTTCTTATCCCTTGTAATTTGCTATGCGGATGATGGTTTTAGTATTGGCAGCCTGATGGAGATGTTCTCTGCTGTAGGAGCCACTAATAAGTTCCTGTAAATTTAATCGCCATGAAGAAGGATTCGTGAATCGGGGGGAGTTTATGATGCAGCGATATCGGTCATGAGCTGGCTAGTGATTAGGGACCCCGTGTAACCGAGCCTCTGTTGCCAGCGGACAATACCTCGTTAGTCGGGGCTAGGCTCTCTGTTCATTAACGAACCTGGAATTTATATAACGTTTGCGATTATCGTGAGCTAGCCTTAGAAGGTGTGCCGTGGCCACTCGTTACCATCGCTAACCTGTTTCGTACGTTTCCCTTTCTCAAAGTCCAATTTAATGAGAAGCCACATAAATAAATATTTGAAGGAAATTGACTGGATATGGTAGCTTATAATTGATATTTATATTAATGCCAAACGAATAGATATCCCACCGGGCATTTTCTCCTCAAGAGGTATATATTTATGCAAAGGACTGAAATGGACATCGTAAATATTTACAAGTTGGCAAATCCATTTGAGAAACGCAAGTTTACTTCACAATAAACCGCTAATCGGAAACCAATTCTAACGATATAATCTATTATAAAAAAAAATCTATTTTTCTCACTATGTATTTATTTTTTTATTACCTCTAAACTAAAAATTATTCACTTTTCGGTTGAAATGATGAGTTCAGAATTAAAAAAAAATCTGGTGTGTGCTCATAAAAAATGATGAGTTTGACAACAATCGTTAGAGCCATTTTTTAAAAAATCTAGAAAAAAAAAACATTTAAAAATGAAACAAACTTTATCTACTTTACACAAATAAAGTGCCCCATCCGTTTAAAAAAAATTGATGAACTTTTGGCTTTCATATCGCGGACGTATACGTAGGATACATTAAATTCCCAATTTCAAGTTCGTTCGGTTTATAGTTTTTGAGCTAGTATGTTTACACACACCGACTATATATATTTCATATATATATATTTAACTAATTCAATTTATAATATTTGAGTATATGGTGGATTATTTTTGAATGACTAATTAAGTAACTGTCATTCCAGTGAATGAGTGAGTGGTTAAGCCAAATTTTCCCACCTTTCAGGGCACTACTTTTAAAGTTTGAACAATAGTGGTAAAAAAGTAGGTTTTCAAAATCAAGCATTGAAATTTCGTCGTTTAAGATACCAGATGATAGCGGTAATTTAATCAAATTAATAGATCTTTCCAATGATGAGATATTAAAGTTGACTAATTGTACCGAAGTTAAGCAACGTCGAGCGTGTTTAGTACTTGGATGGGCGACCGCTCAATTTCGGTGACCGCCCGCCAATGAATGCCACGCAGTCCAAGCCTACCCCCCCCCCGGGTATGTGAGGCTCGTCAGCCTAATGGAGGCGACTCACACCAACCGGGCGTAGGAGTGATGAACCTTCCCCGTGTATCTCATCGAGAATCGTGGAGTGGTTTTTCAGGATGTCAGTAACCGCCCGGAGGTTCGGTACAAGGACGGTATGCTTCAGGGAAAGAAATATAGGTCCTCGGTACCTGCTGACTCTGAGCTACCATAATCCTTGGACCTAGACCACTTTGTCACTGTCCTTGAACCCGAGAGAGCTGACGCCATCGGTGGGAAGGACACTGCCAAATTGGCCCCAATGGGATTGGTTATGGGGCTATGGGCAGTCTGCCGCTGCACTCTGGTGACCATGGCTTGCAGCAACGTGAGGTTGGGCTACCCCCTCCAGGCTGTCTGTTCTCCCGCAAGCAACACAAATGTCTGTAAGAAGACCACACTGTGCGACCATAGGTCTCATTAGGCCTATTGCGCCAACCGAAAAAAAAAAAAAATACTAAAACTAAACCAGTACTAAAACTAATTACTGTAAACTAGTAACTTTTTAGCTGCTTAACCAATTTTGGGACGATAATATAAATTTGAATATTTTAAATATAAATATTATTTTATTTGTATAAATCCTTTGTCAAAAAACAATGAGATGTCTTTTATGTATTAATTTATGCTTACATGTAATAGTTTAAAAACATTAAACGGAAATAAGTCGCTTCCAGAATTATTCGCACCAAGATTCGTCAACCTTCCCACTGTGCATTGGCAGCATAGACAATCCCAACGGTGTGAGCAGTTTTGAAGAAAGCTCCTTACACATATTAAAAATCGATTTAATTTCTTTAGTGCTTTAAAAGATGTCTACACAACGCTTTTTATTATATTTTGATGTTTCTAATATTTATAGAAACAAAAAAATAATTGCAATAAATGTTTGTGATCTCCTTAAAACTTGGGTTTCATTGTTGCAAACTGAAGGACCTTAGCTTGTCCCCAGCCTAGTTTTGATCCTGGTACGACCTCGTTAGACGCTGTTGATTAATACACATGGGGGTAATAATCCTTTCAGCCACATTTGCCCTCTGAAAACTAGATTTCTTGTTTTTTTTTCTTTTTTTCTCTATATCTGAAGGAATCGAAATTTATCTCGGCTACAAGAAAATAGATGTTTCAGTTACATGTTGGATAGAGAAAACGCTGACTTAAAGGTTTTGAGGTCGAAGGTTTTATTTAGAAGAGAGGGGCTACTATACGTCTAATGCGTCTATTTTTTATAAATAAGATTGAAGATAATTTCTTTACCGTCAATTGCATTATTATATACCTATATGTAAGTCAGATGTTTAGAAAAGATTCCTTTTCCTTTTTTTACTGCAACAGCAGGATTTCTATTTTTTTTTTTATTTGAAGATTTACAAAATAAATGATGTTTTGAACATGATTTCGGATTATTCATCCTTCAATCAACATATTAATTTAGTTGACTTTTTTGTGGTAGAATATTTATAAATATATGATCCACCTTTTTGTATGTGGACTCTATTAGCTTTATATTATAAATTGTATTTCACATTTGGTTCGAATAATTAATATTTTACAAAATCCTTTTCAGTGTAACTGAAATTTAATTATGACACAGCAACTACTCTACGTAAGGCACTTAACTACTCTAATTAAGGCAACATTTAATGGACACATTTCCTTGACATGCATCCATGTGTTTTTTTTCTAATTGGTATTGTTCGTATTCACTTACAATATTTGTATTAAAAAATTTACTATATTTTTTTAATCGATTAAACTCGATGAAAGCATAAACAACGTTTCTAATCTTTGTTATATGAAACGTTAGTTCGAAAATGGTATTCATTTCTAAGTTGAAAAATAATTGTTCAAGTAGATATTTATTTTTTCAAAAAGAAAAAATTATATGTTTTTCATACCAGTAGCATACACAAAAAAGTCTATATTTTAGTAAATAGTGAGTGATCATAGACAATTATGATATTTTATTAACATTTATTATTTACATAGACGTTATTTATGACTCAAAACAAAGTTGATTGAACTCTCTTTTAATTACTTTACGATGAATTTCTCCAAAAGAATATTATTTTCTGTGATATTTTCCGAACGAAAATTAAAAAGATTAATGATTACTCGTTTCTGCAAAAATTATAATTTTTTAATTATCGGATACTATTTCTTTGATGCGCGGTCAAAAGGGCTTATGTCAAAATTTTGAATTTTTCAGGAGTTCAAAACATTATGTAAAATTTAATTATTGATATTATTTGTAATTGTTATAAAAACAATATAGTTTGACTCAAGACCTTAATAGCAACCGGTAGCACTGATTTCGTGATATAATATTACGAGATAATCTCCAAATGCTCTAATAGTGACTTAAGCCCTTATGACCGCGCATCAAAGATTTATGGAGCTCTCTCTGTCAAACCTCATATTGGAAGACTTTAAGATGTTTTTTGTAAGATACAGTTTCTGCTATATCCAACACGAAATGAAAAAAATTAAGTTAATATTTGAGACCTTTAGAATCAAAACTTACTAGATCCAGTTTTAAATTTGTTTACCAACGTTAAATGTAAGTATTTATGAAAAGAAATAATCTAAAAAAAAAAATGTATTGGTAATAACACACATATTACCGAATTTTTATTGAATATTTCATAGAAAAAGTATTGCAACATTTTGGTAAATTTATTATCAATATTATTATCATAATAAATTTTAAAACTGGATTTTAGTAGGTTTTGATTCTGAAGGTTTTTTTTCATACAATGAAAAAAAACAACTGATTTATGAATTTTTATATGGAATTTTTCTTTTGTAATTGTTATTTGACCGTATATTCATCAAGGGAAGAATTGGTCCGGTGTGGCGGTCAAAGATCTTCATCAATCAAACCTATGGTAATGAGATATTTTATAGTAGCCAACGTTTCGACCCACCATCTTTAGGGCTAAATAAACAAGATACGGACCATGAGAAAATTAAAAATAGAGTAATATCTGAATCTGACTACCTGAATAATGTTAGAAAAACAACAACAAAAAATAATCAGATTGAGAGATATAAACTTATAAATAATATGAACTTATTATATAAGAACTGCTTTCTGGTTGACCCATATTTTTATCGCGGATTGCTCCATTCGATCTCTTGCTTTGCTCCTCCTCCTGATATTCTCCCTCAGATAACTAAGTTCTTCAGATAATCAGTGTATATTATTATCTTTTTGTATCACTCAATATGTTATCTGTTTAATTTTTTTAATTTTTTGTATCATTAATTAACTATTCATATTACTCTTTTTACAGAATTTATTTTTGTTTGTACCTGTTCATTTGGACATACGGGATGGAGTTATGGGGCACTGCAAAGCTCTCAAATATTCAAAGGATCCAATCCTTTCAATCGAAAGTATTGAGTAGGATAGTTGATGCAACTTACTAGGTATGTGACTAATGACTTACTACACAAGGACCGTAACATCCTAACAGTAATCGATACAGCCACACTATACTACAAAAACTTTCATCAAAGACTAACCTTCAACATGAACCCACTAGCAGAAACACCACCCCGACGGTTGTTGAGGCGGTGGCCTAGAGACTTATTACAAGAACTAACGCCAATGGATCACACATACCTGCGCAGAGCACATATTTGCCCATAGCAAAAATTTTCAGATAGCAAATTTAAAAAAAAAAAATGTGACATAAATAATAAATAAATTAAAAAAAGAAAAAAAAACTGTTCTTTTAGCCTTGAAGAAAACCTGCATTCTTTTGACGAAGTGTAAACCAGAATAAAATTGTTAAAAAATAATTGGTAGATTCTTTGACCACCACCCCCCGCACAGTCGAACGAATCTTCAATCAGGGTGTACAGTTTACACAACAAAATTACGCCAGTCACATGAAAAAGAAAACCTAACCGAAGCATTTAGAAAATATTAATCTCTTGAAGCATATATAAAGGGAATGACAGAGGCATAAACGTAGCGAATCTTACATGATGCTTAGCCTGTTTATAGCCATATCTCATTATTTTCGGAAACAAATTTGCGCCAGGTAATGAAAGACGATTGCTGAATCGTAATTGTACAAGTACCTGTGTTTGGCTTATAAATGTGATTTTATATATTTTTATTGTGATTTTATATCTTATATTTTTCCTGCTTTATTCAGTAAACTATTTAAATAAAAAATAAAAAATAAAAAGGAAATAGAATTTCTGAAAGTCTACAACGACCTAAACCTAGATATTTTCATAAAATATAGTTCAAAATACATAGAAATAAAATATTCATGAAAGATTTCTGCTAGTTCCTGCTAATATGGGTCCAAGGATTTTTAAGGTATAATCTCACTGTAAAGCCGAGAGATTGTTAGAAGGATGTGCAAATGATATTTATGTGGTAGTAATATAGTGAGCATGTTTTCATTCGGAAACATTTCAGTAAGTTTCACTAGTAAAGAAAAACAATACTTCAGGATTACCAGTGCAAAAATTAATAGCAAATAGTAAAATTCTTCCCGAGCTTTTTTTCCAAGGATTAAAAAATTAATGAGTGGCTTTTATTGATAAAATTCGGTACAAAAATCAATGGATCGATCAATGGTAAAAAAATCTGATTGGCCCATCATTAAGAAATTTCAAGGCAGCTGTGGTCCAATTTATACCTAGATTTGCCATCACACTATGTTTAGTACCAATTCTTACCGCCAATTGCACCCACTAATAAGCGTTCAACGCCCTCATAAATAAGGAAGAATCCAAACTTCCGAGTTGAAAACACCAAAAATCCAGATTAAATTTTTTTTTTATCTTTGTCTGTTGTTTGAAATGCAATCCCTTCATTGTCTTCTACATATAATTTCTAAAAGGTGTTTTTTTGTCGGAACGCCGTAATTTTCTTGAAAGGTCTCATTATTCTCTACAAAATTAAAAAAAAAAAAAAAAAAAAAATCTGTATATTATTTGGGGTGTGTCTCTTCTTTATACTATGGTGTGCTTATTTCGCCTCGAATTATAGTTTTATGGTCAATGATCAATATTGCGAATTATTCGCACGGGCCAACTACGTCATTATTATAATTATTCATTGAGTTTATTTTTTGAGTAAGTGGGTCATGGTTTCGTTTCTCTTCACTATTTATAGAGCTGGAATTAAAATCCACTTATCTCTATTTACATAAAGTTAGTCGTAGAGTGTTGGTCACATTTGGCCGGTAAGAGAGAAAGATAGCTAGCAATATGGGATGTAGCTCATTTACATGGGACCCCGATTTGAGTTACGAGTGACAGGTTGTTTATCCTCCTACGACCGAGGCAGCAAATCCCGGATTGGCAATTAGGCAGCCGACAACACATTGTCTCTGCTAGGGAACAACATAAACCACATTCTAGCTCTCTCCCCCTTTCTCTCTCTTTATCTCCTCCCTCCAGAACCTCCTCCAGGTTTCCCTCAGGACCGATTGATGGTTATTACCGCGTCCGAGGGCTCTGCGGTATGGCTAATAAAGACGCAGCGTAGTAATTTATTCCTGCTCTTCTTACTATTTAGCCATTGTTTTATCGCAGATTGCTCCATTCAATCTTCGGCCGGTTTCGCTCCTCCCCGTGAGATTATCCATTAGATATGCAATCAAGTAATCGTTGTAGATTGAATGACTAACCGAAGGCAGTTTGATAAGAAACATAGGCGTTGTCGTTCATGCGTGCATTTGGCCTTACCAATAGATCATTCATTGCAAAATTAATGATCTTGCAAAGCGATTCCTAGCAACATTGGGCTACAACTTACTGGTAAGACTTTCTGCATCTTTTAGTCCAAAAATCCACCATAAGCAATTTCTTAAAAAATCATGTAAATTCCTTAATCTTTAACCTTACCCGCACTATCAGACGTCTGGTATGTCTATGGTTGTCTGTTTAGAAATACTAATGACAGCGTTTGTTCTTAGAACAGTCTAAGTTGACATTTCTACAGACAAATCCCGGTCTAAAGACTTGTTTCGGGACCATGGGTCGCGTCCACATTTGGCTCGTTGTGCGACGTTGTTCTCTGAGACGTGTCTTGTGATGAGTTCTTTATATTTATTATTTCAGTTAAATAATATTAAAATTTATATAATCAGTTTTATTATTATTTTTTTATTCTTTATTTTCTACATAAATAATCTAGACTCGTCTACGTAGACATGTTGAAAGAGTGGTATATTTTGATTAGCAGTTGCAACTGGATTTTTTACTTTCAGAAAAAAAATATGAAAACAAAATACAGATTTGACCATTTAAAATTAAAATATATGAGGAGAAAAAAAAAAGAAAAACACTGCCTCTTCTTCAAAAATTGGCTTTTCACATTTTTAATTATTATTATTATTATTTTTAAAAACCGGTTAATGAAATGTAACAAGAATGATAGCGTGAAAACACATATAAGAAACTGCTAGCTGCTACCCCTTGATAGAACTCAAATAGCACCCATCCTCCAAAACTCTTCAGGTACCCTTTATCGCAGTGATAACCAAGGAGAGGGCATGAATTATGTGAGGGCTACGCTGGAGTTTGCGGGGCCCGGGCCTGGGACATACCCTCGGTAGGTTACTGGATATCCGCCTAAGAGCTCTGAATTTTACACCAAATAGCGTATGTACGATGATAAAATATGTTTTTTCATAGCAATCTAACTTCAGGTAGGCAAGGTATAAATGCTTAGTAATATAATTAAGTCGGAGTGGTTCGATTTTCTTTATCCAATTAAAAAAGCTTAAATTAATTACTCTGTATGACCAGGTACAGCGAATGGAGCTTGATTGCTATTGCGTATGACCCTCTTAAGAACTGAATGCTACCACCTGTGATTATTTAATAGATTATTAGATCGTGGTATTATTAGATTGTGATTGTTTTTATTATTCGATGTAGTCTGAGAGCTCTCTGTGTTGACCATTAACACTATATGTTTCATCGCATTTGCAAACTCAAGTAATTCAATTTAATCTACCGTGACAGTTACAACCAGTTCAATGACAGTTCCGTTGGTGCTCCGATAGCAACGGAATCAAAATGGCGGCGAGGTGTGATTAATGGTCCCTGGGAAGAAGAGCGGTCCCGGCACTAATGACTATCGTGTATTTGTGTGCCTGTGTCTGTGTGTGTGTGTGTGTGTGTGTGCCTTCGCCTCTCTGTGCCTCCTTGGGCCTAGTTCCCACGCTCGCCGCGGTTGCATTAGGCGCTCCGGTAGCTCCGCCATGATTTATTACACCCTAGCCTAAACTACTTAGCGCACCACACATTAAGATGTGCTTCAGTTCCTGGGCTCGTTTGCTCCTCAGAACCAAAGATGACCATCTCAAGCTCTTGAGTGAGTCTCAGTTCCGAACAGCAGTTCTTAGTCATTTGCCATTATTGTGTGTTTGCGGTCGTTGGCGATGTAACTTTACTGGGTAACGTTTTGAAATATTAGGGATTGTGTGATTTTTGTTTTGTTTTTAGTTATTATAATTTATTCTCATTGTCGAAATACCCTTAGCTGCTTTTATGAACCATCATATTGCTTACTGGATTCTAAGAGAAAATTAATGCGATGTTTATAACTCCCTTTATGATGCATTATATTTAAAGCGAATGCATTTTTTTTTTTTTTTTTTTTTTTTTTTTTTTTACGTGCAATTGAAAAACTACTCTAGTTATGTCCGTTAATAAGTTTGATGAGCAAGTTATACTAACTAATATAACAACAATATTCCACGTGCGGAAGTATTTTTTTTTTTTTGCGCCTCATGGTTACAATTGGAGTGACATGCAATAATGATGGGTTTGGATCAGGAATCACTGTTTGTTTGTTTGTTTAACGTCCAATTATGCTACCAAGGCTATTGGGGCGATGCTACAGAAGGAGTCCTAAATTTTGCCTGTCCAATTATAATTAGGATAGGGATCTTTAACGAGTACCTGACATCACACAGGCTCGGGACCTCCATTTTACTTCCTATCCGAGGGATGGCATAGCCAAGGATTTTTTACTCCTTTTAAAAAAACCTAGGGCCACCACGGGACGCAAACCCGCGACTTTTAGTATTCTAGGTTGCCATGCTAACCACTACACCACAGGTGACCCCCGAATAACTATTTACAATGAAAAGCCTTAAAAGAGAGCCTTAGTTCGTGTTTTTCCAATGGAAATTCACGTTTAAAAAATAAGTTGAAATCGACCTGTATTAAACTATATGTATCTAAAATAAAGCGATTGCTGATCAAACTAATTGATGTCGTATGAATGTTAGATACAACGTAGAATAAAATTGTGTTTATGATAGAAAGAAACGATACGTTTTTTAAAAGGTTCCAGATTTCCCAAGGCTCCTAATTTGTAATTGAGTATCACTCAAAACATGTGTGGTTATTTAAGAATTATTAACTCCTTGGACAATGGATAAGGAGAAGAGCAGTATGTATTCAGAATTTCTTGAAACACGTAGGTATCGCCGGTTGGCAAGTTAGATGAAGTCGAAATGGTCATCATAAGATTGATAGAAAGTATTGTAAAATGAAAACATATAGTGAACTTTTAATCTTATCAATTTACTTTCCTCGCTTAAAAAATAGTATGATTCATTTATATTTGCGTACAAATAAAGAAAATAAAAAATTATAAAGAATCTACTTGTATCAATATTCTTTCCGACCAGCGATATGGACCACATCTTCTTGACTTTGATCCCATTTCAAAGAGGAATAGGAGGAAGATCTTTTCGCTTTTTTGTTATCTATTAAATGTATCTTCTTCCTAACTCTAGTAACTCAATAAAATTGGAATACAAGGGAAAAAGTATCGGAAAGCTAATGCAATAACAATGATTCCACCCCCACTATAGCTAGCTACCTTCCATTAGACCATTGTGACCTTTTCGCTTTCTACCATTCTCAAAATTAATGAACCATATAACTTTCTCAGGCTGTAAATCATAAAGGCTAATTTCATTTTCTTTAGTGTCGTGAACTATAAATTTAAAACTTTGCCTTCACCGCAGGCATCTTTTGCCTATTACAATGACTCGGCGATGCTTCATCCGTTTTCTATGGAATCGTTAGTAATATTTACTGCTATTTTATAGACCGGAATAATGCATTATATGATTCCCTTATTGCAATTTTTCTAATTATCAAAAAAACATTTTTCAAATAATTTAAAGCCTGAATGGGATTAAATATGTTTTGATGAATCACTACATTTGAAATGCCTTAAAAGAGCATTGCTTACCCCCAAGTTCCTGTTTAAGTGCCTGCTTCCAAAACTTCAATTATTATGACATTTTCCCGTAGATTCACCTACCATCTAAAACGCCTTGAATTAAACTTGAAACCAGGGGTATTAATTTTATTATACTCTAAAATATTTTTCATAAATGAAGCTTAAACTTAATATGCTTGATTTATTATTATTATTAAGGACTGAAAACGCAGGTGAGTGAATATATTTTTCAATGTCTAAAAAATCATATTCAAAATGTCACGCGGATCGCGCAATCTTCAAGGGACTTAATTTCGTACATTCACTCGGACGGCCAAAATCATTCACATTAATGTGATTAAATCTTATTCGGAATTAAATGGAATACTTTCTAAAGAAAAAAAAATGAATTGTTAAGAATTTAATGACAGTGAACTAAGGCAGCCATCGAACGCATGGGAAAGGAGGTTATCACACTTTTAACTCAATGCAATTAATTTTCGTTATAAGTTTAGAACAATTTATTCAGTTTTAAAATAAAGTTATAATTATAGGTCATCTGGATATTTGTTTATTTTATCGTGTTTTCCAATTATAGAGGTAAGAGAGGTATAAAAATATCTCAGATAAATGTTTTGCAGCAGGTTTTTATTTCAAAAGGATTTATAAACAAAAAATTACACATTATTAATCATAGATGCTCCCAGTTATAAAAAGAGGAAGATATGCTGACCTTACTTGAAAGATTCTTTTTTCCTAAAAAGATTTACATTGCAATGCGAGCATATATAGGTCATTTTCAAAATAAATGTACCCTCCACCTTGTGAAATTCATGAGTATTAAAGGTTATGTATTTTTAAAATTAATATTACGAAGCTTTATATAAATTCGAATCTGTAGACATGTAGGATTTAACAAACTATTCAAATTTAACATTTAAATAATAAAGGTTTATTCTCATTCAGTATTTCTATTTCTAGAAATTAAAGTTCTTCACAAACAGATTTTGAAATATATAATTATTTTTCATAAGAAGTTGAGTGAGTGCATTGGTGATAATTCCAGATAAGTCTACTTTTGTCAGGTAGAACATGGATGACATCTCTTATGATGATGTGGATATTTCGTTGCATGAATCGGCTTATCTAAAGGAAATCGCAATTTACTAACTATTTGCGCAAATAATCTTGCAAATAGTTAGTACATAGATATATCAACTCTACAACCACAAATGTTACTGTTAGATCTACGATATTTGTTTCAATCATTAGATTTATATCAGCGATTCCAGGTCTCTTTTTTTTTTCGAAGTAATTCATTAACATTGGACCTAGAAAAAAGTTCCAAATGAGCCATTTTTGCTCAAAATTTATCGAACGGAGGGGTCACTTTATCTCCTAACATTTGTCTCCTTTTTACGTTTTTTCGATTTTCTCAAAAATTGCTTTAACGATTTTGATTAAACCCGTATGTTCAATGAGAATCAAGTATTCTTTAATATCAAGTAAGCTATATTATTATTAAAATGTTCTGAGGGGGCATTAATGGGGAAGGGGCCTTTTGTGTTTTCCTATAAAGTACCTTTGTTTTGGTTTATGTGGAGAAATTATCTATTTCTGGTTTCGGCTGAAAATAAGAAATGGCTAAATATGAAACATGAAGAAAATCAATTAAACATATACAGGAGAAAAAAAGAAAAATATTCGGTCTACTCATAAAACACTTTGAGCCCACGCATTGTTTGTGATGAAGATTTTCTGTTCATTGATTGGAAATTATTTGTTTCATGGTAACCAAATGAAGTCTTCACCAACTACATAGAGAATTATAAAATCGAACGACTTGGAGTATTATGGCAATGCAATCGCCGTTTTATCACAAGTAAAAAGTTTTATTTAATAATAAGACAAAATTTAGTGTACATTAAAGAGCAAATACAAACAAATATAAGTAATGAGTGTGCCAAAATGTGTGACTTGAGAAATGGCATTTAACACGTCAATTCGTAAACAAATCAAGTTGGCAAGTGAATGTTGTGTGTTGCGCGCATCGCTACAGATTTTTACTTTCACTTACCTATATATGAAATATATAGTAAGTGGAACTATTGCGATCGTGAAAAATTTTGACTTCTGGTTTTCAACGGAAATACACGTTTTGAGGTCCCCTGAGTCCAATTAACCAAGTCCCGCAAAATGGTCTCTGTGTGTGTGTGTGTGTGTGTGTGTGTGTGTGTGTGTGTGTGTGTGTGTGTGTGTGTGTGTGTGTGTGTGTGTGTTTGTGTGTGAACAGACTAGCTCAAAAACTATAAACCGTGGGAACCTGAAATTGGGTATTTAGAGTAGGTATATGCCCGCGATGTGACAGCAAAAATTTCTTCAAAATTGCTCAAAGGGAGGGGGTACTTTATTTAATAACTTTTTACGTTTTTTTCGATTTTCTCAAAAACGGCTCTAACGATTTTGATTAAACTGAGTATTTGATCTATTTATATGCCCGAGATATGACTAAAAATTTCATCAAAATTGATTAACCGGAGGGGGGACTTTACTTAATAAATTTTGTATCAATTTCACGTGTTTTTTTATTTACTCAAAAACGGCTTTAACGATTTTGATCAAACTGGGTATAAGATGTATGTATATGCCCGAGATACGACTGTAAAAATTTCATCAAAATTGATCAACTGGAGGGGGGACTTTACTTAATAAATTTTGTACTAATTTCACGTGCACATATTTTTTATTGACTCAAAAACGGCTTTAAAGATTTTGAAGAAACTGGGTATTTGATGTATGTATATATCAAATATGTAAAAGCCAAAATTGGTCCAACTGAGGGGCACTTTATTTCATGACTTTTTTTCCAATTTTTACCTTTGTTGTTGCGAGCACGCACCAGATTTTTTAATTAAGTGATGTGAATGCAACCCATTTTTGGAACGAAAAACTGAAGAATGAAATGTTTGCGACAGCAAGAGATAAAAATTAGAAATATGAATCATTATTAAGATTTTCCAGGTAATTGGGTATAAGGAAAGAGACGAAACGGTAGTGCGTGAATATGTTAATATACATAGATGTATATTTTAATATATCTTGATTTAATATATACCATAAATTGATGAGTTTTATCTTTTAATCATACTTTATTCATTATTTATAGGGGTGGCCGCAGAAAGTGCTATCAAAACAGGAAGCTTGATATTTTGACGACTTTACGCTCACATACATATACATAAGTAAATTACCATGTTCCACGTGGATTTCATTTTCAGCTCACCACTTAGCTTAGATGAAAATTAAAATTGAAATGGTGAAATGAAATGAAATCCGTATTTAATATGGTAATATACTTATATCTAATTTAAATATTACGTATATCTTTGTAAGTTTGCATTGTCTCGTGCAGATCCCATCATGTATGTAAATAAATTATTTAATGGCTTCAATCTTCAAGATGAAGTAAGATTTATTTTTATTATACATTCTGAAACAAATCGAAGGAATGCTGTTTTTCCCTGCATTTTTTTTTCAAGCATATTCCAGCTTTATGGTTAAAATTCGATATAAAATCACGTTATCTCCAGATTGTCACGAATGTGTCTTCCTACCATAATTTCAAAGACCCAATTTTTCGAAATTAAATGCAACGGCATTATCAAGTAATTTCGACAGGCTCTCGTCCAATTCCTTCTTTTGTTTCAATACTTCCTTAAGTCCTATCAATTTTTCCAGGGCCAATTGCCTTTGCTCAGTGAGCATAACGTAATCTCTGTCGCACTTTTCTTTAATCTCTTTAAGTTCTTCAATACCTTTCTCCACCTGCTTTTGAACCATTTGTAACACGATCCTTTGATCGTGCTCCTTACCCAAGCGAAGGCGTATGCTGTTAACAGTTTGATAAATTTTCTGAGCATTGTAGTCGAACATGTCCATCGTCAAGTTCAAGACTCTTACAGCTGGTTTTTTTGACGTTTCTTTGAATATGGGCATTGTACCCTGCCGGTATTTCATGGTCCCTTTTCCTTTTTCGTGGACAATGTACTTGGTCATATTGATAGCCGGTTCATCTTGATCTATTCTGCTTTTTTCTGAGGTCTTGATCTTCACCATAACGTGGGGGACTTGGCACGTTACTTCTTCGTCACTACAAAAATTCTCTGTTTGCTGACTATGGATTTCCGGTATATCTAGGTCAAAACTATTTGCGAATTTTCTCTTCGCTTTGTTGAAAAGAAAAACGAAAGGTGAGGAACTCTTGGTTGTCTCCCGCTTTTCTTCGGATCTTGGTAGAATGGTTAACGATCCAGTTGTTAGAGTATTAGCTATAAGCGTGTAATATAAATAAATAACAAGTAGAGACACTCGCATTAAACGGAAATGATTTCAATTTCGCAAATGATATGCTTAACATCAGTTAGGTTTTAAACAATTAAAACAAAATTACCCACTTCATCGGTTATTTTAACTGCATCAGATATGCAGTTACTATTTTCCTATAATTTTCATTGTTTCTGCATCTGTTTTTGATACTGCGAAAAATTGCATTTCTGTAAATCTTAGCTGGCCAATTTTCCTCCTCACTCTAAGCCACAACCTATCGAATAAAATGAGCACCTTTCCTTTCTGGTTATCTTTCACGAAAGTGTAACTTATCACAAAACATATTAATAATATTAAACAAATACTCATGTATGTCATTAAATGATGTAATATCTTGTTCGCACTTACTCCGCAACCATATGATAATTCATCTGTTAATGAATGTAGGATAAAAATGTTTTTAGTCTTAATGCAAACCAAAAAATTTCATTTACCAACGCAAAGTATACACCGTTATATTATAATTAAACGATGTACTTAACTGGCGCATCTAGATACAGGACTATTATGGAAAAGATACCTCAATATTGTGATTTTTTTTTTAAATTCAATCAATATTACATCAAGGAAAATTTCGCCTCTAGTTTTTGTCTAAATGCTTTGATGAGTGGTTTTTACACGATATATTACGATTCTTTGAATTTCCAGATGCTCTACCTAGAAACAATACCGTTTAAATAATATAATGTCAATTTTCTGTAATTGGTGGTTGGTCTAACCTTCTAACTTCGAGCATTGTTCGTCCATTGTTGATTTGCCATGATCATTTTCATATTAAATTTTGAAGAGGTTTAGCAATAATAAAATGATTTCTTGTTAAAATACTCTGTTAAAAATTATAAACTGCATTGAGTTAACTAATTTTCATTTGTCTTCTGGGTAAAATTTAGCCTTCGCCATGAAAATTTAATTTTAACTAAATTATTACAATATTTGATTCAAATTTTTCATTAAATATAAATTGTGTTCATACCCAATAGGTAAAACAAAGTCGTTGACTCGTAACACATTTTATTTTTTCTATAAGATATAGTCTGTAAATTACCTACATGCACTGAGGTTTTAAGATCATATGTTGTAAATTAATTGGATATTTGAAAATTGTAACATGGACAAATAATTAGAAACTGCTGTACCCTTGGGAGAACTATCATATTAAGTACCTAGTTTTTTCCTCTTAATACAATCCAACTAAACGCGATATAAGAGAAACTATTTTGTTTTTATAAATTAACTTATTTCTTTATTAAACACGTTTTCCTGCCTTTCGGCAACACTGTTTTCGGCGACATTAAAATATTACGCTAAAGCGTACGTTAATGTTGTTCAATTCATCTTCCATTTCCTTCATGCTATGTTCATACTTCTATTTCTCCTCCATCTGAACCTTCTCTATCCGGTGGCTTTCCAGTAGCGAGTTCGGAAAGCTTCTACTTAGATTAAAATGTTCTTAGTTTCTACCCGTAAACGAACTCCTTGTAGTACGATTAGTTGTTTTCATTGACTAGCTGAGGAAAATCAGTCTCTGAGAGGACAACGAGTCCAGGGACAGATCACCCCTAGGTTTTTTTTATATCACCAAGACCGTCTGTTGGAACGTTCTAACGAGCGTTGATTACCGGTTATCATCTAACAGACTGCGGATGCCCTTCCCCCGATCTTTTGATTCTTGGTTTTTCCATTCGATTCATCGATAATTGAAACAGTATCGAGACTAGCTACTGAGACCAACACTTTTCCATTCTTTAGAATCAAAAGAGAGGAGGAATGACATATAAAGTGTGTTAGTAGATAACTGGTTTTAAATTCTTGTTGGAACATAGCTTTTGATCACATATTCTTGGTTAATCAAGTACTAGACTACCTATAAGTAACAGTTTACTTAACATTCTTCGGTTTAGTTGTACTGTTCGTAGCGATTAATGGCACCTTAAGAAAACAGTCTTACCAAGGCGTATGAATAAACTTAAACAAAGCATTAGTCTATTATAAAACAAAACTACTATTATCTTGTTCAAACAAGTTTGTAATATGGCAATATTATAGAAGCAGTCACTACATTTTATTTGTAATTATTACAAGATTTTGAAGGTTTGTTATTTGTAATTATTACAAGATTTTACTCATGCAATGAAGGCTTTATTCATTTATAATCCTTAGACAATACATTGCCGAGTATAGTAAGAGTTAATTAATAATTAACTTAATAAAAAATAATTCATAACCTTTTTCTCTTATCACTTGTAGAAAACATCAACGTTTTGACGTTTGGTTGAGTTTTAGGGCTTAAAAATGCAAAAAGTACAGTTTCTATGAAGCTTTTGTAGAAGAAACTATAAAAAAAATCCACGTCACAAATATTTTTTTCTGTGCTTTTGTTTAAACCCGAGAATGTATACGAATCGAATTGATGGTTCATCATGTATTAGTGAAATCATCTTTTATACGATACCCCATTTATCAAAATCCATCTCTCCTGAGAGACAGGAAAGTATTTTCGTATTGCTTAAAGTGGAAGTACTATTAACATTAATACACGATCACCGCTACTCAAAGGCTCATTTTATAATTGGTTCTTTTATTCAAGCTAAATATTTTTTCTAATTAAGTTAAGGATGAACAATACGATGGCCCGATGCTGTACTGCACTCTGCAAGCTCCGTCGTAGTCAGGAACTTAAACTAAGATCACTATTCATCCTATATTTATTTATTTGATATTTCCCAATGTTATCCTGGAAAAAAACCAACAGCGGGTCTAATGTTCGGTAGGCATATAACTTTGGAATATAGGCTCGATGTAATCATCAGACAGAATCTACACGACAATTAAAGTCCTAATAGAAAGGTAAGATATCTCTAAGTAAACCAAAAAGTATTTAGATTGATAGATAGAATTAACAGAAGTGTATGCGAAAAACTGTAATGCATTTTCTTAGGTATGCAGAGGTGGAAAAGTTGCTCAAACAAATCCAGTATCTTTCTTAATGTTTTGACATTAGCGTCATAATAAATGAACTCATCCAAGAATAATTAGATGGGAATATCAACTCAATCATTTATACGAGGGACGGATACAACTGTCCTTTCTGTTAATACCATTGTAAAGGAATCCTCTGCGGAATATCTAGATAAATATATCCTGTTCATCATCACACGACGTTTATTGTAATAAGCGAAAATGGACGGAATACATTCACGGTAAACGATACCCCTAAGCAACCGACTGAATGAAACTTCTTGTATAACGAAAATTTTATGTCCAGGTCAAAAGAAGATTCGTCAAACTTCTGTAAAAATCAATTTATTTCTTTGGCACTGTTATAATACGGCGGCAACACTGATAAGAAACACTAGCGCGTCTATATTCCTTTTCAGTTAAAAAGCGTTTTGATGAGATTTGTTTAATCATAGCATTCATCAACCGATAGCTGTGCACGCTTGAAAGGGATAAAGAAACCCAAGAGGGTTTCTTTTCAGTTGAGATTGAGGCCATGCAGTGATGTCGCAGGCATAACAGAACAGTACCAATCAATATGATAAAAGCGATTATTTTGGTAAAAGGAGTAAGAAACTCTTTGATTCCTTTTCCAGTGTTTTCATATAATTTAACCGATCATAACGAAAGCTCCGTTCAAAACATCAATGGTTTACGGTTTTCCGCTGATACCCATAGACTGTAATCTCTTCTTCATAGACAAAAACGGCAACATGTTTGAATTACTTAAGCACAAGTGTAAAAGTTTTTTGTTAAAGTATATTTTTGTTTCAATGGGAGATAATCTAAATCCCAATCAATTATTCCATAAGAACTTATTTTCCTTTGCGTACCATTATTAAAGAAGTCCCAGAAAAACCTTATTATCTTCCTAAATATTTTAAGGGAAAATATTAAAATCCGGTTTTATATTATTTGAAGAAAAAAAATAGTAGTTTAGCAATCGTAACGTGTGAAGAATGTTGTATGCGTCGCGACGCGTCGTTCAATCAAGCGTTAAGACAGCTAACAACTGAACTACCCTGATGTCTGGCCAATCTCTCCATGTGTCCCTGATCCCCTTTTAGTATCTAAAACGGACCTGTGGGGAATTCCATGAATCCCGCAGGTGAGAGAGGAAAGAGACCCGAGGTGGATAAAACTTGAGTAATTTATGTCGTTTCTCTTCTAGAGGGGTTTCGCAAGGAGATGGAGTGGCTCCCCGAAAATCGGGCAACATTTCCACCATTAGGCTACCGTTCTCACGGACCGTTGACATCCGAAACATCCACGCTCTTCTTCGCTCTGTTCTTGTTTTTTAATCGGTTGGAAGAACAAACCCCCGAGAGGAAGTGGACACCGATTCCAATACATTACAAACAGAATGCGGTCGTAAACGCAACTGGAAGTGGGTCTGCCTTGTTCGCTATTGTCTCGAAATATTTTGCCGTGCCTTTAGAAATAAATTAAGCCGACTATACTAAATCTCCCTTAATAGCAAAACCCTAAAGAACATAATTTATTGAGTTTTTCTTATCAGATTTCAGATGTTTTAATCTTCGAAATAAGGTTAATTAAGGTTATAAATTAGATTGCATGGATTAGGAAACATGGAAAGGGATCATAAAAACGTTTCACACCTCTTAATCGTTTATTTACATTTATTTATGTCCTTTGAAATTAGTTTTTGGAAATGTCCACATTTAGAAATTGTCATCTCTGCAGCAGCGTTATAAGTGCACGTTTATTATTTACTATAAATTCCAATTTTAATTTTTTCGTATTTGGCATGTAAAGTTTCCCCTGTGTTACTTCTGGGCGTGGACTATTTCGGGAGGTTATGTTACCATAATGTTAATGAACTCTCATCGCGTCCATTTAAGTTAAAAAGACCTTCATTAGATGAAGGCCTTTATTAGATACAAGCTGTTGACTGCTTACTCTTCAGGGATAAATATATAAATATATGCGTCATTTTCATTAGGGATCGGTGGCACACTAAAGCGAGCCATGTTAGAAGTAACGTAGGGAAACTACTACTTCCCTGCATATTGAGGATTACTTCAATACGTTGGAAATTTAACTGAAAGTCTTATTCATATTTTGAAAAACAATCTTCATTTAATAACAACTTAACAGGATTTACCTCATAGCTGTTAATAATATCATAAAAATATGTTTATTAATTATATGTTTCGTATTGGTTCAACCTTATTTAACTAACAACTTACATCACCATTATCTACTAATTTATATTTACTGTAATACATTTGTACAGAAATTCTAATATCTACACTTTCGATTTAACTTCGAAAACTGTTGCAATAGAGTTTACTTGTTTATATGAAGCGACTCCAATTAACTTAATTAACTTTTTTGTAGCTTAATAAACTGAAACTCAGTCAGAAATCAATTACGAGAACATTTAAGTCTTTAACAAATTCGACCGCCAGTTTCTGTCTGAAATTATACTGCGCCTAGTTGAAGTTCGAAGGTTGATTTTTCGATCGTATCAATCCGTGGGTCTCTCGCAACCGTTGAGGCATACATTGTTGGGTTGATGCTTCGTGATGTATCACTGTCAGTAATCTGTCCTGCTCGTTTTAACCCCATTTCCTTCATGATATGTGTTTGATTAAAACCTGTTTCAGTTCTTTATTGGTCCTTCTTCTCATAGTATTCTGAAACCCAGAGGACTTTGCAAGGACTTAAAACCTACCTATTCATCCTGTTCGGATTCAGGTTTAGCGACTATATAGGAGTAAAATTTTGGTTTTAAAATTACTGTTGTGAATAAAAAAAAAAAATTGTGTTTACCGATAGTATTATAGGGAACTCAGGTACTCTTGCCAATTATCCGCACGAGACGCCCGCTACAGATCGTTGAACAAATCCAGTTATCGAAAATCGACTGCATGTAATTACATGTGAATGTTTTAACGCAACAGTCTGGATAAGCGTGACTTGTTTTCTTCTTCTTAACCGGCTAACTTGTAATGCAATTTTTTTTCCTGTGAACTTCTTTTATTCTTATTAGATAGTCCTAAATCCCATCAACTAAGAGTAGAGCTACTAGCTGGCGGCTTAGGGCGATATAAAAAGGCGATGTGCCCTAGATGGAGGAAGGTGTGATAGAGGACAGGACAGCTAATGAGGAAGGAAGATAGCGGAAGGGCTATCTGAGCCAATCGCCACGACTCCGAGTCCTCCTTAGGCTAACACCATCCGGCCTTCATAATGAGCCCCCCCCCCCATAACCACCCCTTCCTATACCAGTCAACCTTATTATTTAAACTAATTGCGTACATTTTTTAACGATAAGTATTTTCTTTATTTGGTCCTACTGTGAAATTAAGCATTGAAAAAAAAAAGTAAACTGTCACAAAGGACAAATTTTTCTGAATAGATGAAAAGTGATTTAGAAGTTTCAAAAATATTTAATGATGTTGCTGAGGAAATTAAATAGAAATTGAAGATATATATAACTAATCCACAGTGGTTTCTATTTCCCTAAAAACTGTTTTTAAAAATTGCTACAGAAAACGGATAGTGATATTTTCTGTAGCCGTAGATATTAAAAAAAAAAAAAAGTTCTTGGACTACATTGAAGATTTAATTTTTCCTATTTATTAAAAAGTTTATATATAACTATTTGCAATGGAAATAGAATCCACTGTGGATTAATTTTATGTAAGTATCCTAAATTTCTTATTTTTCTGTATCTTAAATTTGGAGGTAAATGGTTGACGGCAGAAGTTTATGTGATGGATGGTTGGTGGTGTGGTCAAATAAAACAACACTACATGTGCAATAACCTATATTATGCCGACGTTTTGACCCGAGATTCAGGTCTTCATCAGGGCTGTTTCATATAGCCCTGATGAAGCCTGTCAAGCCCCACTGGTATCTATATCCACAGAACGACTGATCGTTGGAAGGTATCTGTGTGGAAGAGATTTTTATTTTTTTTTATTTCCCAGTTATTATTTCCCAGTTTTCGTCAGCTAGAGGAAAAATTTTGTGTTTGAGGTGAATAATATAGTTTTTTTTCAATTTAGTAATCAGACGGCGTTTGTGTTCATATTTTCTGAACCGATGGTATTTTTCAGTAAACTGGAAAGGTTGGAAACTTTGCAATTAAGATGATGAATATTTCGAATGGTTTCGCGGATTTTTACAGAAATTTGAGATGTGAAGATCGGACGTTAGACTTTAGGAAATTTTTATTAGGTGTAGTTTAAAATAAAAACATATCACCTCTTTTTTAATTTGTTATAGTCACTTTTTGTTATTATCACTTTATTATTCGTGCATAATTCTCAGATAAATGAATTTAGAGGCCTTTAAGGATAAAGGGATTGATTATAAGAATATAATAAGGGAATAAGATGAGATGGGGAAAAGTTTAAGGTCAATAATAGGTATTTTTCTGACAAGAGTGTGTGCATTACTGTAGAAAAATGGAACGGGATGTACAACTGATTATAAGACATTCCTGATAATACCGAAATTTGTTCAAGTGGTTCTAAAGCTGATACGAAACACCATACTTCCCCTCGCTGATAAAATTTAAAACTTTAATGTGGAATGGCCAATTATTTCTTAGGGAAAACCACTAAAACAAGTTTGATATATTTAAGTATTGTTTTATTGCTCTGTCACACTTTTACACTGCAAATACGCTAAGAATCGTGAATTAAAATAGATTATGACATCAGCATTGTGGTTAGGGGAGAAATACTTCCACCATCATTCTTGTTAAATAATATGCTTTTCATTATTTTATGTTTATTACCGTCTTTCCAGAAAATATGCCACCGGTCATAAAGACCACAGGCAGACGGTTTGCCGCCAGTCAGCCTCAGGCTCAGTGTGGCAAGAATCTCTGACTCTTCCAATTTCTTCGAATCTTGACTGGGCCAATCGTGACCGACATTCTTGGTGCGAAATCGTTCTTTTCCGGTTGATAGGAGCGGATACATTGGCATTTAAAATGATATATTTTAAAACCAGGATTCTAACATCACTTATTCCTAGAATATCTTAAGAAATCGTGTACTCGTCTTCCCTAAGCTCTCACGGCACTGAAAGAATATTTTGAAAACTGTACTTGACCAAAGATCTAATTTGGAAGCTGCTTTCATTAAAACACTCGAGCTAAAGGATAAAGTGACCATTTCATAGAGGACTGTGGTATATCACTCTTTCAATTCCAGAATAAATTAACATGAACCACACTCTGTCTCGTATCTTACCCAATGCGTTACCCCACCTAATGTGATGAAAAAAAAGTTCGATCTCCATTTGAAATTATTTCAAATTTATAATTATTAAATGATCGAACTTAGTAAATAGATCAACATTTATTGAAAAAAAAAAATATAATATTGGAAATAGTACAATATTGATATACGAAAAAAAAGAGGCTAGTTTAAACGGTTAAGTTTTTTTTTTTTTAATCTTTCAAACCAATCGATTGATAATCATCTCACGATTGATCAAAAACCTTAGCCATTTATATATTTTTTTAAATATTTATTTTTGAAGAGAAAAGATTGGTTTCAAAAGGGAGTGGAACCCGGGTCTCCCGCGTGACATTCACGCTATCCATTGCGCTACCGAGCTCGTTTCCAAGCCGAGCTAATCACTCCTCTTCACTGATCCCTCTCATAAAAGTAAAAAATGTTTAAAATGTAAATATCATTCTTGGCCCACCATGCGCTCTTTACCCTATCATTTAGATTTCATTCCTATGTAGAGGAATCTGTACTAAGCATGCACTCTTTAAAGTTACATTTTTATCGATTTTTCTTTTTTAATAGTATACGAGAGAGATGAAGAAGAAATTTTCGTTTGTACTTATATGGGTATAATACATTGTTTTGGTGATGTAGTTTAGGTCAGATCGGTTTGTCTAATTATTATGTTCAAGAATCAACTCACCTTTATACAGTAGGGTTCCGATTAACCGAGGTCCGGTCAACCGAGGTTCCGATTAACCGAGGTTCCAAGTCTGAAGGGGGAGGGGGTATGTGTATGTATATGAGTTCATTTAAACAAACTACAATAAAAGATTTCTTTTTAAAAAAATAGGTTCATAATTTCTGTTATTACTATTGTCATTATACATTATTAATATTAAATATTTATTAGATTTTTAAGCGTATATATAGTTTTTATTTAAAAATAACCCAAATTTTCAGTTTGTATTGGTATGGTTCCGATTAACCGATTATTTCGATTAACCGAGGTAACCTTGGTCCCCATCGACTCGGTTAATCGGAACCCTACTGTACTACACGATACCTTAATACCTTATTGCTGTTTTGAATATTTAGCAAAAATGTTTTCCACAACGAGTACTTAGCGCTTCCATAAAATATTATTAACTTAGGATCTCCAAATAAGAGATACATATCATTTCACGTTGACTTACCTAATGCTAAATCGTATGAAGATTAAGAGATTGCTAAGTTTGATTAACCGATTACCGTGTACCTAATTATCATCAGAAGATGTGGAATGGTTTGATAACCAGTAGGCCTCAATATTTATTTTGTTTTCTGAATATTTTAGGAATATCAATATCAATCAATATTTAAAATTAATATGAAATTAAGTCAAGTGGTTACCCACGAGAAACGATTAAATTGACCGTTTATACAAAATTGTTTGTATTTACAGTACCAGTCAAAAGTATAGACTCACCCTTTGATTATGTAAAATAAATAAATAACGACATTTATATACCTATTTATAATTTTATTTGAAATTTAATGATATGTTTGAAATGTTACCTCTTGAGTTAGAATTATCTTATTAAACCTGAAGATTGTGAATTAAATACAAGTGAGTCTAAACTTTTGACTGGTACTGTAGATCTAATGTAATTGTCTCTGCCGGTCAAAAAGCTAAGCAAAGTTGATGATACGGGATGTTGGTAGCCTACGAATACGCGGGCGCGGAGGGATCTAATTGCGGTAGCCGGGGCAAAATAAAACAGAGCTAGCCCTAACTAATGGCTATGAAACCCGGGGAACAGTTTATAATAAAATACTCGAGAGGTGGGCTCCCACGGTACACCCGGCTGGCATAAATTGCTCCAACCGACTTCGATCTATTTCCACGGTTCCTGGCTTTGCTGTAAATTAAGCCAGGCTACCGTAAGTATTTCCCGCTCCCCTCCGGCTAAACTGCATTAATACACACCTTTGAGAAATGTGCTCTTGGCTCATCTTCCAGGAGCGCTACCGCGGCAATATATTGGCAATCCTCACTGTTGCCAAGTAATCCGCACGGTATATTATCAATTTTTATGCCTTCCTATAAAATCTTGGATCCCCGGGGATTATGCCCGACTATAAATGTACATGTAGATATTTATCGCAAATTAAAAATTATATATTTTTATAATATATAATAAACCTGCGCTTAATTACCAAAAGCAATGGTCTCTATTTTAAGTCTGAGAAAGAGGGTGATATTTAAGTTTCGTGATGTACCCACTGCACCAGATTTTGTGCCTGATCGGATTAATAGAATGATTTCACGTTTATATTGATTTATTTTTTAAAATTTAATAATTTTATAATTATTTTGTGATCTCAATTTATTTTAAATGAAGACCATTGTATATGTCAGTTCATTCTTTTAATGTGTGTCAATTTCTGACCGCACCCTCTAACATGATTCAAATCAAATATTACTGATGAACGCTGCTGTTTTAATTTCCAACAGATTTAAAAACAAATTCAGCAATAGACAAAAGAAAAAAATATGTATCGAAACGACACATTATACCGGACCCTCCCTATCAATTTCAACTAAGATTAAAGTTTGTTCGTTTAACGTCCATTTTTATGCTACTAAGGCTAATCGGACGATTCTACAGTGGAAGTCCTACATTTTGTGTACCCAGGTATAATCAGGATAGAGATCTGTAACGAGTACCTGACATCTTACAGGCTCAGGACCTCCATTTTACGTCCTATCCGAGGGACGGCATAGCTAAGGATTTTTTACTCCCTTTAAAAAATCCTAAGGGCCACCGCGGGTCGCGAACTCGCGGCCTTTAGTATTGTAGGTTGCCATGCTCCACCACACCACAGGTTACCCCACTATGATTAAAGTTTTTAGATGTTTATATTGTTTTATTAGCTCGAGAAAAGAATTGAAAATAAAAGGTTCCCTTCTCTAATGACCAGTCTCTTTTCGACAGTACATTGTACATTACCAAACACCTGAAAAGTGTTATTAAAACAAATCATCCAACAACATTCCGATTTTAATGTATAGGCAAGTTGTTGGAAGACAGGGAGATCTTTCTATCGTGACCGCCGAATAGCGTGTCGGTGCTGGGAGAAGATATTGACCTAAATTTTGTAATTGCTTGTAAATCCAACTTGCCATACTATTGCTTACCACCAACCTCACGCTGTTTCCAGAAATCTCCCGTTCGCGTTAAACTTCCGTATTTTTGGGTAAAAAAAAAATCTTTCTCACTGATGAACCGTATTTGGGAAATGTTTCCATGCCAATCAATCCAACAAACTGGTGTTCAAAGTTTCAAATGCTAAGAAGAATAAAAGAACGCATATCTTTCAAGATGTAGGAAATAATGGTGTTTTTTCACTGTTATTAATTCAAGCGTTTCTTCACTAATGTTTTCAAAAGTGGACTAATATAGTATAATAACTTTCCGCATAAAAAAAATAATGAATATTTTCAATATCATTGGAATGATTACTACCATTAAAGTGCTATTACATTTTGAACAGTGGCGTAGCCAGACTGCTCGAGGGCCGGGGGTGATAATATTTTTATATTCTTTATAACGAATTGGGCAGGACGACCCCAAAGGCACATGACGCCCATCGGGACCCCTATCATAGGTGATGACTGGGGGAGATTTGATTTTTAATCACAATGAAATCCACTTTTGTTGGACGACATCGAAGCCTACTGGGGAATGAACTCCTATACTGGCTTCTCGTGTTATATTATTATTATTGGTCCTCCCCTTCCTCGCCTGTTAGGCTCTACGGGGTTTCCCGGGAAGTGGGTGGGGGATTGATGCCGAATATTATTAAATATCCCCTGGCTTCGGGTTTTGAACTTGCTATCTTTCGGTTCTCAATCATTCGTTGCCATGGGCAACGCGTATGTTCTGACGCCTTTGCACACTCGGCCATCCCGCCACCCTGGCTTCTCGTGTTGGGTCTTCAAAACTGAAATGTAGAATGTAAATTGCTCACTTCCTCTGGTTGAAAATTTGATGATAAATCATGTTGTCCAGTTTCCCATGTGAGTTTTACGGCTCATACTCGTTGACGATTTGAAGCTCCTCCTAACTTCTAAAGTTAAAGGAAGTTAGAACGCATAACCAAATGAATTCAATCAGCATAAATGAATGGGAGGATTTAAAAAAAAATATATTGGTCCTGATAAATAACTGGATCGTTAATTGAAAGTCAAATTTAAAAATAAAACAAAGACATTTGCATATTCACAATAGATAATCAGTAAATGTTTAATTTACATTAAAAAGATACATAAATAAATAACTTTCAGTTGTTAATTCATCGTTAGTGTGCCTACTAAGTATATTTAGTAATCAACAAGCAAGCCGTAAAAAAAAAAAAAAAAAAAAAAAAAACTCGACTGTTGATGATATTAGGTCCCTTAAAAAAAGAAATAAGCAATAATGCATCGAAAAGTACTGGGAACTTTCAAGTTTTGCATTACAGATACTCAATAATTTATGGACATGTACAAATATAAGCATATACTTAAATGTTATCGAAACACGTCGATTTCTAATCTAAGTATGTTCGTATGTGCAAATTGTGTGTTGTGCGCATTGCACCAGATTTTTACAATCTTATTTGTCAATCCGGTTAAGTTAATTTAATTGTTTAATTAAATTAATTGTATTCGGATTGTTTCGCATGAAAAATGAATAATTAACGAATTTGTGGACCACTGCAGTTCATGGAATGTTAAGGGATTGTTTCATTATTTGTAAGGAAGAATTTCTCTGAATCATTGGTCGGGAAGGTGATTTGACCCAGTTCTCGCCCAATCACCTGTGTTTTCCACTTATTACGTGTAATTAGTTTTTAATTACCATATCTCCTGAAGGTGTATTCAATTTAGTATAAGGTAGAAATAATATGAACTTATATTATAACTTTTGTTATAATATGAACGGTGTTTTATTTTGTTTCTATATTGATTAAAGACAGAAATAAAAAATATTCGATTAATGCAATGTAAAAAAAATTAATATTAATGATGCCTAAACGCATCTCTAGGACAAGATATGTTGATTGAAGAAGGCAGAGACTAAAAAAAGAATTATTGTGAAATTTTAATTAAATTTGTTAATAATTTCTATGGCTGTAACGTCCTGAATACATTACTAATCAAAGGTTATTAGATAACTTTCTGAAGATGAGGGATCATTTCATGCTAGCTGCTAAGAATTTTTCCACCCATCTCAGGTGTTTGCGTATAGACTTATGCGCAAATAATTATCGGCTGACGGATAGTTGACAGGCTGCAAATTGATACGGCCAAGAAAGGTGTGTAATTTTTAATGAGAGGGAAAGTACCTCCTCCTATCTTCTCCTTCCCCAGGGAGGTTAGGTAAGAGCCGGGGTTCAGCTTCTAAAAATCACATTAGCCGTTTAGTATAGCTAGGGGCCCTCCCACACCATGTTATGTCAGGGGGTCATGGGGTCGACTTCCCCGTCATCGCCGTTGTTGTGCAGATGATTTGTATACACTTCGCTGGTCACCGCGGTCTTAACGACCTGTCCGAGAAGCGACTTATTGGCTGTTAGTCTAACCTGCCGAATAGAGGTTATGCTTAAGACCATGCAAGAAAGTGTCATCCTTTTCGGTAATGTTTTACTAAATTCGCTCCAATATTAATCAAAATTTATTTTACTTTTAATGTTTGTATACATCAACACTTATCTTAAGGACCACATAAATCGGCAACAAACATTGTGGCTATTCGGGAATTTCCTAATATTCTGAGAGGGTAATCTGCCGTTAGGCCACATATTGTTAATGTTGTAACGTTAAATCGTCAACTAAAAACTTATGGTCTAATAAAATCCAAAACCTTTTGTTGGAACGAACTATCAGTCCGAACAAACCCTTGGAGCACGGGATGGGCCTAGATCTTTTCGACGGAGACCTGGAACTTCTACGAAGAGCTCTAACCTTCTAGAATGTTCCTTCAACGGCTATGAATAAGGAGCGAGTGACTAGGCATGTCTGAGCATGCATAGTCTGAGTCCGTGTCTTGACTGTGAAGCTCAAGCTATATGATTTGTGTGCTGTAAAGTTATAATTTTTGTAACCTGCTCGAATATTTATGTTATTATAATTCGTGTGGCATTGATATTGTTATATTTTTGTTGAAGATATATTTGTTGACCCACAGAAGTGTTACAATATAAAAAAAAATATTAAAATTTTAATTTAGGTTTTGGTTTGTATGGGTTAATGGCGTGAAACCGCAGTTCGGTCATCAACGCCTGTAGAAAAAGGGTGTCAATTGTTCAGGAGTTTTAAGTTGAAATTGAAAGCTAATGGATAGGAGCTTTCAATTTTGTAAGAGCAATATTATCCATAATATTGTAACGTGAAAAAAAGGTTAAATTATTAGAAAAATAGAGTTTGTTTATTATCACATTTTTATCATAAATAGCAGGTATGTATTATATTTATTATAAATTTTATCAGATTCATTTTAGTAAGATATTACGTTAGACTTTTTGGCAAGAAAGAATAGCTTCGCATTTGGACCTCTTGTCCCTCACCATTTTTTCTTTGATCCATTCCATTATTCTTTGTTATTGTTGTTGACCGAGATTTCAAGATGCTTATTAGAAAATTACCGTTATCTTATTGATTCCTCTTATTAATAGCGTTGACTATATTTAGAAGGACTTTCAGCAATTACAGCAATCATTGTAATAGTTCAGTCATTACCTGGATCCCGTAGGTGTGTATTAATAGTTGAAAGAGACTATGCTAATAGTGGATAATTATCTAGGACATGCTGAACGATAAGGACCCGGTAACTTGTCGTTTCGATACATATTTTCTTCATTTGAATATTTCTGAATTCGCTTTTAATGTTGTTGGCAATTAAAATAGCTGCGTTCACCATTACTATTTAATTAAAATTAAGTTAGAGGGTGCGGTCGGAAATTGGCCGTGATAAGCATTAAATCAATGCACGGCGAAATACTATGTTCTTCTTTTGAAGGATAATAAGATAGCAAAATAATTATGAAATTATTCACTTTTAAAAAACGAATCTATACCAATGTAAAATAATTTAATACTGTAGTGTTATGGTTAGCTTAGAGACCTACAACATATTAAAGGTCGGGGGCTCGAGTTTCGTGGTGGCCCTTTTACTCTCTTTAAAATATCCTTGGCTATGCCGTCACTCGGATAGGACGTAAATTTTGAGTCGCAAATTTGCTTTACTTACCTGCAAGATGTCAGGTACTCGTTAAAGATCCCTATCCAAATTATACCTGGATAGGCAAAATTTAGTACTCCCATTGTAGTATCATCCGATTAGCATTAGTGGCATAAATTGACGCGAAACAAACCACCGAACTTAGTTTTTAAAGTTGAGTTTAAAGTTATATTTTTACCTAAATACTTTTGAAAATGTGTAAAGAACAAAACCTCAAATTTAAATAAAATTTCATTAACGATTTGTTAGGAAAAGATTAGAAACTTTTCCCTTAATTTACCAGTTGATATTTATTTAAAAAAATAAAACAAACTTTCACAAAAAAAAAAAAAATTAAGTTACAAATAATATATCACACCATGAATACAATTTCATAATTAATAATAAACTAGGTGAACCCGTGCGAAGCACTTCGCACGAAGATTTGTATCAGATTTTACTTCTAGGTTTAACATAACTATGAAATGAATTTTTTTTTTATGCCTGTTCGTACCCCCCCCCCCCCCTCCCCCAACCACTCGGGCCTTAAGATGAAAATTTTTTTCTACAGCAAGGAAGAAAAAATTATTTTTCTGTTTAATAGTTAAGGAAGAACTTCATTTTCTGACGTTTTTCTCTACAAAAGTTTCCCGTAATCTTCCTGGAATATATGAAATCACTAAGAATGTTGCATAGTCTTGGAAATTAATCTTTCTACATTCTGATTTTATTTTTCTGACAATGGAGCGGAAGATAGTCTTCTAAGTGGTAAGAACGACATCAAATAGGTTTCTATTCATGAAGAGGCAACAAAACAATAAGTAGCCCCGTGAAGCTGAGGGGCCTAATCCATGCCTTTTCTTAAAAACAATTGAGATTTAAACAACATTGAGATTTAAAACGCCTGGCCCGTGTACGTGGAACCTATATGGGTCATAAAGCCTGCATAGAAACAAATACATGTTTCTTATTTCAGTATTACACTTCAGTTTTCAAAATTTCCGCTATATAAAAGATAAATTGATAAAACCAAAGTTGTTCCACCTCGATCTATGAATCACTATGTTACTATGAATCCCCATAAATAGATTTTATTTATTTTATAAATATTCTGGACTACAGTCATGGACGGATCCAGCCTGGGGAGGCTGCAGGCCCACAGCCCTTCATTTGGATCTGCCGATCAGCTTTTTCACCTTCCCACAACTAAAATTCTACCTGTTCTGCACGTTTACGTTCTTTAACTTGCTTCCTGACTTTAAGGAAAGTCAAATTCTATCTTTAAATGACGAAAATTTACCACATTCCCCCCCCCCCTCGGATCCGCCAATGACCACAGGAGACTCCCGCTTATCCGTCCTCGTCGGAACGGATTCATTGCCGTTTAAGCGAGAGAGCCGGTCAATCCGGAAAAAAAAAATATATATTATTATAACTAATACAACTCATAACCTATTTTACAAAGGCTATAAATATATTAAGTAATAAAAACTTTTTTGGGCCAATTTTACTTAAAAATTTATGAAAATTTACATTATGAATCTATCCAGTTTTCACAAAATCTTTTATTTATTTTTTCCGTTTAAACGCACCTTAATGTCATTTCGACGGTCTTTGCAAAATATAGGAAGCTACTCATATTTCTTCTTAATTTCGTTTTTAATTTTTTTAATGAAATGAATGGAGGATACGCATTTCGTTTCAAGTTAAATTCTACTTCGAAGAGATTTATTTTACTGGAGTTCGGTCATAAAATAAAAGACAAAAGCCTTTTTGCCAACATTTTAATTTATTTAAGATCTATCGAACCGCAACATAATACAAATTTTAACAAAGTTTTTGACCAGTGATGGAGAATATGACAAAGTTATAAATGCTTTTAATGATTTTAAAAAGAATTTTTTATCTTTTACAACGTCCGTCGGTTTATCAAAAGAGTCGGTTAATCGGGAACCGGTTAAGTGGGAGTATACTGTAATTGCTAATTGTGAGAGTTCAATTGTCCAACGCTACAATTAAGTTTAAATGAAGAAACAACATTTATAGAACCTAAGTACGACAGGACCTAACATTTGCTGTTACGTAATATAATAAGTAGTTGACCATGTGCGGCGGAGGGGCCTAACCCAGGCGTTATCTCAAGAATGGTATATTTTAGGGCTTTAAAATTCAAACCCCAGTTTAGTTCGTTAGAACTAAACTGGATCTTAATGCTCGTATCGCATTTGATAAAACCCAGTTTGATTCATTTCGATCCGTTGAACCAGTACGTTTAGGTCGATATTTTATTTTGGACCAAAAAATGGACACTGAGAATGCAATTCGCAAAAGCTCCATGAAATTCTGAATCCAACGATACCACATTCGTGGCATTTGAGCACGGTAGGACCTTATAATTGATGAAAAACCGATTTTTACGCTTTGTGAAATAATATATGTGGGATGGGATAAGTTAATAATCGTCACTCTCAACACAGCTGATTTTAACATGATACTTTTTATTTTATTTTTTATCCTGTCCCTGTCATTATCGAAGTGTAGGGAAAGATACGGGTTTCCTGAGCATTATAAATTTAATTAGTAAAATAAACATTAATAAATATTGATAAAATAACATTAATTAAATGTATTAAATTTAGATTTAAAATAACATTAATAAACATTGCAGCTAAGGAAATGGCAAATAAAGCAAAGGAGGATTACGCCAAATCTTGCTAGATTGTGACTTAAGCAGTTAATGTTGTCGTTAGAGAAGTTTATTGTTAAAGAAAATATATTTAAGTATTTAATGTAAGTATCATTAATTATTAACGAAACAGCTAATTAATATTATATGAATTTTGTTTAAACCTGTTAGTTGTGTTTAGTTCTTGATTTAAATTAAATTTTATTGTCACAATTGCTCTGTTATTTTTCTGATTGTTCTCTTTTATTTTCTTGAGATTGTACTATGTCTTCTTCGTAACGTACACTTTCCCAGTAATTATCTATTATCCATACGTCATAACTCACATTTAACCTATTTCAGTGACGAATGGATATCTATAATTGTACAGACGGGCTCGGCTGTTGTTTCTTACTGCCCGTTTCCTTTTGCGTTTAAAAATGAATATGGAATAGAGATAAAACAAAAAACCTTTCGCAACACTTCTATAATGCATCGCGATTATAAACGTTGCAAGTCACGTAACACGTACGTGTGTCTTTAATTGAAGAATGGAAACGTGGCGTTGATAATTAAGAACGTGTAATAATATTCCTGTTAGCGTTGATGTAATAATGATTTTAGTTATGGGAATGTTGTTTTAACGCCTTTCAGGAGATTGTAATTGAAAAAACTCATTTCAACCCTTGTGATTAATTTTATCCATTTTTGCTTTAATTTTCAATCAATTTATGCTTATCGGTATAATATGATTGCTTCGAATGATTTTTAAATTCAATAACAACATCCACTAAGTGGAATGCATAAAATTTCATTTCTAAAATATTCATGTTATTGTTCTTGAATTTTGCCATTTATTTTCATTATTTGAATGATAATATCTTGATGAAAAATTATGAAAATGTAAATTATTTACAAATATTTAATTATTAGTGAAGCAGATCTCTGGGCAAACCTCTTTTACGGGATATAATTATGAAATCCCTCAAGATCTAAAAAACTTTCGATGATTGGCCTATTCATGCAGGAGAAACCTCAGGTACATGATTATGGTTGTTCGGGTTTATTGTGTTCTAAATGATTTCTCCATAATATTTAAAATCCACCAATTTACAATATAAGAAGAAAGAAGAAGAAGTTGGGTGGCGGGATTTCCGAGTCTGGGAAACGCGTTAGGAAATACACCTTGCCTTGTCAACCAACGTATGATTTGATAACTCGAAGATAGACACCAGTGTATCAATTTTCTACTATTTGTGATTTTTATGATTTTGTTTAAATAAATATATTTTTATTAAACATTTGCAATATCATAGTTGATTTGGTGTGACTGAATGAACTCAGGTTAGATTCCTGAAGAGTAACGCAGCATACCTATCATCGCACACAGGGGTATTTGACCCGAAAAGCTGGCCAAAACTATTTCCTTCCATTTTATTAATCCAAAAGTCCTCAAAATGGCTTCTATATTTGTAATAGACAGTTAAAAATGTTTTTTTAGCAGTTAAAAAATTACTCTAAGGAGAAAATTTTCATAAAATAAATTTTTACATAACTCCACCGACTGTGAAATAGGCATCCATGAGTTCACAATTTATGTTCATATTATTTTCTCTTTATGCATTGCACCCATGAAATATGCTTGTAACTAATTAAAGATTTATGATCATTTATCTATTACTATTATTTTTAAAAAATGAAAATAGTGTAAAATAGGTGAATATAAAAAGTTGTGGTGATAAAGAAAAAAAATGTGTTTTCCTAATTCATTAAGAATTGTTTAATACCTCTTCGAAACACAACTTATATCCCAGGAAGAAACGCCCCAACCTTTCTTAAAAATGCATATTAAATTTAATTATTCATTATTCACTTTTCTCGTCACCTAATGAACTTTCGAAATCACCACTATCGGTTAAGTTGGTTGGGGGAGACAACATTTCTAAAGTTTCCTTACAAAACCTGATAAATTTTTTCTTGAACTTTTCATACCTGTGATAAATGGATCTGATGTCAATATTAATCTATTAATTACATCCAGAATTTTCTGGTCTTATTTTCTCTATAAACCCGGAAATGGTTATTTCGGGTTTCTGCTGCTTCCTCAGATAAAAGACCAATATAAAGCAGAGGGGTTTTTATCACTTCCAAAACCATCCCTTAAAATTTTGTGGACAGATGGTGACATAGCATACCATTGATTAAGTTTCTCCGTATTCGTTGTAAATTTTAAAGTAACAAATGATTTTTCAGAGCGTCCACCAGATTGATATCTGATTGACAGCTTTTAAATGATATCGCCCCACTTAGCCATTTCTTGTTGCTGTTTTAAAATACATTTCTTTTCCTCGAAGAAGCATTATATCTCACTTGGAAACCATGCCTCAAAATGGATAATTTTGTTTTAGCTCTTTCACATCCTCTAGGTTATTACAATATTTCCCAATTAGAAAAGAAACCAAAAATTCCTTCTTTTTTTTTTAAAGCTAATCTTTTGACTTTAAAAATATGTCAAATAATTCCATTCAGTTTATAGTTATTCTTCCAGAAGATCCTAAAATACAAATAAATGAAAATATAACAAAATTGAATTTTTTTTATTATTTAATGAAATTGGCATTTTAGTAATAAAAAATCTGGTACGTGCTCGCAACACACAACTTTCACTTACCAACTTACTTAGATTAGAAATTAATGCGTTTTGTTAATTGCCACTTCTCAAATGGACAGAACGGCTTTAATTATGAACAAGGGTCTGTCATTAAAGGCTCCGCATGCGTGGGCTCAACGAGTTTTATGAGTTGACTGAATATTTTTATTTTTTTCTCCTCTTTATGTATTCTTTATTTTTATAATATCTCATATTTAGCCATTTCTTAATTTAGGCGTAACGAGAGACAGTTAATTGCTCCATGTAAACAAAAACAAAGGTACTTTATAAGAAAGAAACAAACAAAAAAGGCCCCCGCCCCAAACAAAAAGCCCCCTCAGAACATTTTAATAATGATAAAGCTTACCTGATATTAAAGAAAACCTAATTTTCATTAAACATGACGAATTTGATAAAAATCGTTAAAGCCGTTTTTGAGATAATCGAAAAAAAGGGAAAAATTGGAAAAAAATTAAGAAATAAAGTGCCCCCTCAGTTGGACCAATTTTGATGAAATGTTGGCTTTTACATATTTGGTATATACATATATCAAATACCCAGTTTCTTCAAAATCGTTAAAGCCGTTTTTGAGTAAATAAAAAATATGTACACGTGAAATTGGTACAAAATTTATTAAGTAAAGTCCCCCCTCCGGTTGATCAATTTTGATGAAATTTTTACAGTCGTATCTTGGGCGTGTACATACATCATATACCCAGTTTGATCAAAATCGTTGAAGCCGTTTTTGAGTAAATAAATAAAACACGTGAAAATGATACAAAATTTATTAAGGAAAGTCACCCTTCAGGTTGATCAATTTTGATGAAATGTTGGCTATCAAATCTTTGGCATATATCAAATACCCAGTTTCTTCAAAATCGTTAAAGCCGTTTTTGAGTAAATAAAAAATATGTACACGTGAAATTGGTACAAAATTTATTAAGTAAAGTCCCCCCTCCGGTTGATCAATTTTGATGAAATTTTTACAGTCATATCTCAGGTATATAAATAGATCAAATACTCAGTTTAATCAAAATCGTTAGAGCCGTTTTTTAGAAAATCGAAAAAAACGTAAAAAGTTATTAAATAAAGTACCCCCTCCCTTTGAGCAATTTTGATGAAATTTTTGCTGTCACATCGCGGGCATATACCTACTCTAAATACCCAATTTCTTACTTACTTAGATTAGAAATTAATGCGTTTTGTTAATTGCCACTTCTCAAATGAACAGAACGGCTTTAATTATGAACAATGGTCTGTCATTAAATGCGTGGGCTCAACGAGTTTTATGATTTGACTGAATATTTTTCTTTTTTTCTCTTCTTTATGTTTTCTTTATTTTTATCATATCTCATATTTAGCCATTTCTTATTTTTAGGCGTACCGAGAGACAGTTAATTTCTCCATGTAAACAAAAACAAAGGTGCTTTATAAGAAAGAAACAAACAAACAAAAAAGGCCCCCGCCCCAAACAAAAAGCCCCCTCAGAACATTTTAATAATGATAAAGCTTACCTGATATTAAAGAAAACCTAATTTTCATTAAACATGACGAATTTGATAAAAATCGTTAAAGCCGTTTTTGAGATAATCGAAAAAAAGGTAAAAATTGGAAAAAAATTCATGAAATAAAGTGCCCCCTCAGTTGGACCAATTTTGATGAAATGTTGGCTTTTACATATTTGATATATACATACATCAAATACCCAGTTTCTTCAAAATCTTTAAAGCCGTTTTTTAGTAAATAAAAAATATGTACACGTGAAATTAGTACAAAATTTATTAAGTAAAGTCCCCCCTCCGGTTGATCAATTTTAATGAAATTTTTAGTCGTATCTCGAGCATATACATACATCATATGCCCAGTTTGATCAAAATCGTTAAAGCCGTTTTTGAGAAAATCGAAAAAAACGTAAAAAGTTATTAAATAAAGTACCCCCTCCCTTTGAGCAATTTTGATGAAATTTTTGCTGTCACATCGCGGGCATATACCTACTCTAAATACCCAATTTCAGGTTCCCACGGTTTATAGTTTTTGAGCTAGTCTGTTCACACATAAACACACACACACACACACACACACACACACACACACACACACACACACACACACACACACACACACACACACAGACCATTTCGCGGGACTTGGTTATTTCGACTCAGGGGGTCCCAAAACGTGTATTTCCGTTGAAAACCAGAAGTCGAAATTTTTTAAGATCGCAATACTTCCACTTACTATATATTTCATATATAGGTAAGTGAAAGTAAAAACCATAAAAAGTCTCCCAATCGCAGCTATTCGCAGAATTTTTTTCATTTTTTTCAAGAAACATAATCTACGATAATTATACATTATCATAAAAAATATTTCGTTTCCCAGAAATGCCCAGAAGTATAACTTTTTAACCTTCAAATTTAATTTTTAACCCTTAAATATACCTACCAAAAAACAAAAAGATATTGATACTAGTACTGAATACAAAAAAATTATAACTATCTGGATAACAAGTACAAACCTGGCCTCGAACTATCCATCATATGATAATGCCGATACTTCAGTAAGAACAAAGAAAATTAATATATTTTGTAGACCAATACTTATGAGCACAGACGAGTTAAAGGATAAGGTCAGATTTGAATTAGAATAGCCGCCGCATTAATGTCCTGGAAGAGATAAAAATCATCTTACTTGATCCAGCAGGTCTTCTACTTGAACTTCCAGTCATTATTTACCAGAAATTTCAAATTTCAAAACACGGGTTTTGGCTAACTTTTAGGGCCAAATACCCCTGTGTGCATCGGTTAAATTAGCTCACCACATAACTCTAATTTATTTATGCCCAAAACTTGCTATTGACTACTTACAGAAATGAATTTTCTATTAAAGCTAACTATCACTTTTTACAGTAAAAGTCACAATAGAATGGTATTCGAGTAAAAATATCTATAAAAACGTGCTTCGTGTCTTACTTTACTTTAAATCGTGCTTCCAAGTAAAATGGCTTTAAAAATATCCCGGCAAATATTTATCCTTCATCCGTTAAGAAATCGGCCATAAATAGGGACTGTCTCGTAAATATCTAATGTGATTTATGGCTTGGTAAATCATTTCCTTGTATGCTTTTATTATGAGCTGATTTATTTTATAGAAGTAATTATTAAAATATTAGAAGAGGTATTATCGACAAGTTAGCAAATTTTAACAGTGGTACTTAGGTTTAAAAATATTCTTGTTTATGTTTTGGCATGAATATTAAAAGTGCGTTCTGTGTGCTTGACTTACCACGACATCAAGTCCTATCTATATATAGAATGTTTATGTGTGTGCAAGCTGGTCTATCTCAGTATGGTATCACATATAATCTCCCCTAATTGTTTTCCTATTTCTTGGGTGATTTTCTTTGTACAAAAAAATAAATATCAATAAATAAGGTTAAAAGTAAAATTTATACGTTTAAATGAATAGTTGTTACATTAACTAGTTACATGAGTAGCTTTTAATTACTTTTGCATTATTAAACTGTTTTGATATTTTTCTAGTGCCCTGCCTATGAATGATTTTCACAAGTAGGAAAATAAAATTATAAAGTTTGAAAAAAAAAAAACTTACTAAACTATAAACTAAAGTAAAAAAAAAAGTTAGTTGAAATATATATTGACAGGTGGAGGAACAGATCCTGAACTTGTACGTAGAATTTATACACTTCAATTAAATCATGCATGTAATCTATCAATATAAATTTTCTACAAAATATTTACATACTGACAAGTATTATACATATGTGTGCAAGGTTTGTGCTTTTTCATTCAAGTGATGTAAACTCAAAACTTTATGGCCTTTGATAGTATGGAAGCTCAATTTTTTTTTAAATATTAAGCATACTTTGTTTGTAAAATTATAATTTGATATTAGATTTTATCAACCCCTAAAATTTTCTGTTCTATTATAATTTCGTTATTATAATTACTGTTTTAATACTAAGTTTTTTATATATTAATCCAAGAGTATTTCATTTTTCAATTATAATACGTAAGCACATAGATATTTTTCGCGTCAATTCTAATAATTCATTCTATTGTGTATTCGGTAGAAAAGCTCCTTTCTGTTAAATTTCTTCCATTTAGTACTTAACACATTCAACGCTGATCACTGCCTCAGGCAGTAACGGGGGTCGAGCCCAGGTGGCCGGTCACTGCCCAGGGCAGTAATCAGGTATATTTTACCTTTTCCACTTAAAAGCGATGGCCAGGCAGGAAAGTGTTTACTTTTGTTAGTCAGCCACTTGCACTGGTCCATGATAGTCATTTCGGTGTTTTTGGTTTCCGGATAGCTGCATTATAGCCGGAGTTGTGAATTTTTAAAGTTTTCCATGAATTTTTGTTAATTTAAGTGGTTTATTTTTAATTTTAATTTAATCTAATTGAAAATAGGACCTAAGAAGAGGAATGCCAGTGGACAGCCATCTAAAAGAAGTAAGTATTTTATAATTAATTTTTTTTTTTAAACTATTCCATTTTTTCATTTTGCTTATAATATCTAATTTTAAAGCTATTCTCACTACTTATATTATATTTTATCATTATATTACATTATCCAGTTACAGTGGATTAGTAAAAGAATAAAAAAACTATATGTACAAATTTTTAGGGATAAGAACGTGGAAATTTGTGGATGCTGAAGGGCAACCCGGTCTATGCATTGACCCTTGCTTCCGGGAATTTCATACGACAATGTAAATTTGTATTATATATATGTATATATTTTTTATTGTATTGTATATATTATTTTTTATAATTGTTGTATATATATTGTATTTTTATTTTTTATAATTGTTGTACATATATTGTATTTTTATTGTATTGTATATATTATTTTTTATAATGGTTGTATATATATTGTATTTTTATTTTTTATAATTGTTGTACATATATTGTATTTTTATTGTGTTGTATATATTATTATTTATAATTGTAATCCCTTATTATTATTTGTATTATTTATTTTTATTTGTTATATATTATTTTTATTATTTTTTATAGTTTTTTATTATACATGATGTATTTTAAAAATAAAATTTATAAAGAAAAAAATAATGATGTGTTACAGTAATTTGATTATGATTTTTTTAAATGAAAATTCCCATACCCACAATTAGTTTAACTTTCAAAGGAACTACTTCACTTTTTTTATTTTTTTTATTTTTTTTTATTGTTTATAACAGTAATATGAAACATAAAAAAAAAAAATAACGAAATGAAAGCTAACAGCCCTTTAAACTGGTGCGTTGCGGGTTAACAAACTCTTTGGCGACTCTGGTGGCCGATTACTGCCTGAGGCAGTAACGGCTCAATGATGTCCCAAAACCCTCTGGCCACCTGGTTCAGCTAGAGAATATGGCGTTGGCGTTGAATGTGTTAAACAAAATGTTGATTTAAAAAACCAAACAGCTGAATGAAAGCAATTTTGCATTACGAAGTGTTCGAGATCGCTGTAAGTCGTTTAAAAATTACGCAAAGAAGAAGTGGTGTGAAATCTAGCACGATATCGTTTAAAGTTAATGAAAGCTAGTTTGAAATTACAGGCTTGCCATAAAACAGCACCACGTCTTGCTAGCATGCAGGTAGCATTTGTTTTCATGAAGAACTACCAAGCTATGGCGTGTTTACTTACTACTTCTGAACTAACACACGATAGTTTCTCAGGTATGGTTAAGACCTATCAAATGCCAAACTTTTACCCAGATCGCCTGTTTACATTCATCTGACCTGGGTAAGCGCTGAAATCTCAGAACATAAAAAAAAGTCTCATGCAATGGCATTATGATAAAAAAATAAAAAGAATTCATGAAAATACTTTTTTTCGGGAGAAATAAAGAAATATGACTTTACAAGTATATATGATCGTTCGAAGTATATTTATATGTAGCTTTGCATTACTTAAATGCTGCCTTCAATTCTGTACCAAGAAATGAAATATGGAGAGAAATTTCGGAAAGATGGATTCTCCACATTCATTTAGAAACAATAAGGTTGTTACGTTAAAAAAATATTAATTGGTTATAAATAAATAAAACAATCGTAACAAAAAGGTGGTAGCTCAGTGGAGACGGGCGGGTTCTTAAATGACTAGTGATTAAAAAAAATTGAAATAAATTAAGGGGCGCCACGCTATTTATTTTAAGGAAATAGCGAAAACCTAAAGCAAACTGAATAAAAAAAAAATAATTTAAATTTAATAAGTGAAGATTACCTTAAAATCTCGGAGAGGGCTGTACATAAAATACAATTTGCAATTTACACTTATGAACTACTTAATGGTAAGTTAAAAAGAAATTGAACAAAACAAATTAAACTCAAATAAAAAAACTTTTAATTAACACTATATTTACACTACGATATTAAAAATAAAATTTACTCACAATTTCTGTAGTCAGGCCTGATCAAAATCTAACTCTATTCACACAACTAGAAACAATTTAAACTTATAACTATACAATAAAAAAAGCAAGGTTTAACAAAGAAATTAAAAGAAAAATATCTCCAGTCTGTTCTCTTAACTCGCCTGTCTTCTCGTAGCTTTGTTGCCAGTAGCCACTCGGCTTGGCGATTCTCGTCACCGGAATCTCTTCCGTGAACGCCACTATTCTTCAATTCTCTGATATTTAGCGATATAGACCACAACTACGTTAATCACTAAAACAGTCTCATTTTATCATCACTCGTCGAACGCTAGCGAACATCTGCTGTCTTTTTTTCTTCCTTGTTTCTCAAAAAAAACAAATGCCTTAATAACAGCTGTTTTTCAATTAATTACTTCGGTCCCGTCTCTTCTTTTAAAATAAAACATAAGTATTTTTATAGCTAAATAAAAAAATATTATATCAATAGAAAACTAATACAAAGCTTTTAAAACAACACATATTTTAATTATATACAAAAATATATTAAGCCCTCTTCGATTATTACTTAATGAGTTTTATTAGGTAAAAAAAATTTTTTTTTTGTTTATTTATTTTTCGTTACAAACTCTCCCCCTCCCTACCAAAAAAAATTTTTTTTTTTAATGCTTGAATCTTAAGTCTTAGGTCGGATGAGGTTTTAGATCTTTGACATGCCAAGTTCCTAAGGGATGACCCTGTAGATCTTCTAGCACGTATAATAAATTTCCTTGTTTTGCTCTGATTCTACATTTCTCATATAGAGGTGCCAATTTATTAGAAAAGTTCTTTGAAGCATCCGAAAGGGTTTGGGTCTTCTTCCACACTAAATCTCCAGCTTGTAGATCCACGTTCCTTCTCCGAAGATTATAATGGTGCCTGCTTTTCTCGTATGATTGCCGTAGACGCTCAACCACTTCTTCATATATTACTGGCATCATGTTGAACTTCTTTGCGTAAGGCTTTCGATCTCCCATTTCCGGAACATTATCTGAAGCAATGGAATGCTCGTACTCGTCGCCTGAACGTGGTAACTCTCGTCCAAAATTCAAATAAGCTGGCGAATAACCGGTAACCTCATGTACCGCAGTCTGCATAGCAAAAGCCAACTTGTGTAGATCTTTATCCCAGTGCTTATGATTGTCTTTCACATAGGAAGCTAGGAGTGTCTTTATCACTCGATTTGGACGCTCCATCGGATTAGCCTGTGGATGATAGACTGGGGTGAACCACAATTTAACAGCATATTCTCGGGCTTTCTTTTTTAAAATATTGCTCCTGAATTGAGGGCCGTTATCACATATAATAATTTGGGGAACCCCGAACTTAAGAAAGACCTCTCTTTCTAAAGTTTTGGCCACCACTTCGGCTGTCGATTTTGAAATTGGTACTATGATGCTGTATTTAGTGAAGCAGTCGGTAAACGCTAATATGAACCTTTTCCGGTTTGAAGACATAGGAAACGGCCCCATTATATCTGCCGAAACCATTTGCCAAGGTTGGGTAACTACTCGCTGTTTCCCCATTAGGCCCGCAGGCTTAGTCTGTAATGGCTTATTCGCCAAGCACACTTCACATTTCCGTACGTACCTGGTTACATCGGTTGCCATGCCAGGCCAATAGTAGTACTCCTTTACCCGCTGCAAGGTTTTGAAACATCCCAAATGTCCTGCAATTTCTTTATCATGACATTCCCAGATCGCTTCCCTACGTTTTTGTTTAGGAACTACTAATTTCCACTGGTTGCTATCTCCTACCATTTTCCGGTTATTATTAACAAGCTTCCATAGAGTTTGATTAACAATCCTCCAATCCGCATATTTCGATGGATTCTCTTCCACTTGTGTAATCATCCGCTGGTACCACGCGTCCTCTATTGGTTCTCCAATATCAATTCTGGCTATCGGGAATTCGTAAGTCCGTGACAACGCATCGGCTGCAGCGTTTTGCTTGCCGGGACGGTGTACGATAGTGAATTGGTGTTGCTGCAGTTTTAGTGCCCACCTAGCCAGTCGACCTTGAGGGTCGCGAAGACTATTCAACCATTTTAAGGCAATGTGGTCAGTAATAACTGTAAAATCCATCCCTTCCAAATAAGGCCGAAACTTCTCTATTGCCCAGAGAACTGCTAGGCACTCTTGCTCAGTTACACTGTATTTCCTCTCGGCTGTGGTCAAACATCGGCTCGCATAAGCTATGACCCGATCTCCTTCTGGGTATTCTTGGTAAAGAATAGCCCCTAATCCTGTTTTAGAGGCATCGGTTTGTAGGAAGAATCGCTTACTGAAGTCAGGACATGCTAACACAGGTGCTGTGACAAGCTTCTCCTTCAGTAATCTGAACGCTTCTTCTTGTTCTTGTCCCCATTTCCATCTCTTGTTTTTCTTCAGTAGATCCGATAGCGGTGAAGTTAGAGTCGAGAAATTAGGGACAAAGCGGCGATACCAGGAAGAAAGCCCTATAAACTGTCTCACTTGCTTTACGTTCTTAGGTGCTGGGTAGTTTAATATCGCCTCAATCTTTCCCGGATCAACTTGTAGGCCGTTCTCATTTACCACATATCCCAGAAACTTTAGTTCCTCTCTGCAAAACTGACTTTTCTCCCAATTCACCGTTAAGTTGGCTGAGCTCAATCTTTCTAAGACCTTCTCCAATGTTTCTATGTGGGAATCGAAGTTTGATGAGACCACAATGATGTCATCCAAGTAAACAAAGATATTTGGTTCTAAATCTGCTCTCAAAACATCGTCAATCAGTCTTTGCCATGTCGCTGGTGCATTATGCAGTCCAAAAGGCATTCTACAAAAATGGAAGAGGCCGCGGTTGGGAACAGTAAAAGCTGTCTTTTCCTTGCTTTCAGCAGCCATTGGTATCTGCCAGTATGCGCTCTTTATGTCGATGGAAGAAAGTATCTTGGCATCACGTAACCTATCCAATATATTCGAAATGTAGGGCAGCGGGTAGGCGTCTCTTTTAGTCACCGCATTTAACTGACGATAATCCACGCAAAAACGGTAGGATCCATCGGGTTTCTTCACTAAAACAACAGGTGACGACCAAGCACTCTGTGACGGCTCTACAATTCCTTCTACGAGCATTTCATCGAGCTCCTTATTTAAGATATCTTGGATCTTTGGTGAAACAGGGTAGTAACGCTGTTTGACTGGCTTACTATCACCCGTATTTATTTCGTGCTCTACCCTGCTTGTACATCCTAACTTTGATGGTCGGATATTTCGCCAATGTCCGATAAGCCGATTTAAGGTTTCTTCCTGTTCCTGCGTAAGATTCGGTCTAGTTAGGACAGCAGGTCCATTCTGTGACACAGCTAAACATTCTTCTGTTGGAGCAAAGTGCCACATATTTTTCGATATGTCTGGAACCAATCTAAATTTATTCCAGAAGTCGATGCCCAATATAAGTTCATCCACCAAGTTGGAAACTACCAAAAATTGGATAATTCTCATTTTACCTTCCAACTCCACTGGCACGTTTACGCTTCCAAAAACGTTGAGCGCGGTGCCTCCAGCAGCCTTTATTTGAATTTTGGGTTTTTTGTGTAGCTTTACACCCAGTCGTAAAAAACGTTTCCAGCATTCCTCACTCATCAATGACCTTGAAGCCCCAGAATCCAGCAGTCCCGTTTCTATTCTTCCCAGAATGTTGACTGTTAAATACGGCCTTCGATCCTGTTCATTTGCTGGATGTCTAAGAATTTTCCATTTCTTTCCAGCGAAAACTTCTTCCACAATCGACAACCACTCTACCCACTCAGCTTTCGTCGTGGAATTCGGGTTTTGTCCAGGCTCCCTTCCACTTAGGCCTGACCCCCTTGATCGTTTCCCTGGTCGGTGGTATTACAACGTTTACATGTCTTTCTATCCGCATCCCTTAGGCCACACCCTATACAGAATTTGGTTTTTACAGAGCGACACGTTTTGAACGAATGATTGGTCCCTCCACAGTTCCAACAGCGAAATGTGTAGTTGGGTTTAGCCACGGCTTCTACAACCATCTTCGATGCTGCTACTGTGTCGTCTTGATTGAGTTGTTTCCTCGTTGGCGGGCGATAGGCCAAGTCGGGTTCGAGTAATCCTTTACTATCTGGTGGCGGTCGATATTCGTTCATTCTCCACCTTACTTCTTCAATCTGCCGACCGATTATTACTAACTCCTTCAATGTTGTTACTTGGTGCAAAGCTATTCTTTCCAAGTAGAGGGGGTTCAAATTCTTCTTAATGATATTCAACATTTGGTCTTCCGTAGGCATAGTTGGTAAACGATTAAAATAATTCTTCATAACTGCCACGAATGTACCCATCGACTCTGCATGTCCTTGAGTTCTTCTCTTTATTTCTTCCCAAAGGCGATCCTCATAGTCCAAAGGTGTAAACTCGGCTTTCAATTCTGAGATAAGTTCAGCCCACGTTGTAACTTCTTTTCGTACAGCTCGAAACCAAATCAGTGCTGGTCCTTTAAACAAGTCGTACGCAGCCCTAAAAAGTTCTTCATGAGTAGTATTCCTTGCCAAGCTTAACTCCTCTACAGTCTCTAAAAACGCATGGACACTGAGACCTTCCCCATCGCCTGTGAAGTGAATTCCCCAATCTCTTATGGGAGTTTCAGTTCTTCTGATCACGTACTTAGTTCCAGCAACGTCTGACTCCGACTCAACGGTCGTTACAGGCTTCTTTGTATCTTCAGTTGATTCGGTAATCACTGATTGTACTTTACCCTCCTGAGACTTTCCGGGATTCTGGTTTTCAAAGTGGGATTCTGAAACAGGAGGTTGCCCACTCAATTTTTCTTCCAGTTCCTCAAATAATAGAAGGCATTTTGAAATTGCTACTGACTTCCTCTCCGTTTCGATGGTGTCTTTCGTTGTTATCCGGTTTAGTCTATTAATCAAATGTTGAAGACCTGTATCGATTTTATCTATATCCCCGGTAAAACCAGAGGGTGGGAGAACAGAAATCTTGTTCTCAACAGTGGCAATTTTCTCTTCACACACGCTTAATTCTTCCGTAGGAGAAAGGTCAACTACCGGAGCAACATATTTTCCTGCAATCTCTAGTTTAAAGACGGTCCGAAGTCTTTTCCTCATATCTTCTACAGTAGATATTCCAACTATCCCCCGAATCCTTAATTCGTATTCAAGCTCGTCCTTTAACAACCTATCGACCTTCATCTTTATGATTTCAAAAGAACCAAATAAAAATTATACTACTTTTTCTTAGCAGATAAAATAAAAAAATTCAATATTAGGACAAAAAAATAATTTTATTTAAAAATCACTAAATCAATATTAAATTAAGCATCTATCTAATCACTTATAGCCCCACGTTGGGCGCCATTTTGTTACGTTAAAAAAATATTAATTGGTTATAAATAAATAAAACAATCGTAACAAAAAGGTGGTAGCTCAGTGGAGACGGGCGGGTTCTTAAATGACTAGTGATTAAAAAAAAATTGAAATAAATTAAGGGGCGCCACGCTATTTATTTTAAGGAAATAGCGAAAACCTAAAGCAAACTGAATAAAAAAAAAATAATTTAAATTTAATAAGTGAAGATTACCTTAAAATCTCGGAGAGGGCTGTACATAAAATACAATTTGCAATTTACACTTATGAACTACTTAATGGTAAGTTAAAAAGAAATTGAACAAAACAAATTAAACTCAAATAAAAAAACTTTTAATTAACACTATATTTACACTACGATATTAAAAATAAAATTTACTCACAATTTCTGTAGTCAGGCCTGATCAAAATCTAACTCTATTCACACAACTAGAAACAATTTAAACTTATAACTATACAATAAAAAAAGCAAGGTTTAACAAAGAAATTAAAAGAAAAATATCTCCAGTCTGTTCTCTTAACTCGCCTGTCTTCTCGTAGCTTTGTTGCCAGTAGCCACTCGGCTTGGCGATTCTCGTCACCGGAATCTCTTCCGTGAACGCCACTATTCTTCAATTCTCTGATATTTAGCGATATAGACCACAACTACGTTAATCACTAAAACAGTCTCATTTTATCATCACTCGTCGAACGCTAGCGAACATCTGCTGTCTTTTTTTCTTCCTTGTTTCTCAAAAAAAACAAATGCCTTAATAACAGCTGTTTTTCAATTAATTACTTCGGTCCCGTCTCTTCTTTTAAAATAAAACATAAGTATTTTTATAGCTAAATAAAAAAATATTATATCAATAGAAAACTAATACAAAGCTTTTAAAACAACACATATTTTAATTATATACAAAAATATATTAAGCCCTCTTCGATTATTACTTAATGAGTTTTATTAGGTAAAAAAAATTTTTTTTTTGTTTATTTATTTTTCGTTACAAGGTCTGCATAACAGAAAAAGGATTAGTTTCCATAAGTGACGGAGATTCATTGGCCTTTGAATGTGGTGTTAAACATGGCGCTAGCTAGCCTAAGTCCTTTATTTATGATCCTGATAACCGTGTAATGGGTAAAAATCTAAATATGCAGAAGGAGAACAACATTGAATCCAGGCAGAATGTGGAGTTTGAAGATATTTAAAGTACAGGATTTTCTATATGCAGACGATATTTTGCTAGTGAGACAACGAAAAAAAAAATTAAGTAATTATAAAACATATTTTTAAGCTTTTATCAATTTTCTCTAAAACGGTTCTAACGATTTTGATGAAACTCGCCATGTTTAAGGAGAATAAGGTATTCTTTAAAATCAGTCAAGTTTTGTCATCATAAAAATGTTCTGAGGGAGCTCAAATGGGGAATGGGATTTTTTGTTTTCTTATAAAGTACCTTAATTGTTGTTTATATGGAAAAATTAACTGCCTCCCGTTATGCCTAAAAATAAGAAAAGGTTAAATATGAAATATGAAAAAATAGAGTAAACATATACCGGAGAAAAAAGAAAAAAATTCCTAGAACTCATAAAACACGTTGAGCACACGCTTGCGCAGTAAGGCTTTACTGAAAGACCATTTTTATAAGTAAAAGCTTTCTGTTCATGCTAAAGAGTTGTCAACGTGTTTTGAAACATATATATTTAATGGAAATCATTTGTTTCAATGGTTACAAAATCAAGTTTTCAACAAATACATAGAGAATTATAAAATCAGACGCGATGGATTACTATGCTTGCATTGCCGAATGATTAAGTAAAAACTTTTATTTAACGATACAAATTTTGAGTGTACTTTAGAGTGCAAATACAATCAAAAATAAGTAAATGAATGTTGAAAAATGTGTGAATTTGAGTACTGGCATTTACATATTTATCAAAATAAGTAACTTTCTAATCTAAGTAAGTTTGTAAGTGAAAGTTGTGTGTTGCGCGCATCGTTCCAGATTTTTTCGACAATTAGTTCATTATATTTAGTTTATTGATGTACTAATTTCAATTTTTAAAAGGAATTGGATGAAATCTTTATAACTGTAAATATATACGAGTCTATCTGCAGCAGTTCGTTTTGATAAAAATTATCTTTCAGTATTGTCAGGGCTTTGAATCACAGGCTCGTTAAATGTTATTGATACTCAAAATTAAGGTTTATTTTTCTCATTGAACAGTTACAGTTAAAAACCAAGGTTTCTGTTTTCTCCTTTTAATGAATACAATACACACAATGCGTGACCGATTTTTATAGTTTTTTCTCTGTTTATAAATCGCTTAACATTATGACGTATTTTTCGGAACACTGAATATTTAGGAACTATTATGAAATTAGGGTGTGGCATTGAAGTATAATTTGATGGCTATACTGGTTCTTCTATTATCTCGAATATATGCTCAATACGGGCCTCATAATAGTCACGAATTCAAATTATATTAATGTATCTGGTAGATTGGAATTTAAATTGGGAACGTTAAAAGCCCTGAAATATTTTAAATTAGAGATGATGGAAAGTAGGTTTATATCTTGTTTAGCATGCGTATTACTTAGACATTAATTACACAATATCACTTAGAGGAGGAAATCTTATTTATGCTAAAATGGTTGATGAATTATATTTTTTTTTTTTTTTTTTTTTTGCGTGGAATGAGCAATCTGCCAGCTTCCTGGTTGGGCTCTTTTCATAAAATCCATTTTAAGTATTTTAAGCTATCTTAAACTTACACAGACATTCTATAATTATTTTATAAATACAATTTAATATAATGATTCCAATAGATATAACTTACTTACAAAATAACAAAAATATATAACAACTTAATACAATAATATACAATACAATAACAATGAACCTTATTTCTAAATATTTACATAGATTCATAACTAGATAGATAAGTTCAACATAAGTTCCCTTTTTTTATACAAACTTATTAAAAGTTAAAATCATTTATCATTATTTTTCTATATTTGAATGCACTAACTGTGTATTTATATAAACTATCCCTATCCTTGCCGTTAGGATAATCTGTAATCTGTAAAAATGTATCTTAGATTCCTTTTAAATTAATAGTTGCTCTTCAGATCTTACAATGGAATAATTCTAATTGTTCACTTCGAAGTCTGATATATAAAATTCTGTTTGCTGTGGTTGTTAATATAATGGTTATTATAATATATTATCTTGGAAAATATACATATTATCATAAATAAACACATTTTGGACGGTGAAAGAAAAAAAAAAAGAAATAAACGAGTATTTTTATCATCATTGGTGATTACGATCTTTTTCCGTTCCGACCCACCCTCTGGTTCGACCAAGTTCGGATTAGTGAGACCTACTGCAATTTGTTTGCTAGATAGATGCTGTTACGGTTGATATCATAAATGACGGCATGAAGTTAGCCATATCAAAGAGGATGTAAACCCCCGCTATCGCCCAGTGATTCGGGCATCTTGAAGAGCAATATATGGACTGGCTTCCAGAAGGAGGAGGGTGACGCAGTGGAATTATAACAGGGACAAGATTAAGTAACAAGTTTTGATTATTTCTCATGACTACGTGCTCCATGAGAGCAAAGATTTAATTGTTGGCTCGGTTAATGGAGCGAGCATTACAGGGCCAGCTCATCCGATCGGCTCCGTGCAATCCCATGATCCAATCTCTCGAGTCACGACATCCCGTCGCATTACAGTCTAATAACGGGCAGCCCTGCGGTTTGGGCCGACTGACCCACATCATAGCAGCAATACTTCTCCCTTGCAAAAAGATCTACTTTGCGTAATCGTTGTCCGCCGCCTCTGTGCCCCTTTTATGGAGCACCGTCCGCGGCGCTGGAATCCAGAAACGTCATACAAACTGATTGTGTCAATTAGCGCAAGCTATCTGTATAACTTGCCTACTTGGTTTAATTGCTACTATCTTTCTTCGGAAGAGTCCAATCGATTTGGAAAAGTGCATTAAGACCGCAATCGAAAATTGTTGAATAGAAAGTAATAAGCTTTTTCTATAATATTTGGTATCCCTTAGGTATGTGATTTTAAACGATTAATTTGCAAATTTCAAAAAATAATAATCGGTTTTTTTTTCTTCAATACTAGTATATATATAAAACCATTTTGGTTTTTCGAACGATAAATTAAACAGGAGCAGTTGTCCCCCTCTAGAAAATATGATAAAAAAAAACTACAACTTAAATAAATTCGTATTCATTTAATATTCTAGTTGTCTCACATAAACAAATATTTTAATAACAATAATTTTTTTTTGCAAAATTATTTTAACTTCAAAAAGTCAGATACCTCGACCCCCTCTCACGATCATCAAAATTTTACCACCCTTCCCTCCCTCCTAGGTGAATCTTTTATCAGCCTGCTTCCATCTTGGCGAAATCCCTTGGACACCCTTGAAATGAACTAAAATTATACCTCAGATCAAATAATTTGAATTTTGATGTGTTCATTCCATACTCCACCTATCAAGATAATTACATTAATTTAATTAATTCCTAATTACTTGCTATTCGTTTAAAATCTCCCGTTTTTATGACCCCAACAAACCATTTTTTGTTAATAGCTAACCTTCTATTATCAATTTATGAACAGTGTGTTGATATATTATTACTTTGTAATAACATATATCAAAGTGATATATTGCATAAATCAACATACCTATTTATGGATAGGCATATTAAAGATTATTCATTGGATTCTGAATTGTTTGATCAGATTTAACCTATGAATCTTTATCCATAAATGGTTTTCGGATGTTTATGCCTTAACTCAGTGATAGAAACAGCGCACAGTTGGCGATGGCGAATACAAAAAATGCATATTCTTGACAATGGCGGATCCACGACACCACCTCAAATATTTTGGCTTTTAATTTTTTTTTTGTATTTTTAAGCAAATAATGCAATTAGCTGGTTACTATGCCCTAAACATAACACTTTTGGTTATTTAGAACGCTGCCCTTCTTAATTCAAGGTAATAATCTCATTAAAAACTGTCAGGCACGTAATTATGAGATAGGGGGGCCATGACCCCCTAACCCCAAATTTCGTGCTGCATCTTCCTGATTCTTGATACCTCGGAAAGCATCTTAAGCCTACTGAGATAGAGAAGGTTTTGGACTAGAAAATGGGTTGTTGCCTATCCCGGGTATCCTAAAAAGAAAGAAGAAGAAGATGAAGGTGATACAACATAAAGCATCGCTTGGAATTATAGAACATATAGGAAACTTGTGAAGCGCGGAAAACAGAAGCAGAACTGATTGAGTTACAGAGAAATTAAGGAAATGTAAAACAAAGCCACTGAAGATGACAAATTCACCCCATCACTATAGATAGCTCTGAAAATATTATTATAGATAGCTGTAATTCTGATTATTCATTTTAATTTTATTCATCAGATATACCCTTTTGATTCTGAATTTGAATAGTTATTTTTTGGAACAAGCTCGTTACTTAATGATCGCTGAATCTATTTGGAAAACCAAGTAATCAAGTTTAGAAGCAAATCTTTAGGAGTGGTTTAAATTGTGAACGTGTTTTCAGTTCTGGTTGAAATATATTTTAATATAAAGTATGTTCCAACAAACGCCTTTAAACTATGCCTTCGTAAGAGGTACCCGAACTTTCTCGGCCACCTTCGGTTACACCTCGGCCACCCCTATATGGCATGATCATTCTAATTCTACATAGGTATTAATATAGTATAGTATAGTATAGGTAGTAACAATTTTAGGTAAAACTTTAGAACTGCGTGAATCCTCCTATGTGACTGTGAATCCTCCAATCGCCCCCTTTTTAGTCAAAAAGGCATTGCTTAACTTTATTTAATCATAGATTTCGACTTCCTCTCGTTTCGTTCGCTCAAAAGGATGGCTAAACCTCCACTGATACACATATTTCACTACGCATCGGGGTCAGAGTAAACGGTATCAAAAGAGGCCATGCCCAGGAGCCGGACTTCCAAAGTTATACCTTCTAATTAGGTTGACCTGGTTTAATCTTCAGCATTATGCATGAGGTATTTACCTGAGGTATTCTCCTGTTTGTGGAAGTAATGCGTGACAAAGACTTGATCAAATGGCATGATGACTAATTATTGTAAGAACAGAGCGAGGAGATGTGGAAGACGAAGGAGCGTTGCGGTGGTAGACAATGGGCACTTTCCCCCTGTGCGGGCTTATCTGCTGTCCGCCGGATGACCAGGTGAACTTTAACGCTCCTCACGAATTATTACTTAAGCCCCATTCCAAGGAACCTCCGGGGGTACACACTTATTTTATTATCCTAGCACAGTCGGCTAGGTGCCGGCTATCACAGCCCTCGCTCACACCCACATTCCCTCACACTCACATCCACTAGGGACGGCTAGTTAAAGAAGCTCGCTCCACTGACGGATTTATAGACCCATTGATAGAATGAGCCTCTCATGTTCACTTCACACCTCACTGTATGCAGGCCACTGAGGAGAAGGGGGTTGCATACATACATGTTTTCCTAAGAGGTCTTAACAATGGTCTCTGTGAGAATTGTTCTCAACATCTATAGGAAGGGCTTTCTGGTTTGTTGTTAACTCTGCACTTGTTAATTCTGGTGTTTGGTACATTAAACAAAAAATAAACAATAAAACATCATTTTATATTATTTATTACTATTTTGCCCGTGCGAATAATTTAAGTGCAATGTTGACAAATGTCCTTTAGGTGTTACTTTGAGACTTAGTAAACATACCACAGCATAAAGAAGATATTTTTTCGCATTTTAAACTTAACCATGAACAGTTTTCAAAAGGCTGTAACATCCAATTCAAAGTTCCGATTTTCATGATTTTTTTTCTTTTGTTGGTTTTAAAAGACCTTTACCTTTCGTTTTCATAGACCTCTATCATGGATTATGATCAAGTATCAACAAAGTTATGGCGTACTGACAAAAAATTAATTTTAAGATGTAATGTATAGATTGATAGTAGGATACCGAGGGGAATAGAGAGGTTGGCTCACTTTGTAAAGGGCAATATGGCTGCCCGAGACCTATGACGTAGTTGGACGCATCTCTGAATTGATAACCTTGGATAGCCAGTGGGAAGGCATCACTCTATTGATTATGTTAAAATTTTGAGTTTTTATTTTATCGAGCAATTTAGGATATTTTTAGGGACAGGTTACTAGTTTTATCTTAGTTCTTAATCAAAAATGTAAAGTAAACATTGAATTCTTTACATTGAGTTAAGTGGAAATCTCTAGGTTGTCAGAATGACGCGTATTGTTGACTCGATCAGCTAAGCTCCATCACAATTGCGAAAATTAGAAAAATATTTTAAAGGAAAACTTTCTTTCTTAGAGATCTTTAAAAATTTTCTGTCCCAATTTTTGAGAGATGTAAAAACCGTTTTCAAATATATATGTTTTTCGGAAGCTACACAAAGAAAATCAATTCTCAAATCAGTGTAAAACGACCTTAATCAAATAATCTATGGCGAAAATCAATCATGATGTTTGCAAGTCATGTTCTCGGTCTTTAATCATGTCGGTATATGTATCTCAATTCATGTGTCCATGAAGTCCATTAGTAGCCATTGGTGTCGAAAGACAGAAAGAAATCGATAATTCCCAAACACGTAATGAAATATTAAAGTTGTTAGTCATCGGGGCTCTTTCTTGGATTGACTATTACAAAGGAATATCCCTGTTCAAGCAAGTCATCAATTTCATTTTCTATTTTGAAATTTCTCATCAATTGTGTTTTTGCAATTTAGTTAGATCTTTTTTCCGAATATATCACTACTGAAGTAACAAAAAAGTAGGTCTTGATAGATACGATGCATGTTCAGATTTAAGTAAGAGATAAAAATTAAATCCATGCGCTGTGATTACCAGGTCTGCAAGTTTAAAATGTCGTTTTAATTCCAATAGAATGCGCTCTTAGCCTATTGAAGGATTTGCTTATCTCTAAACGCTATTTTGTTTGTTAGTCATTTGTTTACAAAAGTCAGTTGTTTTTAAGTCGTTTACGTGGACGTATCATACCTTTCTTTGGTGTTAAAAATGTCTAATTTTAAGCCAAATAAAGAGCATTTGCGGCATGTCATGATTTTCTTATTCAATCAAAAGAAAAAGGCATCTGAATGTCATCGAATTCTTGTTGAGACTTATGGCGATCTTGCTCCAACCGTCAAGACATGTGAACGTTGGTTTCAAAGTTTCAAACGTGGTGATTTTGATGTTACTGATAAAAAACGAGAAAATCGACCAAAAAAGTTTGAGGACGTCGAATTGCAATCTTTATTAGACGAAGACAATACCCAAACCCAACAAATGATGGCAGAACAGTTGAATGTCACTAGGCAAGCCATTTCCGATCGCCTGAGAGCTATGGGAAAAATTCAAAAGGTTGGAAAATGGGTTCCACATGAATTGGACGAACGACAGATGGAAAAACGAAAAACTGTGTGCGAAATGCTGCTTTTACGCCACGAAAGAAAGGGTTTTTTGCATCGAGTTGTAACTGGCGATGAAAAATGGATTTATTTTCAGAATCCCAAACGAATAAAATCATGGGTAACGCCAGGACAACCATCCACATCGAGTGCAAGACCGGATCGTTTTGGGAAGAAGACAATGCTGTGTGTGTGGTGGGATCAGAAGGGAGTAGTCTACTACGAGCTTCTCAAACCCGGCGAAACAGTCAATACCGACCGCTACCGACAACAAATGATCAATATGAGTCACGCATTGATCGAAAAACGCCCAGAATGGGCTCACAGGCACGCCAAAGTCATTCTTCAGCATGATAATGCTCCTGCACATTCAGCCAGATTGACTAAGGAAACGATTTCTTCGCTTGGTTGGGAACTCCTACCCCACCCGCCGTATTCACCTGACCTGGCGCCTTCTGATTATCATCTCTTCTCATCGATGGGACACTCATTGGCTGAGCAACACTTTAACAATTTGGAGGATGTAAGAAAATGGCTCGATGAATGGATTTCAAATAAAGATGAAGCATTCTTTTGGAATGGTATCCATAAATTGCCCGAGAGATGGACAAAATGTGTAGAAAGCGAGGGCCAGTACTTTGAATAAAATATATTATACTTTTTTTTTAAATTACTGTGTATATATTTTAAGAAATAAACGACATTTTAAACTTGCAGACCTGGTATGGAAACTTTTATATATGTAAAATATAATGACTATCATCTTACAAACAAATTCCAACATAATTAAATGACAAAATACAAAATTAAAATAAATGATAAATTTTATTTATCATTAATGTTGAGCAGGAACTGAATCTCGATTATGCTGATTCAAGTTTAGGCCATAAAGAATTTGCTATTTTTAAATATGAGTACATCGAGGAAAAAAAAAATTGCCCACTAAGATAAAGTTATCCAAAAAACATGATCGAAATTCTGCATTATTTTTCTCTGAGTTTGAGCCATACCGAATGAGCCATTTATTTCGTAAGGTAGTATTATCAATGTGATAATTAATTTGTCCATTCCTTAGCAAAAGTAGTAGAAGCGATTTGTTGAAATTTATTAGGTTTGCAATTAGCAAAACAATCCATATAGCAAAAACCATAATATTCGTAAAACTGTGAACATTAGGAATCAACTGTGTAATTGATACTAAAATTTATAAAAGAATATTAAATCAAATGTAATGTAGAAAACTGGTAAGAATGAGTAAGAAATATAATAAATATGCAACAAATAAATGATTGAGGTATTGGGACTATTTGGCGTTGATGATCATTGCGTTTTATCAGTTTTACGTCAATAAACTAAAGTGAACGAACAAACAGAACTTAAAAGAAAAAAAGTGGTGTTACATCAACGTCGCCAGGTTTAATATAAAATTTGATCTTAAAAAAGCTACATCAAACAGGTTTTCAATCTGAGTATTCAATATTTATCGTCTATACCCGAATTATTAGTTATTTCTGTGTTAGTGCCCGTCAGAAAATGTCTTATATACTCGTCTATAGTTAGTTAGTAAAAATATAATGTTTGATTTAAATTTATTTTTAAACATTTAATTTTTGTCATGAAGTTTCATTTTTCTGTTCGTTTATTACTTAAAAATTAATCAATAAAAGCTCTATTTTTTTAAAAATTTATTTATTAGTTAATTACCTTTTAACAGATGCTTTAACAAATATAGTGTTATTTTTATTTTGTACACATATATTTTTTTTAATTAGTTTATTTTTCTTTGTCTTTCATTCTATCATGTAAATGCCTAATTAATCTCTGGATGAAGTCCACAATATCCCGGGTCCAGAATTTCCATGGAAAAACAAAGAGTTTAATGAGAGGTGCCTAGAAAAACTGTTGCATTTTACAAGCCAGGATCAAGAGGTAAGAATTTTCAATTGACTATTGAAGGTTTTTAAGAAAATAATTCCTTTACTACTAAGAAGAAACCTAAATAAATAAAACGTAAAATGTGTCCCTTTTATGCGAAGTGTGCATTTTACTTGAACTATGTTACCTACAACAAAGTTCTTCAAACTAACCTATATGAACTTCAAACAGTTATTAAATACAGTTAAGTTCTACTATACTGCCAAACTCATAGAATATATTCAATTTAATTTTAACCAGTTACCATCATAAACAGAAAGATAGTGAGTTAAAAGTTATATACTATCTCTTACAAATTGATTCTGTATGGAAGTGGCCGGGGCTGAGGAACATTAACGCGCGGCGATATCTCAAAAGCCTCATTTCGATAAGAAAAAATAAAGAAGTGGGTCTTGCTGACTCTCCCGCTCAGGAATTTTAACTTTCAACGTCCTTTTGCAACGTTTAATGGCGGTATGCGCAAGGGTGGTTTAAAGACGGAATTTCGAACTGAGGATTCCGAACCCAGCAATCCCAGCCGATACTCTTTCCTAGAAGTATTTTCCAGAATCCTCCGTGAATTTCCCTTACCTCCGGTTGTTGGAAACATTTAAAATTTCTTTATTATATATCTTTAGAAAAAAAAATATGCGTCAGCTAAATTTTTCGGAGGGTGACGTGGAATGGAGGTAGAGATAGATTATAGATATTTCAGGTATATTATTAACATTTTTGTAGTCGTTTAGGATAAGTATAAAAATGAATGTATAAACACATTGGAAACATATTTACGTTGATATTTTTCTTCTTTCTTATTGAATTCCTGATTCAGTATTATCTGCAGCCTTGCCAGGATTGTGCAATATAACCCGCTTTAAATAAAAAACATAATAGTTCGACTTGAAACAGAAATAGAAGATTATCTCTGTTACATAGAAAAAATTCTAGAATTGCGTGGAACGTTTACAGTAGAACGTGATCATAGGTTTTGGAATGATCTGGGCCTTTCGGGGTTGACTCAATTCCGCCTATATATAAGAAGTGATCGACTAGCGTCCTAGTCTTGCCTATATCCTAGACTTCGAATGATAAGGTTAATTTTGAGTCACTGTTCTGTCATCTATACTAACTGTTTCATAACGTTGTTACAAATTTGAGCTTTATTTGTTTGATTTTGTTGTTGTGTATTATAATTTTACGTCGGTAAATTATTTAAAACCAAACTAGTGTCACAATTAAATAGATTTTTCAGTAAATTAAGAATTGTGTACGTTTGTGTGCTCAGATAATGAATAGAACAGATGGAGTTGGAGAAAAATGCATGTCTTCTTAAGATTTTTTAACAAAAAGAGGTAAGTAGGATCTCTTATGTTAAGGATTAAAAGCGTGAAGAGTAAGTTCAACGGTAAATCGTACTTCAGGTCATATATATATATATATATATATATATATATATATATATATATATATGCATGCCAAACATTTTAAAGAAAGTAATTCATTCTAGAGAAAATTGCAGATAAAATATTATTTAATAGTATATATATATATATATATATATATATATATATATACACACTATTATATAATATTTTATCTGCAATTTTCTCTAGAATGAATTACTTTCTTTAAAATGTTTGGCACAAACGGTTACGATAACATTGTCAAATGTCAGAAACCTAGATAAAACTATAAATAGTAAATTATAACATAATACTTCTATCACTACTACAAATTGCGCAGAATGCTATTATACTGCTTCGTAACAAAACGATAAAATATTAAACTGAAGGTTAAACTCCAGTCGTGATCGAGAATAATATAAATCATATTTTGCTTATATGCTGTTTTTTCCAGAACAGTATCCATTTAATGTAGGTATTTGCGTCATTTATTTAAAATATTTTATCTTATACGACAAACATTCCACATACTTTATTCAACAGATTCTGTTGAAATTAGATTAAGTTTTTTACATATGTCTTATACTGGGGAGATATAATACAGCTCCAAGAAAACTTTGCATTTTTTTTTTTTTTATTATTTAATTTAACCCTTAAAAATATAATGGTAATGGTAACATTTTTACAATTTTTTATTGAATTTGATTGAATATATCGTATAAACTCCTTATTACAGAATTATCAGAAACTTTACGCATCAATTTATTAATTATTTGCAGTTTACGGTGAATAATGGTTAAGAACAAGTAAACATTTCCTCGAAAATTACCGTTTCCTAAGTTTGAATTTTGCATGTGCTCTACCTATTATATCGAAATAATTATATAAATTTATCTAATTCCAACTTACTTACCATTCGTTGAAAATCTTCTATTTATGAATTTAACAAACTATTTTTTGTTTTAAGTCAATCTCACGCTGTCAATTTATATTGTTAGACTTTACATAAATAATAATAAAGAACGTAGATAACGTTTAGAATTCGTAATAGACTTTCGTAGTGCTATTAAATTGGTAAGCATCAAATCTGATAAATATTGAAAAAATAAAATAATTAAATTGGCTAACTGTAACTGAGTCAGTCTTTCGGCTGATGTTCGAACACAGCCAAACAAGTAGACATTCATTTTAATTAACTTCGGAGCTCTTTAGCACGCCAAGACCAAAAATGTAAATATTTTTAAACCGAAGTTATAGTAAGGGATAAATAATTCTAGTTCGACTATTTCATAGTGGAACTGTAGACACTTTTTTTCACCTTTCCATAAATTTGAATCGATGGCCTTTTGGGGTTTATCAAGGGGCTAACTCAGATATAAGTATTTTGAAGCATTTTCCTTTTTTTAAAATAATATACAATGCAGATATATTTTAACACTAATGTGGATTCAAATAATTTTATTCACATAAAATTATCAAAACAAACAATTGCAAAACAAATTAGTAACAACGTTACATAACAGTGACTCAGTGACTCGAAAGTAACCTTCTGCATGGATGTCTATCGCTACTTATATTTAATACAATATGGTACATCGCAGAAAAGCCTAGAATATTCTAAAACATCTATTAAATGCAAATACATGAATGTAACTGTTACAACAAAAATCTAGAACTCTTTCCGATTTAACAGAAATAATCATTTTTTTTAATTTCACATCACAATATTAAATATTAAAAAACAATAAAATATTCTTTACGTAAAGGTTAAGTTTAAACAATACGATTCTTTACACTCAACCCAAAAAATTTGGCATCTTAAAAATTAATTATTTTCATGTAAAAAATTGATATTATTTATGCGGCACATCCATAATATTCATTAAGTCCTTCATGTCCTTTAACCTCCCCCCCCCACCTGACAGTTTTCTCTATATTTTCTCAAAAAAGGTTGGATAGAAAAATCTGAAAATACTGTACTATTGTGTTTACTAAGCCAGTCATCTCAAAATCTATCAAATCCATATCGTTTCGTTCCGATCTATCGGACTCTTTTCTTAGAATCGAAATTACGATTCACCTCTTCTCCGTGGTATTCTCTTGCTTTAGGTACTCTATTCATAAAGTTTTATTGCTTTTGAGTGCCCAAAAAGAGATCTATATACCGTAACATTGGTAGCAATTGATATTTTGTATTTTCTTCGAAATCATACTTTTTAAGTTGTAACTCAACTCTGAAACTTGCCTCTTCTCCTTTAGTAGGCCAGTTGCTTGATCAAGAAAAGTTTTTATGGTCCAGATAAGAAGACAGGGCAGATCGCCCGCGGTCTTGTACCCACCAAAAGATTTATTCCCAGCAAGAGCCTTTCCCTCTTCCAAAATCACCGGTTGCTGTCTCCCCCCTTCCGCTACGAATTCTCCGGATATTTATTTAACGACTTTTAATTGAAAATTTCGGTTGAACGATAGTTTGGCGTAAGATTAATTATTTCAAAACCAACATAGAACAAGAGCTTGGCCCAGTAATAAATTTACTTGGGGAGAAATTCCGAATTTTTATGTCCGACGTGAAATCTGATACTTCATTTCGTAAATGGTTACGGCTCTAAATCATGCTTTTGAAAATTATATATTAGAGTTTACTTTTACTATCGGAATCCTAATATTTTTTTATAAACGATTGGGTGACCTCTACAAAATCAAAAACAATGTTGCAGTTTGGCAAATAATATATTTATTTTTCAAAAGGGGATGCAGACATTCCATGGCCAGAACATTTGAGATTCATGATAATCTATATAAACACAGATGAAATTCTGTTTTTTTGTTCTTTATAGAAATCCATAAAGTTTTTCCTTAATTCTCCAAATTTCGCTCAGTGTTTCTTTCATAACAGGTGCGAACACCAGTCCATATTAAAAATGCATAACTTTAGCCAATCTCTGGGTATATTCTTTATTGTAATAAAAATCGTTATGATCTAGCTTTACATTGTTTTTTACGAAATAGACCATTTGATTCGAAACAAGTCACATTTTATAGATTTTGAAGAGGTCAACTAGGCCCAATAAGTCAGTTCTGGGGTCGACGTTTTAAGGCTGAAGGATGAGTCCTTTTTGAGTTATTGGTGAACTGAGCGCGCGGGTCCTTGGCAGGCGTCGATAGTATATACTAAAGCTTTAGAATAATAATCTATTAGTGCTATTTTTGTTGTATTTTATGTTTAGAGAAATGTTCACGTTTATTAGAAAAATGAAATTCCCCTGGTGAAACCCCAAAAATATTTATGTTTTTTTATATTTTATATGTTATATTATATTATTGAATGAGCATTACATATGCCCCATAGGGTAAGACTAAAAATATAGTATATCCTACAGCTTTAGAATAATAATCTATGAGTGCTATTTTTGTTGTATTTTTTGTTTAAGATATACAGATAGTAGACTATAAAATCCAAAAGATTACAATATTTTATGGAATAAAAAAAAGAAAAACAAGGCTTTAAGGAAAATAAGTTATTATTCGCTTATCGATAATAACTAATAATATAAAATATAAAATAATTTAATATAAATATAAAATCCAAAGAAACTAAATTAGGTGAATTCTTCCGCTTTTTGAATATAAAAATATTTAATTCTATTTATTTATCAAAAATACAAAAATTGTTTCCTCAAACATACCATAATAGATAGATTAATAGATAATGTCAAACCTGGTTCAGTTAGAATAAAATAAACTTTTGAATTATAACTTTCAAAACATATAGCACTGTGAATTGAATAATCTAATTTATTCTTTGTTCCTCATAAAACAAACTAACAAAATTTTAATTCATTTACGAAACATCAAAATCTTCCATATGCTAATCCAAAATGGCTTTACATAACTGATTTTCTACCGGCGATGTCTCAGGCACTAATCCAGTTGGGATCGACGAAAATTACCTGCTGACATTTAGAGAGTGTCACGCAAAGTTCGTTAGATTCATTCAACGAGGTGCGGACGTTAATTATAGAGCTTCACATATAATTAGATTAATTTCTCAATCTCGGAATTTCGGGACTCAATTTGTGTTTATTAATGCTAAATCGACACTTGAAGCTGTTAACAAATGAATTTTTTTTTTTTTTAATAAACGATAAAGGTTTATGAAAACCTTTCAATAACGTCATATCTCAAAAAACGACTATTTTGAGTTTTTTTTTTTTTCTGGGTGTGCTGCTGAAAGATATCTATATCCTTGTAAGATCACCTTTTTTTTTTTTTTTTCATAGCCCCTTTTGATTTCGTAATTTATTGATGGAATTGATCTCTTCCTTGAATAATAAACCTTTTAATGCAGTTATATGCATTTTAAGGAGTATTGAGAAAATGTAGTTTTTGTGGACTAAGTGTTTTTCTAGGTTACCGGTGATGGGACTCACCTCTTTCTTGATTAAACCTTAAATTCTAATACTTAGCCTAATTAATACTTAACCTAAAAACCTAACATTAATGTAGTTTTTGCCATCGTCTTGGGAGATTCGCTGAGCTGAGGCTATTAAATAGTGGATTTGACAGCTGCGGTAATTTATCGAAAAAAGAATTCTGCCTCTTGGTTATGTATTCTCCGATTTTTGGTAATTTAATTACTTCTTGAATCTCTGATGTCCTCATCCGCTGTATGTAAGTCCCTTTGACTATTTTTCTTACTATTCTGTTTTGAAATGATTGCAGCCTGTTTCTAGTTGATCTGCTTATATGCTTGTGTGTGTGTGTGTGTGTGTGTGTGTATGTGTGTGTGTGTGTGTGTGTGTGTGTGTGTGTGTGTGTGTGAGTGTGTGTGTGTGTGTGTGTGTGTGTGTGTGTGTGTGTGTGTGTGTGTGTGTGTGTGTGTGTGTGTGTGTGTGTGTGTGTGTGTGTGTGTGTGTGTGTGTGTGTGTGTGTGTGTGTGTGTGTGTGTGTGAACAGATGCCCGTGATAACTATTTTGATTAAAATGAATATTTGATGTATTAATTTGCCCGAGGTATGACTGTAAAAATTTCATCAAAATTGATCAACCGGAGGGGGAACTTTACTTAATAAATTTTGTACCATTTTCACGTGTTTTTTTTTATTTACTCAAAAACGGCTCTAACGATTTTGATCAAACTGGGTATTTTATGTATGTATATACCAAATATGTGACAGCCAACATTTCATCAAAATTGATCACCGAAGGGGGGACTTTACTTAATAAATTTTGTACCATTTTCACGTGTTTTTTATATTTACTCAAAAACGGCTGTAACGGTTTTGATCAAACTGGGTATTTGATGTAGGTATATGCCAAAGATGTGATAGCCAACATTTCATCAAAATTGATCAACCGGAGGGTGGACTTTACTTAATAAATTTTGTATAATTTTCACGTGTTTTTTTTATTTACTTAAAAACGGCTTTAACGATTTTGATCAAATTGGTTATTTGATGTAGGTATGTGCCAAAGATCAAGTAATATAGAGGAGAAAAAAAGAAAAATATTCAATCAACTCATAAATCACGTTGGGCCCACGCATGCGTGGTAGCCTTTAATGACAGACCATTGTTCATAATTAAAGCCGTTCTGTTCATTTAATGGAAATTATTTGTTTCATGGCAACTAAATGAAGTTTTCAATTACTACATAGAGAATTATAAAATCAGACGATTTGGGGTATTATCCTTGCATTGCCGAATTATCACAATTAAAAACATTTATTTAATAATAAAAAAAAAATAGTGTTTTTTATAGAGCAAATAAAAATAAAAATAAGAAATGAATGTGGAAAAATGTGTGACTTTGAGAAGTGGCAATTAACTAAACACATCAATTTCTAATCTAAGTAAGTTGGCAAGTGAAAGTTGTGTGTTGCGCTCACGCACCAGATTTTTTTTCTGTCAAAATGTCTCGAAAAATTTAAGTGTCGGTCGAAGTGTATGCCGAGATACGTCAGACTGGTCGATAGATTGATATATTTATTGTTTATATAAAATTCTTTAGGAATTTTCTTTTTCCCTTTTTGGTATGAAAAAACAATCCCCACTATCTTGTCTGGATTAACTTCAATTTTTAAGTTTTTGAGTTGATCTGTTATTTTTTGGCAAACCGTTTCTGCCTGCCGCAATGCTTTCTTGGCAATTAGACTTGCTTGTGACTGCTATGTTGGCGCCAAAAGCAGTTACAGAAGCATTTTTGTGTTTAATACCAACTATTTCTGCTGTGTAAATCAGGAAATTGACATGGGAGATCGCCTACCCTACGAAACTACCTTTAAACTCAATTTATTTATTTTTTTTAACGAGAACGTGATAAATCAAGGGACCGTTACAAAATTCATTTTATATTTTCTTCATTTTAAAGCAGTGAAAAAGAAAGTTACTTATCATCTATAGCGATAAACTGCTTAGTAAAATGTTCGATCGGAGGTTTGATAAAATATTCTATTCTCCTGCAAACTTTAAATTTACTCACAAAAAAATGTTTTTGAGTTCGGATGTTCTTGAAAGCTGTGAGCTATTAACTTCTAAGCTTAATAATTATAAGCTTTTGAGGATTCTGAGGCAAAAAAATATTTACGATTGATCTAAGAACTCTTTTTGAGGATTTTTCTCTTTTGAGGATTCTGAGGCAAAAAAATATTTACGATTGATCTAAGAACTCTTTGCATTAATCAAGATACTAATAATGGGGGTATTCTAATCTGGTTCGTCTCAATATATATTATAGTTTCAGAGACTTTTTGTTCCGAAATAAATATTTTGATAAATCTTTGCTTGATCTTAACCATTATTTTATTTTTTTTTTTTAGATACTTGGCACGTTTCCGATAGAGCCCTGAGAAATTTAATATTTTATTAAAAAGATTTCTAAAATTTTAAAGCCAACATTGATGAGTCCATCCGATCCAGATCTGGAAGAGCTACAAAAATTAGTAATTGTTTGTTTGTTAATTTAACGTCACTTTTTTTTTTTTTTTTTTTTTTTTTTTTTTTTTTTTTTTTTTTTATTACGTCACTTTAACCTACGATACATAATCGAACGATACTACAGTAGAGTCCTAAATTTTGCAAATCCAGGTATAATTAGGATAGGGATCTTTAAAGAATAATTAACATCGTATAGTTTTTACGTTCTAATCGAAAGAAGGCATGGTTTTATTTCCTCTAAAAAATCCTAAGTACATCTGCCGAAAAGCAAACGCCAGCCACTGCACAACAAATGACTAAATGTACTTTAAAGGATTAAATATGGGAAACAGGGAAAGATTAAAGGCTTTAATCCTTTTAAAAATCCTAGGGCCATCTGGTTTGCTACGAAACCGCGAACTTTTATTTAGTAGTTGGCTTCACTAACCAGTACAGACCCCTAAATTAGTAATTGGAGGATATTTATGTTTATCCTGATGTTAACCACACGGTTCGCTAGAGACTTTTCCAATTTATGCCAGAGCTATTAAATTTATGTTAAAAATTAGAGCATTTTCGAATTGGAAGAAAAAAATAATTTAGATGCCAACCCCTTTTGTCTTCGATACTTTGGGCCTACTTATCAGAGATAACCAGACGTGCAGGATACATTTACAGGTCGATGCTGCTCCTGAAACTTAGCACATTTATTCCTATACCAATCTGTTAACAACATAAACAACGTTATTGTTAAATATCGGAGTAGGATGCATAACCTTAATATTGGTTGCATTTCAGCACGGAACTTCATAGTCGCTTTTTGTTTGGTTCACAGGCTCATTTTGTCTCTATAGGTACTATAATTAAAAGCAGTTTATCTCTATCCATTTTTCTTTTTATATCGTTCTGAAAACAAACTGCGCAAATTTTAGTCACGTTTAATTTTAAAGAATGTACCCGACCGCGTTTGTTTCTTGGTGTCTCATATGTTATAATTTAATAATTCATAATTTAATAAATATATGAAAAGAAATAAAAATATCAAACTTTTTATATTCCAGTGTATATTTTGTTGCGGCGTATGATTTTCCTTAAAAGGATTGCTTGTTATCTTTTTATTTTTCAGGAATTGCGCAGATGCCTGTCAATAACTAATACTTTTTTATTATTCGACCATCTTGTTCATCATCGGTACCATCCATTGTCCGATTCGAATACCACGGATTCTTCCCAGACGATGAGTGAGGTCATCGGTGGTGATCAACGGAACCAGTTCTGGAGAGCTATAAAAATTAGTAATTGGAGGACATTTATATTTTTATGTTTATCATCATTTAATCTCACGGTTCACAAGAGACTTTTCCAATTTATGGGAGACATTAAATTGATGCTAAAAAATACCACCGTGGAACGTCTTTTGATGTTGCCCAGTCGCATTCCATGTGAAACCTACAAATATTTTGATCTGGCAACAGTGTGAAAGAAATTAATTTTATCTTTCTATGGAGGGACGAAATGAACATATTTCATTCGTTATTAATGACTTGAGAAAAGAACCTCATTTTGAGTTCTATATAGCTAAGAAAAAAATCATTAAATAATAAAATAAATAAATGTTTTGAAAAACAGGATGTCATAGTAATATGTATTTAAAACAACAATTTAAAACAAATTTAAAACCCCCGGGGGAAACTAAAATAAGGCATATTAGAAGAATAATCCTCAGCAGAAAAGAAGCAATAAGCATACATATTAACATGTAAGTATATATTAAAGACCGAATGAAGGCAACATGATACATAAAAAAAGGAATTCGACTACGGATTTACTTTATCGATTAATTCACTAATACCCAACCTTCATCTATTTATAGAAAATCTTTAAATTCATGAAAAAAAAGTGTATATCTTTATGCATGAGATCAATATGGTTATGGTTGCATAAAAACTAAAACCAAATTTCATGGATATCCCGTTTGTTCACGTCTCCTACCTTATTTTATACCTAACTCATTGTGGCAGCATGTTTCATAAATAAATAATAAGTTAGTACATATATTTGAACACCAGTTATATTCAAAGTTTTTATAGGTACATATTTTTTGTAGCATAAAGTTTGTTAAGTTCAATAAAAAAAAAATATTTTTTTAATTCGCTTGAAAATATAATAGCAGACTTATCAAACTTTGTAGACAAGACCTTGATGAATAAATTTATACAATCAGGTAATTTCCAACCGTGTTAAGTGGTAAATAAAGTTTATTTATAAAATTTATTAAATAATGTAAGCACTTATTTTACAAAATCCTGCTATTTTCAATCGCATTGTTCTCAAATCTAAGGTTTTGAGCAACAAGCCGAGATATACTTAATACTCGTATTTCAAAGAATATTTCTCAATTTTATTTTATTAGTATAGTGAAAATTAATGAAAGATGTAGGAAACAGAAGGAGTATTAGAAATTAGTTGTGGACTCTTTAATGTGTGAGCTTTTAAATGTCTTTCTTTTTTTTCTTTTTTATTACAATGAGCTAAAATGACTCCCAAACAGTTTTGCGACTGGGTTTATTCTTTCCTTGAGACAAGTTTCATTAAAAATAAAATACGAAAATACGTGCTATTAGCCTTGTTGTGTAACCTTGTTTGCTGAGGTTTAAAATGCGACGCGATGTGCTCTTAAGAAGGGGGTACGGTAAGTGTATTACATGTCTGTTGCCTGCTGGAGGGGTTGTCGCAATGTCGTTGTCGTAACTCGGAAGGCGTGTTCCTCCGATCCACCAATCGACTTCTAGATCTCTGTACAAGTCTCTTCTCATTGGTCCCACTCCTGAGGAAGGGAGCTACTGCTCACGTTCTATAGGTTAAGAATTCGGTCTTAGTTATTAGCTAACATTTTCTGTATTACCGTATGGCACGAATATTATTTTTTATAAGTATCTGTTCCATATTTGTTTTAGGTATATGCCGCAGTATGGATCTTATTGTGTTAATATATAAATTAAAATTATAAAAAAAAATATATAATCATAAAAGAATTATATATTTAATTAATATATATATATATTTCTTTTTTTAATGTGGCAGGGATTGTCTAATGGTAAAAAATCGGCACAGCTAAAGTTAGGGTTACTTGGTTTCCAACTAGTATGTAATAAAAGGGTTTTATAGCGTTTGTATATATGATGTTTACTCTTGGTTCCTTTAGCAGTAGCATCAAAAAATGTTCAGATTCCAATCATTTTTTTTGTCTTTCATACAATCTACTAGCTTTTAAATGTCAACATCGAAAAGTAAAATGAATCATTTATTTTTTTATCTTTGTCTTGGGATGACAGGGGGGGGGGGTCAAGATACACAACCTTGCTAAACATAGCAGCTACTGTTTAACCGGAAATTTATCCCTACAGATGTTAACAAAAATCTTGTTCACAAAGGATTTTAAACGAGGGCCCCACCATAAAAGAATCTTGGATTTTTGTTTTTATAAGGTGAAGTGGGCAAGTTTATTAGTCAATTCTTTCTTTTTATGTGCTTTTATTACATCATCTGCCTTCTGTGACCAGAAAAGCTTACTGCATACCTTCTGACTTTTAGCACTAATTTGTCAAATGCAATCTCCTGGGATGACTCCTGATCACACATGTTTTGATTTAGTTTAGGTGTAAAGTTGTTGGATTTAAATATTATCGAAGTTGATCACCCTATACACAAGGTGTCTGTCATTCAAAGAGCTAACCGAGTGGTTGGAGTTATTAACTTTTGCACTGACTCTAATAAAAAATCGATTCTCTATTATGTTTTTTACTTTTTTAGTATGTTTTACGTACGTGAGACAAGCGGATTTGGAGCCATTTTTCCATCATCCTGAGAGCAATTTTTAGAATATAGAAAAATCAACTGCTAAAACGAATTGAGTTTAAGGTCGAAAATGCACTAAAATACATTAACCTAGCATTGATAGTTGGTTTTTTTATGCTCGGTGCAAGTTGAACTTTGCCCTCCATACCACGACGCACTTACCCTACTTCACCTTTGGAATATGACTCCACTTTCCAAGGCGTGGTCTACGTTGACGCCTTTTAGGGTGTCTTCGATCTCAGCTGGATCGTTAGTTTATTCATTCGTTTCGAGCGATAGAGGCGAGCGGAAGACAAAAAATGAGATTGAATAATTCTAATCAAGGCCCTTTTTAGCTGAATCGGACGCAATGGGACTTTACTAATTCCCGATCCCCTATATTCTGCCGAAATAATCCTCGTCCTGGAGTCGCTGAACAAATGAAGTACCCATTTCCTATCATATTTCAACAAGTCTTTTTTACGTAAGACATTTCCGTGTTAGGAGCATAAGCATAAGTTTTAGTTTTACCATGGTTGAAATATTCATATTTAAAAAGGCTATTGGAGGTAAGCGCATAAATAAAATGCAAAGAAGGCCCTGGGAAGTTGTTTAATTACATTTTATTGCTGAACCGTTGGGAATATGGTTATGAGCCGGAGGATTACGTCGGCACCTTTCATCTTCCCCTCCTGGTAATTAATAGTTAGGATTGGCGGGGTGTCGGCTAAATGGCTCTCCCCCATTACCTCCATCTGGGTCTCTTATTGTGCACTCCACATCGGCGGTGTCATCAGAGGCTTCGTGCCCTCTTCGGTACATCACCAAGCGGATCTAATGAGATGTGTAGATCTTTAAATATCCCTATCTAGTCCGCTTCCTTTCGTCATCCTATTCAGTTAGCCAGATTACCAAACTAATTTTTAATAAGAACATTAAAAATAGATAAAAAGAAACTTCTCAGTAAAGTAATATGGACAAAAATATGAAACCTGTATGATGTAAATACACGATGGGCTCTGGTACATCCGTCTAAATATCTCTTGATATTTCTGGACTTCAATAAATATACATAAGTGTTAATATATTGATGGATATCAGAAAATATAAATGTAACTAGGTATAAAAAAAAGCATAATAAAAGAAAAATTGTTGCAGACTACTTAAATAACTTGAATTAGTTAAGAAATTTCTAGAAGAGAAAGAAACGATTAGATTTTTTCCGCGGTGATGGAGAATCATTCTCTACCAATTATATTCACGGACCATATTCTGCCTAGATTTTGTAGCGACTTTGAGATTTATAAATAGTTACATTGACCGTTTAGGCTATATATTGTTTCTTCCATACTCTAACTAGGATTTCTAAATCAGATTATCCTGATTTCTACTAGAACCGGAAACTTTGAAATGAAGTGGAAAGTTTGTTCTATTGTGTCATGGAACGATTATTTATTTTGTCAAATGCTGATTGTTGAGGTTTAGTAGTTATACTGTTGGTTTCAGTATTCATCTGAGAAAATAAATATCTTTAGACTCTTCAAAATAATCATTATCTCACCTCTTAGTTGTATGTTGTGTTATTTTCTTAGTTGTGTGTAGTTGGTGAAATCCAGCTGCTATAGCCAAGCTCTTTCTCAACATTTTTCCCTTTTATATTCAATGATCTTTTGGACAAGGAAAGATTTTTTTTTCTATAAACTGTCAAAAAATAAATAAAAAACGTCTTTATATTCTTTATAATGATGTTTACCAGTCTATATTAATAAACATTATTTTTGGAAATTTTCTGTTTTCCATTTTTATTAATTTTGATAGATAATTTAAACCAGTTCTAAGGTGTTTATGAACAGTTGGTTTCATTGGGGTTTTAAATACACCAATATAATAGGGATCTTGTGAGATAGACCAATACTTCTTTTTTTTTTTTTTTTTATAAAATATGTTTGTAGTTGCTTCACTTGGTCTATTGCCTTGTATTTCATACCTGGCCGCCTTAAAAAATAAACAGAAAACATATGATTCAAAAAAGTTCTAGACTTGTTGTTAGAACAGTTTGAACAAACTTTTCTAGCCCATGACTGTTCGAGAAGCTTCTACGCTTGTCGAGAACGTTCTGGACTGTGCTGATTCAGACTAAGTACAAGGAGCGATGGACTGGAGAGTTAGCCTTGCTCTGAAGATCGATCATATAGTTACGTTTTTGTTAAAGTGTCGACACAAGTTGATACTTTTTGTAACCTTCTTGATTTTTAGAGTCTATATTGTTTGTGTGACATTGTAAATTATTACTTTCTTCGAATTAAAATTATTTCAAACCACAATAGTCTTACAGTATTTGTATTTAATTTGATGAGGAAAGGATTTATTAAACATTGTTCAGAAGGTATGAGCCTTAGAATATATACATACATAAACTGTTCGTATTGTAGGACTGAGTTAAAGAATTGTATGGCACTTTTAAAGCTGACAAGTGAAGAAGTTATTTAATAGTACATTAAATTTTGATAGTTTTCATAAATAGAATTGTCATGTTGTATGCCCTCAATAAATATAAACTAGTGCTGTATTCAGCATATGTAAGAGAGTTGTACTGCTGAGAACATTTTACTTATTTTAGTTAATTTTATTCCTTAATTGAATTTGCTAGATTTTAATAAAATTTTACCCTACGATATCTATTTTGAAGATTTTATTATGTTATCTGAGCTATTAAAATGGAAGGTGTAATTAATTACTAATCCAATCGAATTATTTATGATGATAGGTTCTCAACCGGGTTAGACGTCCCCCTGCCTCTTATTAGCGTAATTAAGACGCATAAATAATTACATAGGGAGCGTAAATAATTTTAACACCTCGATAATTAAATAATCATTAGGCTGACGGGGCACTCCTCGGTACCATCCTCAGCCCGTAGCTCTGACATTTTATGTTAATATCGCGGGGACCGATCAAGGGCTCTAGTCCTTATTAATTAATTAAAGCTGATGATCCATCCTTAGATTTAGCGTATTATTTAATTAAGATTCCATCATGATATCATATTAGAACCAGTTATGGGCATGCATTATCATATTTAAAAGGTTTTAATTATTATTATGAAAATGGAGCAATATTAAGAACAGACGAGAGGGTGGACATTTATAGCAGGACATTCATTGATCGGGGTTAGAAATTAATTCTTCTTTTTTCCCCAGAAAATAAAACTTGTATCCCGACTTCGACTCTTCAAATCAACAAATAAAAATCAAATCATGACTTTTGTTTTGATGATCTTTATCAAAATGAAATCTAATGTAAGACTGTAAGTTAAATTTTATTCATTTACAACAATATTGGGTTAACCATTTTCATTGAAAGCATATTCCAATTAAATGAATTTAATTCATTCTTATTTCATGAAAATAAAATCGATTTAAAGGTTATTCGCTTAGGTATTGATTTATTACAACATATTTCGTGAAATTGTTATTGGAGTTGAATATTAATTATAGATAGGTTAATCGATTGTAAAAATGATACAGGTTTTAAGATTATGCTCTCAAGTCTCGATTTATTACAACTTATGGGAAACAAACGATATTGGAGTGTATTATTATGTTATCGGAGACGCTAAACATAAAAAAGATATCGAATTAAAATAAAGCCCTCAGGTTTCGATTCATTATAAATTACAATGAATGCAATTATAATTAATATTGCAGTGACTATTATGTTATCGAAGGTGCTGATTGTGAAAATTATTAAATAATTTAGATGGAACTAAGGTTTATATTTAACGTTAAAGTTAACGTAAGGATTTTGATTTTTAGCCTGAAATATGAAAGTCATAATATGATTTTTATTTCAAAAATAAAATTTAGGGTATGATTTTCATTCTCTGGCAGAGAAAATGAGAGCTATTTACGAAATCTTGTTGACGATAAATATTTTATAATATCGATAGATTTAGTATTAATAACTTTTCGCTCAGCGTTTTAATCATACTTAGACTTTAGTATTAATATTTAAAACAAATAAATAATTAAACTGTAACAACCTATAAGGACGATGCTTGGTTTTCGTAAAGACTGGTTCGTCATGTACTTAGTACGAACTTACCCTAACTGCAACTAGTACTTAGTACTCTTTAATGAGTGTATTAGGTACTTTACTTAGTATGGGGGCACTGGTTTTTTGTGCTAGAAGAATGTTTATCTCGCTAATTATTTATTTAATTAAGATCACCCATTTTATAGTTGGGCACTGAATACCCCTGGAGGTACTTTAGGTCTAAGCTGTGCCTCGGGCTTAACTCCCTTTTACGTATTAAAATTGGTTCTACATTTATTGTTAATACATTCCTTGATATGTATTATACTTTTCTTCCACAGGTACGAGAAAAAAAGGATAAATCTGACAATGCTTGAAACATTCTCAAATATAAGGAGTGCTGTTTGTCGATGATCAATGCAATATAAGATGATTTACATAATTCAGGTATCCATGTGATTTTAATATATCACCTAGGGTGGAGGAAGCATGTATGTGTTTTTCAATTCAATAGATTGGAGATTTAATAATAATAATAAAAAAAAATTGTATTCAATTCCGATAGAAATCTATTCTCGACCCTTGTAGAACTGGTATATGCATAAGACAATAGAAAGAATATCAGAATATAAATCGCATTAAAAATTATTTTAATGTCTTTTTGTCTTGAATAATTTTGTAACTATGTAAATAAAGCAGTTAAGAAAAGAATTCCTTACAAAGTTGCGCAGACAGTACAAGAAATATCCGTCAGAAATAAATATGTGAATAGGATAGGCAGTGTCATAGTTGCGAAGGGCGAATAGATCTCGCATAAAGTAGGTGTCGAGTTATTGCTCTTCATTGTCCGGTTAGAAGACCGTGTATGCAATTTTTCACCTTGCTGATTAAATCTCAGCAAACTAATCAGCTACCTCCATACGCTTATTTTAATTGTTAATACGAACCTATAATATTGTTCTTTGTTAAATTAGGTGTAGCACCGTTGTTGCACATTGCCACGGCATACCTACATCCTGAAAGCCTCGCTGGAGGCGACACCCAGTGCTTCGAGGACATCAAGTTCTCGAAGAAAAATCTTTGAAAGTGATAAACCACTTATTGGAGGGGGCGGTAATAATATTTGACAGTGTTAGGGCAAAAAATTTTGGAAAAGTTATTCTAGGGAGAATATTTTTAGAGATTTGAGGAAAACTAGAGATATATCTAGGTTAGCTGGTACTTCATTTATTTATATATTTAAATCAAATTAAGTAAAAGTTCAGAAACTTGTTAGTATAAATTTATTGTTCCTTGAAGTTAAAACTATCTGTGGACTTGAGAGTAAACATTAATTAAAACGAAACAGCTCATTGAATCAGCGTGGAAGCGAGTTGATTTCCAAGTAAGAATGATAATGTCTCATATATCTTGAAATAAAATTGTCAAAGTAAACACACAGACAGTGGGGTGCCGATGACCGTTGCTCTTTCGGATTCCAATTTAATTAGCAAATCGTAAAAAGATAGAAAGGTTTTTTTGGGGAATATTTGGTTCTAGTGTTAGTTGCATATCAAGTGAGTATGAATTTATACTAACCTATAATAATCAAAAGTAATATAATATTTCACTACAAACGAGGTTACCTGTAGTGTAGTTGTTTTACATAATCAACTATTGGGTTGGCAAAAAAGTCCTTTCGGTTTTTCAAGGTGAAATAAAACTCATTGTATTATTGGCATAAAATTTATTTTAATCTACAATAGATTGACCATTATTTAATATGAATTTTTTCCCATCTTTTAATTAACTGCATCGCGCCTTGTTCAAAAGAATGTCTGAGGCTTATTTTAACAAATTGATCCAAGTGGTTTTTGATGTCTTCTTCCTTTAGCAATTTTTTTTCCATTCATGGAGTTCTGCAGAGACCGGAAAAAGTGGTAGTCATTTGCAGCTAGGTCTGGAGAGTAGGAAGGGCGGGGCAAAAGGTCCTATCCACGGCTCAATAATTTATTACGAGTGACCAATGAGGTGTGGGGCGTAGCGTTTGTAGTTGGAGCACACTAGTAGTCTCGTTGGAACACAACACCCTTCCGATCCACCAGTTGTGGGCGTTTATTTTTAATTGATTATTTCAATTTCGTTAATTGTGAGCAGTATAGAGTTGAATTAATTGTCTATCCTGTTGGCAAAAGATCATACAAAATAGCACCCTTGAAATACCACCATGTGGAATGCCTTATCTTCTTTTCATTTTCATCTCCTATTACCAACCTTTTCAAAAATGTCAAAAATCGTTCCGTAGTGGATCATAAAAAAAAATGCGAGGTGCTTAGTTGATTACTGTTAGAGGGTGAGGGGCCCAAACATAAAACCGTGATTTAATGTTTTGTGAAAACCAGCTTGTGGTTTTCTGGGCCATAGCATCTTCGCAGTGATTGGATGGGATTTTGATCAACAATGGCCTTAACATTGCTCGTTTCAATTTCATTTGGGTGACCAGACCGTAAATCATCATCTAACATGTGATTATTTAAATTCATGATAGATAGATATTAGATTATTTGCTGATTGATATACCTTCTGGATGCAATTCTTTGTGGGTATAGCGGACTCACTTTTTAACTAAAAGAATATATGAGTTTGAAGATGAAGAGTAATGTCTTAGGTAAAAAAGGTGCCAACAAAGAATCTGTACTGGGTAACAATTGCTGTTAAATGTAATATATTTAATAACTTTTTATTATTATGATAATATTTTTCAAATGGTATCAAGACTTATTTATTTTTATGTAAGAGATACTAAATGATTTATCAATGATTGACTACTTATTATCAATGATAAATGAATCAATGATTAACTCTTTGGACGTTTATATCACCTATCGGCCTCTACTGTTTCAATGATGCTCAAAACGCGGGTTATATCTCTTCCGGAAATTGATATCGGTTGATCATAGGTCGCTTCTGTGTGTTTTAGTCACTATAGCAATTCAGATAAAAAGTTATGCATGAAAGGAAGTTACATAACTTACAGATGTCAACGGAGAAGATGATGCTATAGGACGATATTTTTTACTCGCCTAGTGAGGATAGCGGAAGGCGGCAGATGGGTGTGTTGATAAACACCGGTAATGGCAGTGTCGGGATGAGAAAGAGTTTCCGAAGAATTGGAGCGAAACGAAGACTAGCCCCGTGTTGTGCAACCTCTACTGCTTTCTGGTGTCGGTTCAATTAAGCTCATAGACCCAGCCGCTCGGAATCGAACCCTAGGATCAAAACAACGAGAGGTGGCGGGGTCCAGTAGAATCATTACGCGATGACTGTGCTGAGGCACGCCAAGACTTTCTCCCCTGCGCTGACCTCTGGGAAGATCGTGAACCAAGTATCGGCCAAGTATTTGTAATGCATTGTATTTCACTGTCCCCGTATGCAAAACTTGATTTACTGCTCTCAGGCAATCTCTGTTTTCATCTCATCACATACTTTTAGATTGTTCGAGCTCTCTGATTTAGTGATGCAGAACTGACATTTGCTACACGCGCCCTTTCTGAGGTAATACACACACGCGGGATAATAGCTGCTAACAACAACAGCACACGGTTTTATCTCCTCTGCATTGCTGTAACTCGACTACCATTCGAAGCATTTTCATTGTAGTTGAAGTAGCGAGTGTTGTCAAGGTGCTTCGAAGAATTCTTACAACTTTGTTGACATTTAAATACGATGTACAGTTTCATCTTTGTCTTCTAGCTTCTATTGTAATCTGATCTTCAATGGTAAATGTTTACTTGAGGAAGGAAGGTCGATAGCCAACTAGGAAATATCTGCATACCGTGACATCAAACCTCGCAAGCAGACGGTTTACAATTTACGTTTAGATTCTTTTTATATCCAGTTATCCTCTTACAATTTATTATAGGTTGGCAATCATAATTCAACTTTTTAACTTAATATATATTCACCTATCACAGTAAACCTTCTCAATTTAGATCTAATTGACGGTTGGACACCATAATCATAAGACCAAAAAATTCTTGGAATTCCAAGAAAGACTGAGGATTGATAATGGTTTTAATTTCAGAATTTAAGACTTCTTCAAGTTCCCGAAGGTTCGTTTAAATATAAAATCTTAGCCTTTATTGATTTAAATTAGATTTTGATTTCTGCCTTTAAATCGCTATGCATATTAAAAAGGAATGCAATAATTCCTGGAAAAGCTTATTTTCAGTTGACTTAACAAAGGATTAAGATACCTCTGTCTTCTTCCGGATACACTCGGTCACTGTTGAATATGTTGTCGGAGATCTTGTGCCGATTCTTCATGGGTGACACTTCTGTTATGTTATCCAGATTACTATTATCGGTTTTCAATTTTGTTTCTACAACTATTGAGGCTTTTTCTGATGTTCATCCATCAATAAAAAGTGCAAAATAAAACTTGATATCTCCCAGAAAACAACCTCATTGTATGAAAGTCCCCTCAGCAAAATTTTGGCAGCCTTGAAAATGATTGATATCATAAATGCTACACCACTAGAATTGAAGCAATAGTGTTTAGCAATTTATTTTTTGAATAATGTTTTATTATGAAGGATATAATTCATAGTGCTTCGGTGATAAATTTAGTCAAAAATTCATCGAAAGAAATTACGAACATAGTTGACCCAACCTTATGAATTAAATCAGTAGTGTAGTATTGAGAAAATTGATTAATCGAGAATCCTTCGTAATGATAAATTAACCATAAAATGACCCCCAAACCCTTGTGCTTCTATCCTACCGGGGCAGTCTTTTTGATATCGATCAATTTTATGGCTGCCCCTTTTTTGCTGGGACTTCTATCCAATGATGTTGTTTAATCACTACTTTTCCAGCGATCGATTCAAATAAAGCAATATTAACGGTCTCTACCGGAGTAGTATATAATATCTCCATAGATTTCAGAAGGATATTCAAGCGATAATAATCCCAAAATTACTTTCCGATTTATTACAGGTCATATTACCATCCTTATCGATTCTCCATTAACAATATCTTGTCCAAAACCGGCCAAAATCTCGACTGTTCAGTGACGTACGTACTCCGGCCGGAGTTATGTATTTATGTATATTTAACTCAAAACATCTTGGAACACTGATGATGTATGTAATGAGAAGAATATTTTCATTGTAAAAAAACATTTTATGCGTTCCCTTTTCAATGGAACATTGATGTTTAAAAAAAAAAAAAAATAACATTTATAATCGTAAAACGTAGTGTGTTAAAAGTTGTACAATACACGCACCGATTTCCTACTTTTCTGTGTGTAATCATAAAATTAAAAAGGTGACTGTTTATATAATTATAATAAAAAGGCCCGGGAAAGACGAACGTAGAGTGTAAAAAGATTTCCATAATTTTTTTTAAACCAACGTACGGTTTTCTGCATTTGTTATCTTCCCTAAACCATCTGTTAACTAAAAAGTATGAAAAAAAACATTTTATAAAAAAAAATTAAACCGCCTTCGAAACCTAGGAACCACTAAAAATAAATTCTCTGAAAAGTATGAAATAATTACCTTCTGATTTTTATGAATACACAGGAAAATTGATAATGGTATAGAAAGTGGAAAAATGCAATCAGACGAATAAATATGATTAAATTAAAATATTAAATACTATGTTCAATACAACACAATCTTTTCGGAGGGGGCACAAATTTGAAAATTTTTAAAACTAGACATTATGAAAATCTTCTAAATGGATCTTCTCTCCCCATCTATTGATTTCAATGCCTACTAATGGAATTGTATCAGTAACATGTCATTTCCATTTTGCGTCCATAGTATTTAATATTTTAATTTAATCATATTTATTTACAATTAGTGTGTATTTGTAGAAATCAAAATAAAATTATTCGTCTTATTGCATTTTTTCACTTTCTATACCATTTTCAATTTTCCTGTGTATTCATAAAAATCAGAAGGTAATTATTTCATACTTTTCAGTGAATTTATTTTTAGTGGTTCCTAGGTTTCGAAGGCGGTTTAATTTTTTTTTATAAAATGGTTTTTATAAATCAATTAATTTTAAATACCATATTACTTATTGAAATAAAAATGATTTGGATCGTGATCTATTTAACTGCATATAATATGAGTTGTAAATATTTATTCATCTGCTCGTCCAAGTTAGTTTTCATAATCCGAAGCTTTCTATTCTATTAAGCATGGATGGGTCTCCTATTGTTATGAATAGAAGATCTAGCCGTTAGTTGAACAGGAAGATATCAGGAAGTATGTTGTAGTGAACAATCTGGGAACGTTGACAGGTTATGAAGTGATCTGTAGAATATTAAGAAGGATGGATGTATCCCGCTAATTAATACTGCCTCTTCTTTCCACGACTAACCTCGCTGTACAAGTAGGTACCTTCCTTGAATTATTTATTTTCTTACCCCACTCCGGTGTGAAGCTGCTCTGGGTATGGATGACAGCTACTCAACCTTAATTCACTTCCCTTGTTATGTTCATCTAGAGTGCAATAACATATTAAGGGTTTAATTCAGAGGTGGCAGCATTGATTTAAGATTTGAAGTAACAATACTTGTATGTTAGTGAAGACTAGTTAGGGAAATTTTTATTAAAAATGTAATATAGTAATATAATTTTCGTACGGGATGCATTCAGTTTATCACTCAGTCCCTCGGACAAAAAATATCTATCGTAGTAAATAAAAGTTAGTCTGGAGCCTAACAAGTAAATACTACAACGTTCTAGACCCTCCTTGCAACTTTATATTAGGAGCGATTGACTGAACAGAGTTAGTCAGTTTTTGTCATGACTACGAAGCTCAATCCATATGATTTGTGTGCTATAAAGTTATCATTTTTGTAAACTTTTATGTTATGATAATTCGTCTGGCATTGATATCGTTATATTTTCGTTTAATAAATATTTTTTAACCCACTGAAGTGTTACAATATCAAGATTACCTGTGCTAGGTACTTGCGTTTTTGGTTTTGGACTAATGGTAGTTGCTGTCTCTTACACAATGTGACAAAAAAAAATATTCATCCCGTTTCCCATAATGATTCTTTATGATCATAGAATAATTGAATGAATTTATGATCAGTAAGTTCTCATATTATCATATTATAAACAAATTCACTTTTGCATTTTTGTTTCTTAATCAAATGGCGTTAAATCAGATATTCAACGTTGGAAAGCAGTTAAGGCAGTTTTCCAAAGTGTTGAACAGATAGCAATAATTATCATATTACATGATTCTCCTATGGCAAAATTTCAGTATTGTCGATTGTGGCAGTTATTTTGCAAATTAGCGAGCATCTTTTCTGGTCCACATTTTTTAAGCCGTTCAGTTAAATGGAAACAAATTTCTTGTAAGACAAATGGAAAAATATCTTTCTGTATTTTGGTTTCACAGAGGAAATTATGCTTTGATCCGTTTGCTATATTAAGAAACCTATCTCTCTTTCTTAAAATTAAAACATTTCTTTTTTACTTTTACTCACCTCTATATGAAATATGAAGTAAAGGAAAATATTGCTCTCGTGAAAACTTTCGACTTCTGGTTCTCAACGGAAATACGCTAGCCAAAAAAGAAATAGACGGAAGGGAACTTTATTCCTTAGATTTTATCACATTTTTACGTTTTTCTCAAAAACGGCTATTACAATTTTGATTAAACTCGTAAACTAACTTTTATTTTGTTCATATAGAAAGAATAACTGTCCCTCATTGTGCTTAGTAGTAAGAAATGGCTAAATATGAAATCTGAAAAAATCTTATTAGCATATTGGAGAAAATGTTTCGCCATAATTGAAATTGAAATTTCCGTCAATGAGTCAAGTAATATATTTGTATAATATAAAAGCTGAGAACTTCAGAGTAATATTTAGTTTACAAAATCCAAAAAAAATCACAATTTGAATACACTTTTACATGTACCAATGTTCCGTCAATACGTAAAACTCGTTTCCAACTCTTTCGCATGCTTAATGCATTTAAACAGAGACTTATAAAACCAGACGTAATGGGTTATTATGTTTGCATTGCCGTTCTGTCACAGATAAAAATAAAAATTATTTTATTTTTATTTTCAAAAAGCGGTTAGAAAAAACTCGACTATTAGAAATTATAAATTTATATAAACTATTAGAAAAAATAAATAAATAATAATGAATAGAAAAGTACTGGAACTTTCAAGTTATGCAAATTATAGTACTCTATACTTATGTAGTATAGATACAAATATAAAGAAGTAAATAAATGTGTAAAAAATTATTTTTAGTGAGCTCGGTTAAGAATACATTAATTAGATATTCAGTAATTCAATTTGTAAAAAATGGTTTCGCCAGCTGGTGCCTCAACGTTCAGATCAGTAATGAAAATGTTAGACTTGCCATACCCAATGAAGCGTCCGTTATACTTACCTACCTGTCATTCAGTTGGCCTGCTTCGTGTCAGCCATAAATGAATATTTCTCAGTAATTTATTTCCTAAATAGTCGCTACTCGAGTCATTAATAACGTTCGAGTGCTTTGAGCGTTCCAACGTTGTGATTGATACGTCCTCGAGGATGCTGTTGTTAATAAGTTGAGAGGAGACACCTGCTGCGAAGAACTTAACTGTTTACGAATCCAATTTCGTATCCCTGATTAGCAGCTTGGAAAAATATGATCCGGATCTTATTAAGAGGAATTCGTGAAAAGATTATGTCGTGAAGGCGAAATCCCAACAGGCAAGATGAAATGAGGAAATGAATCAAACGCTATTAACGATAAGTATGATCGATCTGCTGTCCGTTTATGGGGATCAGTCGCTAATAACAACATTTTACCATAGCTTCCTCATTATCCAAAGTATGGAAGATTTGTACTCATGCATAAATTGTCTTTGAACAGAAAATTTCCCAGCACCCTTAAGGAATGCTTTAAACCTAAAAAAACTGCTGCGATGCGCGCAACACACAACTTCCGCTTACTTCGATTAGAAATCGACGTGTTTTGATAATTTGTAAACGCCATTCCTCAACTTCACACATTTTTCCAAATTTATATGCTTATATTTGTATAGCTCCATAAAGTATTTGTATGGCTAAATGTGGAAGTTCTCAGTAATTTTCGATCAATTAGTGCTTATTTCTGTTTTTAAGGGACCTAATTTCATTAACCTAAATAATTTTGTCAACAATAAATAAAATCCCCCCCCCCCGTTTGACTAATTTTGTAATCGCGAGCGAATACATATATCAAATACTCATTAGCCGTTTTCGAGAAAAAAAAAAAAAAAAAAAACTACGTAAAAATTAGACAAAATTTATTAAATAAAGGGAGGGATCCCAATATCCTCATATACCTATAGTTAAAATACGAGATGCTAAAAGTTGAAATAACAATTCCTAAAAACAACTGTTTGTACATTAAATTCATCCTCCAACCATGTATTTTAAAGGAGTTCATAAAACTTGCCAATTTATGTACCAGTAAGAGTGATGGTAGTTGTCCCATTAAAAAATATGGGAGGTGGACGGTTCCATCAACCCCCGGGAGTGACGCCTATATATGGACATGGACGCCTAAAGTCGTTTCTACTATTTATAAATTTTTTAAAAATTGTGCAGGTTAGTGCCATTGAGTATAAAAGTAATTAGGGATGGTATCCTTATTATGCAAGTATGATGAGTTTCTCCCAACATTTTTTTTTTTTACTTATCGGTGTAATTTAGAATAACAAGAGGAGAAAAGCAATATTCTGTCGAAGTTCCTAATAAATACATAGCCTCCTTGCATTTTTCTATATAATGTATAATAAATAACTGACAATAATCAATTTAATTCTTTAGTAGCTAATTTAAACGTTCTATTATTCAACAGAATTATTAATTTATCTTCCAATTTTTACAAAATTATATAGATATAGTATCCGGAAGTGACGCCTTGGACCCGAGCAACGAATCGACCTTCCGAAAGGTACAAAGTTGCCTAGTAATGAAATAATGCTTTCAATTCCAAGGAGCGGTGGTGGTAATGCAATGATGGAACCAATCTAGAAGGTGACCGACCATTCATCATAGCTCCAGCAGGAGTGTGAAGAGGTTCCTTCCATCTGGGGTCATGGATCTCAGAGGGAGTTTGTTGCCACACCGGCTGGGTTTCGGCCACCTCTTTCACCGCCGAGCAGGGGACACGACACCTTTCGAAATAGACTTTCAGGAAAAAAAAAAATGATCTGATTTATTAGCTCTTTTCATTTTTTTCCTGAGCCATTCGACTGTGAGACCTAAGGCAATGGAGCAGAACTTAAACGAGCTGGTCCCGATCCAGGCCGCATTGGAAGGGACCGCACTCGCACAATTTATTGGGACCCTTGTTGAAATATGCACACAGCTAATAACGGTACCAAATATATGTGCATATAACTTGGAATTTGAGATCCTCAGGCTATTAAAAAAATCTCCAATATGTATGGACGGTATAATTACATTCCTGTTTACAGGACTTATATTTTCGTAAAAATTCGATCCTACTCGAACCTACGCTACTCGCAATAATAAGAATTATTTTTTGGAAAGTCCGGACCCACTTCTGCCAAGTAAATGAAAATTCCTATCTAAAGAGCTGAAGGAAATGGATCAATCAACAATAATAACTTATTTACAAGAAGATATAGCAGAAACTTGTTCTCGCTCAGAATTGGAATCTTTCCGATAGTCGAGCTTCAGTGAAGGAGAAGACAATTAATAGGTAAATCTTATTTTTATTTAAATATCGAGTGAAATATAAATTTCAACATTCATTTTAATTTACTTTTACAATTATTATCAATTCCATGTGTGTCATTTTTATTCAACTGTCACTTAAATGTTATTAAAAAGTGTTTTCACTACATATGTATTTAGACAATTTTCTATTGTTTTCCTTATAACCTCATCTAAGTTTTGTATTAATACCGTTTTCTAGTAAACATTTGATTAAGATGATTTTTTTTTATTTAGTCGACTAATAGCCATAATTCGATGCAGTGTACGATGGTTTGAAAAAAAAAAAGAGAGTACTTAGTGTATTTTTAGTGTAGAGTACTTAGTGTATTTTTAGTGTAGAGTACTTAGTGTATTTTTTTTTGTATATTGAACAAGGCAAGGCTGGCTTTATGTGTTTTTAAAATTGCTGCATCGTCTGCGTTAGTTGCAGTCATAGTTTCAGAGTTAGTAGGTATGTGATGAGTCATGTTATGGCAAAGATTTTGATAATGAAAATACCAGAAAAAAACGATGTTGGCACAAAAACTTGGATTTAGTTCTTATTATTATTAAGTATTTAAAATGCTTCGCCATTTTTATTAATTTTTAATTGAATTTATTTATAAATATGATGTCAATTTTAGGAATAAAAATATTTCTCTGATTTTTCTCATATTCTGAATTTATCGTAACACTTCTGTGGGTAGAACAATATTTATTAAACGAAAATATACAATCTTCAATGCCACACGAATTATAACAACTCAAATATTAAGAGCAGGTTACAAAAATTATCACTTTATAACGCAAATAATCATATGGCTTGAGCTTCACAATCAAGACATAGACTAAAGACTGTCCAGTCAATCATTCCTTATATATAGTCTTAAGGAGGGTCCTTATGAACCTCGTAGAACCTCGTGGACGATGGTGGAACGGCGGGGATTGGGCTCGAACAATCTAGCCCTAAACACGGGCTATTTGTTTATCCTACACGGGCAGTTTGTTCCGACTGTTAATTCGTTCCAACAAAGAGTCTGGGATTTTAAACCATATGATTTTCTTTTTTTATTTTTAACGATATAACATTACACTGCCCCCTTCTTAGAGACATTCCTCGTGGATGTCTTCTTTTTCACACGGGTTTGCTCTTTATAACCTGTTCTTCATCGTGGCTCCCTGCATGGACGATAATAGGCCTTCCCTTGGGATAATTGTAAACCCTGTAGATCACATCGTTGATGCGCTTATTTATCACGTTTGCAAGAACATGGTTATAACTCAAAATACATCAATTTTGAGATAGTATATCGTTGGAAACAGAATGACTAAACCTATTATGCCAGAATAAAGTCAGGATGGTATTATTACTTTCGTTCCCGTAAGGCACAATGTACCATGTTCTTTTATGATTGTGTTAATGCAGGCAAACGGCTATTTTTTAGTTACATCTAGTGTGGTCCCAACTGCCCCAATTATTAGCAAACTATTTGTGGTAAAGTAAAAGCCCCTGTATGTAGGTTCATAGTAAAATTGAGAATGCAGTTGCTACTTCAAATGTGATATAAAAAAAACAAAACAGTTTTTTGAGTTGTAACCATCTTCTTGCTGGCATCCGATAAATATAAAACTGTTATGTAAATAACGTAAAATAGATCCAACTTAAAAATTATATATATATAAGATCGCTATGTACATTTTCTTCGGAAAACCTTGGAATAGAATTTTTTTTTTTATTAAATAGGCAATATATTTTGCGTTAATTCTCTTCTAATATTTCCCTGTCAGAAACGTTACAGTTTCAGTGTTGCAAGGGGCAACGAAGCTACTTAATGAATTAAATCCGTGGCAGGCATAGAGATATAGAGCCGCTTTCCTAGCTAGGGTAAATAGCTTGTTTTATTTCTAATCGTTTTATATAGGTTTCCTCCCTTGTTTGAATAAAAAGCCGATTTGCATGAGTTAAAGAGAGGAAAAGATTTGCTTTTGCATGAAGGTTGACATAAATCTTATCAAGGACCATAATTTAAATTATTATTAGTAAAGAGACATAAGAGGAAAAATAAAGATAGATATTAGATAGATACAGGAAACAAATGTTTGCGTAATTATTTAAAAAAATAAATAAACAATATTCGATTTTTCATCATTTAATCACTAGCTATCGAATTATTTGAATATTGGATACAAAACGATTCCAAAATGTTTTAATTAATGTACAATTTTTCTATAATGAGTTTTTGTTATTTTGTTATATGAAAAAAACATCTGTAACCGAAGCTATCTGTCTTGAATTTCCTATGGATTAAACTTTTTACGGAATTAAGATTATCAAAAAGGAGCTTCACCCTGGTCATTAATTATTTATCTAATTTGTCCACTGTTTCAACAACGTTTCGCCCTACCGGCCATTCTCAAGTCTTCTTCAAATTTATTCATTTATTAAATTTACAGTATATTGTATTAAAATTAAATTATATATATTTATTAAAGTGCCACTTGTGGGAATAAGTTGTATCATAATCAAATGACCGAGATGAAAATTTAAACATGAACAAAATCCCTATAAAATTACTTCTACGATTACTATTAAATTTTCAGTTCATTTTTAGCTTTTATTAAAGTTTTAACATAAGTTTTTTTTTTATTTAATTTTATTATGTTATTTTAAAATTGTATATTAGAAGTTTTGGTGTACTTTACATTATAAATGCGGAGAAATTTCACTTTTACACTTAAATAATCAATTGTTTTTGAGTTGTACGGAATAAAGAAATCTTTTATTCGTAGCTATTCTCCTAGCGTTTTGTGGATGAGCTGTCTATTTTTCTTACCTGGAGGGGAAAGGAATCTTTAAAATGATAAACCCAATAATGGAATTAGATCAAGTATAAAAAAAATTATGGCTTGCAGACTAAAAAAAAAAATATATATATCTTTTAGAAATATTTTATTTTTTGTTCTGTACCCCTACCTGGTCATGCGTGGCATACGGGGGTTACTCTAGAGGTATAACTAACCTGTTCTAAACATGGTGGATAGGTCGAGATTTATTCCGTGCGGCCTCCACGAAATAAAAGTCTACCATCCCAGGACGGATTCGAAATAAATTATAGAAGATATATTCTTAGGGTGAATCTGTAAAAAACCGCGGATATTCGTTTAATATTTTTAGATTGTTAGGGATGGTTACCATCCCTAACCAAAGGTTATAAAGTGTTATTATTGAAAACGGTGATCTTCATTTACCATGAAGTTTCAAGTGTTCAGATTATATTTATCACATTTTATACTATTTTATTATGCAGGTTTGAAAGCTAACATCTAGGGGAGATGCAACATCTAGATGATTAGGCTGTATACATTTGGAAGATCTATGAATTTATCTCATAGTAAAATAAAACGATTGTTGAAAAAAGGTATTTGTTTATAAAAAGGGCTTCTCCAGTAATAATTAACCTTAATTTGATAACATCATAAGTTGATAGGAGAATTCAAAAACACACTTTAACACTAATGTAGGTTTAAATAATTTTTATTGACATAATATTAACATTCACAATGTCATACAAATAATAAAAACTCAAATTAATAACAGCGTAACAAAAAGTAAGTGACGCAAAACTAGCCTCCAGCTTCGATGTTCAGAGTAAGTTTACGCCTTAGTCCATTGTTTCTTACATTTAGTAGGGAATCGAACATTCCAGAATGTTTTTTAAGGAAAATTTCATAGCAACAGTATGAAATGTACGGTAGTTTTCCGTAGGCAGAACGTCCAAACCTCCCATATATTCCTCGAACTGTTGATCATACTATTTTCTTATGTAGGTTTCTAAGCTAACATCTAGGATAGATGCAAGAGATGCGATATCCAACGGAGCGATGAGAGCGGAGCTAGATGAAAGGGACGGAGATGCTCACTCCATAGGAGGCACAGATGAAAGACTAACTGTTAGTTTTTGTCCGAGTGGGGTTTGATGCCGGCTCATTTATCCTCCTCAGCCGGAAGCGAATCAAAGTAATTAGTTGCTCTTTCAAATGGGCCGTGAGCATTAATCATTTGTAATTAATAGCGGGGCATTGGAGTGCCGCCCCGGGTCGCTCTTCAAACACTTGACTTTTTTCCTGATTCTCCTCTATTGTTTCTTTATCTTTTTCTCCTTTCTGCTGTTATTCGCTAACACAATGATTTCTCTTCCTTTTTTTTTTCAACATGAATTATCACGAGCTGTACTTTTCTAATGTGAAGAACTGTAATTGCTTGCGATCATTGGGATTTTCTTGTGCTTTATCCTATTAGCAGATTTCTTTATCTATGCTTTAATCAGGGGAAAAAATACAAGTTAGAATTTACTATGAAAGCATGCCCTTTATTCATTTATGAGCACCTCGAAAGATTTTCTTTGTCGTAGTAATAATAATTTCTTTGTCTTTTGGGTTAGTTTTTGTACAAATAGAATTATGCACTCTACCCTGCAGCACATATAGAACAGAGTAATACTTAAATTCCAATCTAATAACAAATTTATTTTAAACTTATTTATACAAAAAATTAAACACTAATGTGAAATATAAACGATCTTATTTTAAAAGCTGCTTAGAGGATTAATTTCCATCCTGAATGAATAATATAATACTTTTTAAAGTAGCATAAATTTTGATCCACTCTACTGAAAAAAATCATGTTTTGTGAGGTATGACGTTGTTTAAAGTATTGGGACTATTGTTGAAGTTTTCCTATTGAGTTCCACATTTCCCTCATACAAAATAATATAAAGATAAAATGGGAACAAAGTTGGTATAGGTTGAGGGTAAATAAATTGACAGAAATAAAGAATTATGATGTACCTTGGAAAACCTCTATAGAAATTAACACAGAGAAGAGGTGATCTTAGTACGTTGGACATCAAAGCCTTACTCATGGCTATCTAATGGCTCGCGATCGTCCGCCTTATTGTCAGACATGCGGCATTCCCCTAACCGTCAAACTCATCCTGACAGAATGTAAAGCATAAAAAGCATTGAGAAATTTTATAAATTACCACTGATCTAAATTCCATTTTAAAGAACACCTGATTAGCCTTAGTGGCATAAAGTGACGTTAAAACAAACAAACAAACAATGAACACCTGACAAACAATACAGATTCTTTTCGACTTCAATAGTACAACACTGTCTTTCTAAATATACTGAATACAAAATTAACGAAAAATAAGGAGATGATGAACCTAGCGGTCGACACATTTAATTAAAAAAAGAAGTGAGCGATTGTATTTTAGATGCTTAAGTCTAAAAAGTGCATGCAATATGCCTTTAATAGTGTCATGTCCAACTGGTTCTTTTAAGGATTATGCCTTGCGATTTGTCGCTAGGAATGTTTGGTGTTGTCGTCTTTGTAGAATCGTTACCATGGGCAAGGGAAGATACATTTTACTGCTTTCCCTTGCTAGATGTAACTGCTGAGATGCTGTGATAGTGGTGGGTGATCAGTTTCTCGAAAAATTCCTTATAAAAAGGCCGACTTTACGAGCGTTCCCCCTCAGAGATGTGGAGGACTGAGCCTGCCCTAGATAGGCTAATAGCCTTCCTTCCATCCCCGGCTGTGTACAATCTTTAATACCTACCTTTCGCAACTCCTTCTCTCCTTCCCACGGATCCTCGGTGTCATATCTCTTCCCATACGGTAGCTCTGATGGGGTCTCTTCACCAGTAATCATGGTAACCCTCTGTATTGTTATCCTTCTTAGCCAGCAAATTTAATTGTAGATACATCGCATCATTCATAATATTTGTATTGTATAAAATTGGTGGGATTCTTGATGTATATCAAACCAAAATTAAAAGAAGGTAGGAACTTAAATTTAGCGACCTATCTGGAGGTTCATCTGTGTATCAAAGATAAATAATATAACTGTGATAATAAATCCATAGACGTGGTTATCCAAGTTTGTTACATCTTATGTTAAAAAAGTACGAAAAGTTATCCGCGTCCTATTAGCTTATTGGTGAAATATACAAATCATCTAAGGGATCACCTGTGGTGTTATGGTTAGCATAGCGAACACCATAACACAATATCAAGGGTTCGCCGCCCAGGAGGTGTCAGTATTTTTTAAAGGGATTAAAAAATCATTTGCTATGCCGCACAGTGGTCCACGAGGAGAAAAAAATCAATTTTTTGACATTTTTGAAAAAACAATCGTTCATATTTTGAAGGCACAATAGTTGAGTATTAAATCCCCGTGATTAGGAAAGGTGGTGGTGCATTTCACATTATATAACAGATAAAAGTATTTGTAAAAGTCAGATAGGAACACAAATTTTTTTGAGTGCAATAATTCTATTTTACTTTTATTAATACGTTTAACATACCGAAAATACAGAAAAGGCTATCTTAATTTGAAAATTTTGATTTACAATTGATTACAGATTTTATAAGTAGATGGTCCAATAATCAACTTTTAGGAATGTTTAGTAATCCATAACTATTGAGCTCCATCAAGTTCCGCTTTCATACCAGTCTGAGAATAGCATTTAACTCTTGTCTAAAAGACCCAATAGGATTGACCTGCCCCAACTTGCCTCTGCGGTTTGTGGCTCAATAATTCCAACTCAAGTATTAAAATACTGACCTATTCAAGAGTTAACAGAGGCAATAATTCCTCCAGTCGATAATATATATAGTTTTTTTCTCAGTCTCTTGTTACTGTTTCAATAGAAAGGTTCTCATCTACAATACATTACTGGAAGTCAAAATGGAGTGTTATCCTGAAAATATTGAAATCACCTAGAGTTTTGCCGAAGTTCGTTAACAATCTCTAATTGAACATACCGTAAAAAGAATTTTTATGTCATAACCGGAGACCGATCTGAATTCTGTATGCCACGACCTTACTCTTGTCTCTAAATGGGGATGCGAAGGCTCTTCAGAACACACTGAATATAATCAGACATTTGTAGGTGAAATTATTATCGATGCAGATATGTTTCTCACATCTTTCGTCCTATTGCTTATTAGTAATAGGGATGACAACACAAACATTTTTTGGAAAAACACAAGGCCAAGTTACAAAAGTACAAGACATTGCAGACGCATTAAATTTGAAGTTATGAAAGAAACACCAAACACAATTCGCAAAGAAGTTCAAAAATTAAACTCTAAATATAAACTTTAAGTGGACTCATTGTTATTCTTCATAATATAACTTGTAGAATTCATTATGAATCAGGTCTCCATAGCTCTCTAAGAATTAAATTTATGGAGTGTGTTTTGAAAATTGTAAATATATTACCGTTTCAAGAATGGAGAACAACCAAGTACACCAAACAAGAAATTCAAAACAAGTTTAGAGCTATGTTGGGACTTAATGTTGAAGTGGTGAAGCAAGGTAGGGGTGCAACCTATGATGGCAGAATCTCACGACGATTTTTCAGGATCCACCTACTATAGCTAATATAACTGGAGTTAATGAAGAACGGCTTAACGTAATGAAAAGTGGTGCTGCTGTAGATCCATCAAAATTTGGAAATTATTGTCAGGAAACTGCTACTTTATTTGTAAATTTATATAGATGGCACAACATGCCTAATACTGTGCATTAGTTTCTTTGGCACGGAAGCAGAATAATTTCAGCTGCGATGTTGTCGATAGGGATGTTGACTGAAGAGATACAAAAGGTGTGATACAAAGATTACCGCCAATATCGTCTCAGTAAATCAAGTGGGAAATGTAAGGAAATGTAGTAATAAATGTAATAAAATAAAATAAATGCAGTAGAATTTCGAAAAACGAAGATATTTTCCATATGCTCCGTTTGACTTCAGATCCCCTACATTACTAAATTTCGCAAGCAGTCTACAACTAAAGGCAGATTGGATTTTCATCCAGTAGTAAAAAATAATTATTACTAATAAAGTTTGTGAGAAATTACATTTGTTTTCAAGAAATCTATATTCAATTGCATAATGTTTCTTAATCTTATAAAGCAAAGAATTTTGCATTAATATCGTAAATAAACCATTTATATATCAGATATTATGTCTTTATTTATTCATGATCCTTGATAAATAAAAAATATTATACCGTGTGCTATGTAATTTTTTCGCCAAACCACATATTTCGGACCACTGTGTGCCGTCTTTCGGATTGGACGTAAAGTGGAAGTACGATGTTGGGTACTCATTCGTTAGACACCCTGTTCCTAATTATACACGGATAAGAAAAATTGTCCGATTAGCCATTCTGGCATATGGTGACGTTTAATAAACAAATCATCTAAAAATTAGAATTTTGCACAGTCAACTTAAAGCTGACATACTAGGATATTTGTATAACGTTTCATCCTACTTCTTTGTAGTGTTACTACATGAGTTACTAGCTAAAATATTTTTAGATACATTTTGGCATATTTTTGCGATATTATTGCCAAAATAAGCTTTCTTGCCAATAATAGGTACATATAATATTATAAACATGAGAAAAGGGAGCCATGCCCCTTACTCTAATACTTTACTTATAAAAAACTTTCAATGAATTAAAAATTTAAAACAGAACAAAAAAGAAATATAAAAACACAGGGAGATACACAATATAATTCTGTTCTGCTAGAAAGAAAAACAGTAACTCAAACGTTTTGTGATATTTGGATCTTTGTGAAATTATCCAGCTGATTTTAGTTTAGGCTTTCCTCATTTTCTTCATTTTAGTATTTTTAATGGAAAATTTCATAACGATTGCAACGATGTAATTATCTCACGATTTTTGAGTTAGTGCTTCTTGGTTAGACAGCAATCTTTTTCTCTTTCTCCCATAATCGAAAAAAAACGTAAAAATTGGAGAAAAGTTATGAAATAAAGTACCCCCTCCGTTAAATCAATTTTGATGAAATTTTGGCTGTGACATCTTTGGCAAGTACATATATTAAATACCCGTTTTTGAGTAAAAAAAAAAAAAATGAGACAAAATTTATTAAGTAAAGTCCCCCCTCTAATTGATCAATTTTGATGAAACTTTGACCCTCACATCGCGGGTATATAAATACATCAAGCACCAAGTACATAACTTTTAACAGCATATAAATACAACAAATACCGAGTTTGATCACAACCGTTAGAGCCGTTTTTTAAAAAATCGAAAAAAAAACCTAAAACTTAGACAAAATTCTTTAAATAAAGTACCCCCTCCGTTTAACCAATTTTGGTGAAATATTTGCTGTAACATCGCGGGCACTAGCATTCACCAAATACACAATTTCAGGTTAGTACGGTTTATATTTTTGAGCTAGCCTGTTCACAGACACAAACACACACACCCAGACCATTTCGCGGGGCATGGTTATTTGGACTCAGGGGATCCCGAAACGTGTATTTCCGTTGAAAACCAGAAGTCGACATTTTTCACGATCGCAATAATTTCCCTTACTATATATTTCATATATAGGTAAGTGGGCCGGGATAGCCGAGCGTGTTGGAGCGCGACCCGCTGTTGCACGCTCGAGCCGAACGGCGCCGGTTCAAATCCGCCCTGGGAGGGTTGACTTTTATTTCGTTGAGGCCCCACGGAATAAATCTCGACCCTCCCACCATGGTTACACACATTGTTGCATAGGTTGGTTACACCTCTAGAGGAACCCCCCGTATGCCACACATGGCCAGGTAGGGGTACTGAACAAAAAAAAAATAAAAATAAAATATAGGTAAGTGAAAGTAAAAATGAAGATTAAAAAAGCTACTAAGTAATTAGATTTAGTGATTTCGGCAGTTTTTGAGGTCCTTTATGGAGTTTCCCAAGATAACTAGCAGAATTTCTCACATTTCGCATCTTTTAAAAAAGTTTCTGATATTTAAAATAGCATTTTAGTTTACCATTGTTCATGGTAATTATAGCTACCTAATGTTAATAAATGTTAACCGCTGCCTGCGATTGTTAAATTCACCTTCTAGCATAGGAAGATCACTTACCTTATCGTTCAGATAAACTGTGGCTTAAGATACGAACCATAAAATGCTATTTTGTAAATAGAAAACAAACTTGATAGGTGTGAAAAGTGTAATATAAAAAAAATTTATATGTACATAGATACAATATTAAAGAATCAGCAATCGTTAAACGATAATTTAAACCATGGCAAAAAAACTCGGATGATTCTTTAAAACTATAGTGTTATATAGGTGTCTTACTTTAATCGTAATTACAAAAATATAATTTCTAGAAGGTGTTTTCATCACGACATCACATTCCATGTTTGTTATTCATATCTTGGCAGGTGTGAGTTGAAAATTATAGAATGAGAATAAAATTAGTATGTCAGTTCTACTGTGTTCATCTAATTTAAATAACCGGGTATAGTTGGTTAAGAAAGGGAATTTGCATTGTAAAATCTACTATGGTAATTACTTTCAACGTGGTACGCTGAGCTAACACGGTGGCCATCAATCATAATTTGAGTCAATAAGTACGTCAAGTAGAGGCGAAATATAGCACGGCCATGCTAATTATAGCGCACGTAGCCTATAGATGGTCAATGGGGCTTAAACGCTCAACCCACCAACCGAGCCATTATTTATCCTCTATACTACTTTTTTCTAGCTAGAGGCTCATTGAGATTATGGAAATGGGCGGGTTAATAAGGGAAACGATGAATGCAACTCGGAGGGAGGGAATAACGTGTTTGATAGTCGGCTGTTGCTGCAACAAACGGTAAAAGTTATTCCTGATTACTTATGGAACGGAGATAGCGGACTCCTAACAAATGAGCGTGTTTCCATTTGGGGCCTGAGGCTCCCGGTTGGAAGGACACAGCTGCGGCAATTGTGAAACTGAGCCGGGGCAATTAATAATATGTGGCATTGTGCCCGGTGCCATATACTGCAAGCCGCTCTCTGCCCTCAGATGTCCTCAGTCGCAGGCAGATATACCCAAAGCGGCTTCTGTTCTGTACCGGCATTATCCTATTGCAAAACTGTTATTTCCGAAAGCAATCAATGTTTGTTTCATTACTGTATTGTATTGGAACAATATGCCACTGGGATATTATATGGTTCGTACTCAGAGGCCAGCGCTGGTTTTATCACAGTGTATTTATGATACTTCCATTAATAGTATCCAGTGCTTTTCTCTATCGAATTCTTATATCCTACGATTCACATAAAGGCTAGCCTATATTATTGCTGTTAGCCAATAAATTAAGCAACTCACTAATTAGATTTAGTGAGGTTGATTGTTTCTGAGTTCCCTAACCCAAATTGATGAACATTCCCATTAGTTTACGTGGGCTGGGTGTGTCCAAGAGGCTCTTCATAGCATAGTGATGGCGCATGACAGGATATTAAAGTTCGATTCAGAGGACCGATTCGAACCCGGGGTCCTTGAGTTGTTCAGTCCCATTGGGTGGAGGGATGGCCGAGTGGGCAAACGCGTTAGGAAATACGCGTTGTCCGTGACAACCAACATATGATTGGGAACCCGAAGATACTCGACATTATTCCTCCACAACCTCCCCTGGCCACAGGAAACTACTTTTAGCCTAAACGGCATGTAGGGGAGGGAAAAAAAAATCCCATACTACTCTCTTATGCAATGAAACTCGTTAGGTTAGATACGTTTGATAATATGTTTCTAATAAACATCCCTTTCTACGGAACGTTCACAAGTAAGAAATCTATCATCGATGGAACCTCATCTATCCTATTGTTTGATTTGGGTACCTTATTGAATGGAAACAATGCCTTCAGAATCTATAAAAGAATATATCCTTTTATCTTTATTTTTCTTTTTTTCCAAACTTTGAATTTTTACCATAACACCTTCATGCACTCATACCTTCATTTGTTAATGGGCAAATAAATTTTATCTAAGTAGTTCTTGTACTTTGATTTCACGTGTATAGAACTTAAGCGGGATGTCGGAACGATGATTCACGAATTTACATGTACTTGTACATGCTATGATACTTTAATTATTTTTGAAACTTTAATTGTGCTTATATGAAGCGGATATCCTTTTGATTCACGGGGACTGTTCGAAGCAAGATATAGCCCACGCATTACTAGAACTAATATATTAATAGTCAACCTTGGCCCATCCAAAGCGTCAAATGTCCCAGTTACTTTCTTTTTGTTACAATCATCGACTCCGGTATGAAGTATGGGATCCTTATGGGGAATCCTTATGCCCCCTCACGTTGTTGGATTTCGTTCGAAACTCCTATTTTCACAAGTGACATCTTATTTGAGGTTTTTATCCTACCAAATTTCGATTTAATAAAGATCAAATATAATTCATTCCTTTATCATTGCCTTATTTTACAAGAAAAAATCCTCTTTATAATGTCTATCAAACAGTTCCTTTTGAAATGAAATAAATACGGATATGGTTATTGCTCAAGAGGGCAGATTATGCTGCAATTAGCATATGCATCCATTCTGGTCCAGTGTTGTAATTGCAACAACCTTGAATTGATGTTTAGTCATACCATTCAACCAAGTCTTATTCTGATTATATTGAAATCTTGACAGGTTGCAACATCAGAAACTGGCAGCGATTCCTAAAAAGTCCGTTCACGTACAGTAAACATGTTTTTATTCTTATCGTTCGTTTTGCGTTTCTATGGGGCTTATTATTAGCCTTTGTCAGTTACTCGATTAATTCCTTCTGTTCAGTCGATCGCAGAATGATTAATATTAATTTTCATTACCATACGTAGTCGTATACATAAATATAGAATACTTGTGGACATAGTTAATAATAGATTCAGAATAACATTATTATATCTGAAGAAATTAAATCAATTTATCTTTGCGGGTAGAGTGATTGAGGAGTTTTTCCTAACTGCATCTGTGCACGAATCTTTCCTACTAGAACTAAACGATGTTTTTACAGGTGCTACCGGATCAGTTGGTTTAAAAAAACTGCTCCATCCGATGTCAAGCTTCTTCTTCTGCTTGTCAATAATGACTAGTGTGACTATCTATTATCTCCTTAGAATACCTCAGAATATGCATACAATTATAATAAATGCATAATATTACTATCAAGAAAGTCGATTTAATAATTAGTAGAGCTCCATAATGTGGGAGTTCACTTAATAATCAATCGACACCACTTAAATATCATAGTTAAGCGATATATCATTAGCCACTGTAAAGTTATACTAAACAATATTTTACAGGCTATTGGTTTTGTGCAAAAGAACAGGGACCCTTAATTTTCAGTTATTTTACTTAGACATTAAAAGTGGACTAGAGAGGCTAGACCTAGTAAACGATACTAACGTGATGTGAGTGGATCGTCCAAGCGAGCTAACAGCGATGGAATACGCGTAGCCCTGACAACCAACGATAACTAGAGTGCTCGTTTTTTTTTTCGTTCTTTTTCAACTCGGCATTCATCCTCTCTTTGTTTCGGGAATAAACTCCATATAGCCTCAAAGGCTCGAAAGAGGAGAGGAAAAGAGGATCGGGGCGTTATTAGGTTATAAGCCTTGAAAATACTTAGCTATATAATGCTCATTTTACAAGCTAATTCCCCGGAATCTATCGGTAGTATTATCACTTAAAGTTAACTAGGAATTGGTAGGATATGTTCTGTAAGGTACCAATGAAATATAGGATACCAGCTTCTTGTTTGCTCAACCTTACTGGCATTAATGTCGGATTTAAAAAAAACGATTAAAATATTAAATGAGATTTCAAGGGATTCATGCCTCAAAAAATAAATAACTTTTCAGTAAAAAAAAAAAAATATTCAAATCGGACAAAGTTGCACTGGATGTTAATAACCTGAAAACTGATCTCGAGTTTCAATACTGCAGGTATCCTTAGTTGGGCGGACCGAGTTTAAGTTCAGTTTAGATCTTCAAACCACTCCTATATAAAGTTATGAATCCGAGACTCGTCATGGGTTGCAATGATTCAAGGTTGTTTTTTAAAGTTAAGTAGGTATATTTTTTTCATTTAAAAAAAAAGTAAAGACTTAATGGCTTCAACAACTATAATGGACCCTAAGAAAGAATTTTTGTAATCCCCACTAGACGCCTATTCATTTCCCTATAATCCTTAAACGAAGCAAATTAGATTTTCAAGATAATGGGGTGCTATAATGTTTTCATCGGTTCGGTCATTAGACGGGCAGAGAGCGATTACAAAGAAATAAATAGCGCTTATGGGACCCTGCAATATTTTCCTCATATGTAAATAATATAGTGTTTAAAAGGAGTTACGAAACTGGGAGTGATTACCTCCAATTATTTTTGGCTGAATCATGTAGGTACAATGGAGGACGTGGCGACGAACCCGATTGTACTTGGCGTGCGTGAAATCTCTCCTCTTCTATCTCCGTCAAAGGGAGTTGCTGATTTGGTACGCTGCCTCGCCAGCGTCCTTCCTCTCTTGTCTTTACTTCTTGCTCCTGGGATAGCCACCGAACAGATCGTTCCATCTACTTGTCAGCTAACTTTAATAACATTAGATGGTTATTTAGATACAGGGTGTCCCAGGATATCTTATACTGGTGTAGGACTATGATTCCTCGTAACGTAATCAATCATATTTCTCGTTCTAGCGAGTCGAGTCTAACTCAAACTCTTGTTTTTAAGACTTTTTCGTCAAGAATTTCAATTTTCAAGGGGAAGTACTTGAAAAACTTTTCTTGAAACGAAGTATGTCTTTGCTTGAAAGTATTGAATGGACAAAGTTTTTCTTCTTTTTTTTAAAGTTCTTAAAGTTTTTCTATGAGCTTCTGTACGAGGCATGAAAGTTTTTAGGGGAAATCGGTTTATTTCCCCCAAGTTATCCGATGTCATATTCATTAACTTATTATTAATTATTTCATTAATTAATTATATCGATACTAAAAACATTAAAGGTAAAAAAAAAGATCAATCGTCGACCTAATAAAAATTCAGATTGACTTCATAAATGATGCTAAAGAACTGGTAAATAAGGCAGGATGCAAGGGCGTACCCAGGATCAAAAGTAGGGGGGGGCAAGCTAAAAACTAGGGGGGGCAAGCTATGGTCATTCAGGTTGTCATTATATTATAAGGTCATTCACCTTACCGCGGAAAAGGTGAATGAAACCAAAATTATGTATAATTATAGCAGTGCTTTACAAACCATGTTATTACAATCATTTGCTTGAAAAAAATGTATTCTATTATTACTTCCAGTCTTAAAAGCCTAAAAAATTATTGCTTCCAGCCTTAAGGGCAGCTGCCCCCCCTGCCCCCCGCTGGGTACGCCCATGGCAGGATGTTTTACTAAACGGTCAGTAATAACCTAATTCCAAGCAAAAGCTCCGTAGCAAATACACTGTATGAAATAACAAAGGTAATTCAATAAAAAAATCACTCATAAATAGACGCAGGTAGAATATGTTTTTATATTACCTTGGAGGTGTCTTCTCCTTAAACAGATGGATTTTAAACTTGCGCTCACTGCGGGATTGCCGAAAAAAAAAAATTCTAATTTTAATTGCATTTATTCGGGGTTTTATTACTGGGTAAAAACATTGAAAAATAGCCTCATTTTTATGGTAGTGTGGTATGCAGGACCGCTGTTTATGGTATGAAGGAAAATCGCACCAAGAAACAAAAATGTGTTGCAAATTAATTGTAGTATTATCAATATTTCAATAAAAAATAAACCTTTTCAATGATCGATTTTCAAAGGCTCATAAATAGTTTTTAAATCGGTATACCTTTGAATAAATTGATGAAATATGTCAGGTAACTATTTTATTTATTACAGGTAACCCCAGTGGTGTCTATGTAATCTAACAATAGGTAATATTTCCATTATATTGAATTGGATTAACTTAATTAAAATAGTTATCAGTTAAATATTGTAACGTTAAATAAAAAATAAAAAAACATGATTTAAAATCCCAGACCGTTTGTTGGAACGAACTCGCGGTTGGAGCAAACCGTCAGAGCACGTGTTTGGGACTAGATTGTTTGGTTCAAGGCCTGGATGATTTGACGGAGGCCTGGAACCTTCCACGGGGGCCTGGGACCTTCGAGGCTGGTCTTCTTACGACTATATATAACGAGAGAGTGACTAGACCAGTTAGTCTTTGTCTTGACTGTGAAGCCATATGATTTGTATGCTATAAAGTTATAATTTTTGTAACCTGCTGGAATTTTAATGTTGTTATAATTCGTATTGCATTATATTATATTTATATTTTCGTTTAATAAATTTTACTGTTATATTTTCGTTCAATAAATGTTTGTTAACCCACAGAAGTGTTACAATATAAATAGGTTACCACCAGAGATTTTTTCACTTTCATAAGAAATGTTTTAAATTGATTTTATTGCATAAATTTCCTTTTTACGGTTTCATGAATTGTTGTGTTGCAATATAAACAATTTATTTTAACTATTCTTTAAAAATAAAATATTAAAATTCCATCCCGTGGCTATAGAATATTAGTCGAAATCTTCATTCCCATCATTACTTTTTCCATTTAACATTCATTTGTCTCTTGGAAAATTGGTCGCTGCTTCGCAGTCAAGCGTTTAACCACCCATAATTCTTCCCGAGCTTTATTTTAAATTTTACTTGGAATTGCCTTGCTGGAATTAGAACTCATTCCCTCTTGTTATAAATACCGTAGTGGGGGGGGGGGGGGTGGAGATAAGTGCCCCTAACATCTCTTAATTGTAGCTAGCGGTTCAGAAAGTACCGTCTTTGCAGAAGGTTGCTGTGAAACTATGGAAAGGCTAATCTGAGCTAAGCTCGGGAACACAACTTATTTCCTACATTCAGGAAAATGAGGCGATAGTGCGGAATTTATTAGCTGATAAAACAATGTTCCGATGATAAAACCGTGACTAAGACGTTTAGGTCCCCCCCCCCCCTTAGGGTTTTGAGAGTAAGTTTTAAAACCGTTAAAAGTTAAAATTAAACCACATGTGTTGTCAAGTCAGTGAGAAAAGTTGAGATTTTTCTTCCGGATATGTTATATAATGGAATGTGCTTTAATTTCCGTACAGAAATGTTCAAAAATCATAATACAATTTTCGGCATTCTTTTATTTACTGAGAAAATAGCTTAACTGAGGCATGTACCTTTAAAACCTGCTTCATCCAAATTTAGAAAATTTTTAGGAGAGTGGGAAAAATTCCCTTTAACTTCATGGTTTTATAAGTTCTTAAGGAATTTAAGTCTATAATTATTTTACGTTAGTTTCAATAATTTAGTTTTTTGTCAATGATAATATAAATTCAAATTTTGAACAGTGCTGGTTTTAAAGAAAACTGTGTGACTAACCACCCATTCAATGCGGAATTATTGTTTAAAATCAAAAATGTAGTTTCAATTATTGTAACGCTAATGTGGGTTTAAATAATTTTTACTTTCGAAAAGTAATAAATCACAACGTCAGAAAAACACTAAAAGCTCAAATTATTAACAACGTTACAAAAATAACTACTAGTGACAATACTGTGACATAAAATTAACCATATACTTGGATATTCAAGGCTCACTAATCCGCCGCTTTTTATATTTAGTCCGAGATTGAACATTCCAGAATGGCGTAGAATATTCTCGTAACATCTGAAACATAGTGTCTGGAACCCTTAGTTGTGAAAAAAGTAATCATCTGTTTTTGTTTCACGTCACTTTATTAAAAAAAATATACCTGTTTTGTCTAGGTGGAATTCAATAATAAAAGTGAACATACTGTAACGTAAAGAACAACAACAAAATAAGCATATGATTAAAAAGAATTCTATAATTTGTTGGAACAGTTACTAACTGTTCTAGCATATGTTCATGATTGTTCGAGAATCTTCAATGCTTTTGAAGAACCTTCCCGAATGTTCGAATTCAGACTAAATATAAGTAACCAGTCTTAGTCTGGCTCTGAAGATCGTTAATTTTGTGTTACAAGTTGATAATTTTCATAAAATTGTTAATTATTTGAGTTTTTACGGTTTGTCTTACAATACCACCACACTTAAAATCGCGTGTTACAATACGATGAAAATTGAAAAAAAAAATACAATTTTGAATTAAGACAATTTTAAATGAATAACGAAAATATGAAAGTGTCCCGCGTTTTCTTCGATTAAAACAGGCCGGTTAATTTTGAAAGAAATAATAATCGGTAAAACAGTTATTTTTAATAACCTCAATCCCTACAAAGAAGCCTTGGGACCAGGGAAAGCATCTCAGATGGAGCTGGTTTCGCGACAAACTCATCACTTTGAACGCAATTTTTAAAGCGAAGAAACAGGTTCTGATCCGTGCCGGTTGGCAGTATGATGAAGTAGTGTATCGAAAATATGCGGAAAGTAGGGGAAAAAAAAGCATTTCAGAATAATGTGGATGGAGCTGGTTTTGAAGGAAACTACAGACCTAAATAAGGAACATTGCTACCTAACATTCTATAACAGTAAGGTTTGTAATTTATTTTTCACTATGCATAATAACAAATTTAAAATTAAGAACAATATTATTCACCAAACTTAAAGTATTATCACCTTAAGGTAAGAAAGATTTGTGTTCATGCAGGAGATAAAACGATTTATGTACTCTATGTCATTTCGATGTTCCCATTCCGAATTCCATCAACTAAACTTCACATATATACCTACAAAACCACTGATTTAAATTATTTTTTTTTTTTTAGTAGTACTAGGTCGAAAAATTCCAAACCATGTTGAAGCGTTAAGAGCCAAGAAAAAATGTCAACGATTTTTAAAATATTTTCATATATATATTTAAATACACAATTATAAGTGTGAGAGTGTTTAAAAAAAAAAAAAAAGTACTTCAGCAGTATAAATTCATAATAAAAACAGTATTTTGTACTTTTAAAATATATGATTTGAAATACTGCCATGGTCTTATCCGCAGTGACCAAAAACATGTGATTCTCCAACCTTTCAAATTTCACATTCCTCATTCAAACGATTCCCTGATTTAGCGAACATTCAAAAAGAAAGAGGCAAAACTCAAAATTTTAAAGTCAGAAATTCGAAGTGTTGGAACCCTCAATCATCCCTACGACCAGACAGCTGACAAATACCAGGCCAAACCATTAGGTAACCATTACAATAGGTAATCCATCTTGGTCATTCTATACCCAGATGCCTTGACCTCTATGTTTCCGATTTACATGATATTGCTATATTATCTATTTATATAATCTAAATTCATTATTAAAATCTTGTAAGTGCATAGGTATGTATGAAATATAAAAACATATATACATTAGCGTTAGCATTACGAGAAGAATTTTTCAATGATAATAGTATCCACCTCCACCTCAGCATATTCATCATTTGTATATAGGCAAGTCATAGCCATTATGATTTTTCTGCGGAAACGCATAACAAACAAGAATAAATTGAGATATCTAAGTGCTGAATGTTATTAATCCTTACATTAATCCTTACAATATTTCATTTAACGTTAGAGGAAAAAATAATATTATTATTGTACCTTATCTATATAATATTATGATTTTTCATACTTGTTTTGCGATACATACTTAATTCATATTTTCAATTAGGATACAACCCTGAAAGAATATCTATTATTCTTGCCGGATCTAACGTAACACTTTCAAGACTCTATGTGTAAATAATAAATTAATTTAATGGACTACACACCCACATTATGCCATTAAATTATTTTTATCCAATTAAGGCAGCGTTGAGAAAAGCCGGTATATGAATCAAACTATTATCTCGCCAATATCTAATTGTCCACTGGTGACTCTGGTAAAAGTAGTCGTAACCTGCAATTGCATAACTTCACTCCAACCATCAATGGAAATTATTCTTATGTATATCATTAAATGATGCAAACCTAACATCAGAAATTGTATTGTATCGTGTGCTGCGAATAGCAGACCTAATTTGTAGATAGATATTCTATGGAATGGAGTTTGTGTTGTTAATTAGCACCAAATTGAGAAAAGATTTCATTCGGCTTTGTTTTATTTTGCACTCATGTTTTTCTTTTAAGGCTAGGCATGTTCTAAAAGGTCTTTACATGTTTTTTTTTTTTTTTTAACTGAATCTTTCATAATCACTCCCCATTTTCTGCAATTGGTAAAATGCGCCAATTTCAAGCAAACTGTAAGAATATTTAGTTCGTGCACTGTAGGCTAAAATCCAAGGAGTTCCAGTTAGATACTGCATGTCCATTTCTAAAATCAAAGGAAAAATCAACATAGATACATTACACTCTTCGCCCATGACAGTTAAATTTTTAGCCAAAGAATAAATTTAAAAAATAAAATTATGTGTAACAATCAGCTGAGTTCTCCATGCGCTCATCATGTGGTTAAAAACAACCCAGAGTTTTTGTAGGTGAAATCATGAAGTACAACTAGCTTATAATATGGGAGCCCGGTAGTCATATTCATATTGAAATGTGAATGCAATCTATATTCTGTGAGCAATCCAGATTCTTCAGAATAGATTTATTTTTTTACAGAATTATTTCTCACATTCCAATATAGTACTTTATTGCAGAACAACGCATTTTTAGAATTTTCCCAAGGGTATTAGGGTCAGGTTGCCTTGTCCTACAAGGCGGGGTACTAAAATCCACTCACTACATTCCCCCTTTGGAAGTCGTATAAATTTATTCCAACATTAAACAGGGCTTGCATATTTGCACAGATCGGAGCCCTGCTAGTGATAAATCCTCCGCGACGAAGATGAGGATACCCTTCACGCATCGGGTTTTTGCATATAAATGCAGTCGGGGGCCGTTCTGGAGGACAGTATATCTTCTCCAACAGTACGTCTTTCCATGTCCTATTTTTCTTATATATACTTATATGTATAAGAAAAATCTTCACCCTGGGTCTCTTCCAACAGAGATTACGTAGATAAATAAATATACATAATGTAAAAAGATGCGGGTTAGCCGTTCCATTGGAGTCGAGATTAAAAAAAAATTGTACTGAAGGTGTCTTCGAGATCGTCCGGAGCTTTTCCTTATATGGAATAAGATCAATCAGATAGTTGAGCGTGGAAACGCACGCAAGAATACGAAGCTGTATATGATACGTCTTAGTGCTACAAGATCAGATTGCCCAGTACTATAAATCTTTTAGCTCTTATCCCGGAATCTAGGATTATGTTTAAGTAAAATCATACAAAGGTCATTAGGGACTGATTTATATAAGATTGATAAAATGTTAGGATATATTAATTTAAGGATATTTTTTTTTTAATTTAATCGCATATCCAATATTTCTGTTTCCAGTTTGAAATCATCATCGATGTCAAATTCATTCATTAAGGCTCTGGCTTGCGCAAGTCTGTATGCAAGTCTGGCCGTGTATGCTAGTCGCTATGCTACTTAATAACAGAAATGCTGATAAACTCCAATTGAATCGAAAAGAACGTGATGAGAGTAAGCTTATGTAAGGTCATATAACCCCACGAGGTTTGATAGGTCACGCCCAGAAGTGGCATAACGGTAGCTATATTCTCGGGCCGAATAAATTACACAAACTATTCCGATTATTTGCTATCGGATACATATATTTTTTTAAATATAACAGAATAATAATTCAATCAAACGAAATACTTATTGTCATCATAGTAATCAAATTTGTATTCGACAATAAAAATACAAAACTCTGCATTAAAATCTATCAAACAACCAATAGCCATGTTCAGCTATTAAGCTATAATGTAAGGTCCTTGTAAAATGATATTATGGTCCCTATATTGTGTATAGTTGTGGGTACATTCCGGTGGGCATATAGTGTTGGACACATATAGATACTACATTCCATATTAATTACATCCGTATGAGAATCCTAAGTGAACAATACTGACATGACATCATTATTTACAACAATTAACCTGTGTAACAGCTGGCTATGCCTTTAAAAAAAAAAAAAAAATAATGTTTTATCTTATCTATTGCGCTCAAGTTGTGAATTAACCTTTTCTGCTGCTGCCGAATCGCTAGCTCGCAAGTATACCAAGCGAAGCTCCGTGATCAGGAATAAGAAGGGTGAGACCTTATTATTAAGTTTTTGTCTCAAAGTCCAAGTAGAAGTGGTTGCGTATTACACGTTGGAAATAAAAAGTTTTGTTATTTATTTTGTTGAACCAATTAAACGAATTGTTATATTTTTTATGTTATTGGTTTATTTTATTTAAGTTAAGATCATTTAACCCTTCATCTTAACACCTGCTTTAAACCAAACTAATATTTGTAAGTATTTGTAATACTTACACCCCCATGCAGGTCCATCCAACTGCCCCTGTTACATTATTCAATTTTTATTTATAAATATATATTGTCATAACTTATGACATTTATAATGAAGTCGGCTTTGCCGATTGTTTAAAAAATTTTCTTTTATAAGTTTTTGACCAATTTATAATGATGTTGATACAACAAAATGGACCCAGGGAGAAACGAGTTATAAAAATAATGGGTAGAACGTTATGAGTTCTATATAACATCCTAGGGTAGCGCTATGTGAAGCCGACCCTAATTGAAACATCTTGATAAATTAAGGAAAATCATTTACTGGTTTTTGGCATACACATTTAATAAAATTCAACGGCCTGTACAATCGAGTAACTTTATGTTCAAAAACCTCCATTTAATTCATATGTATATCAATATATAATATTGCTTCCGATTATACATTTTTGCTTGGAATATAAATTGTGTTAATTCCAAACATAAAAAAATATTTTTAAAATTTTGTTTGCACATTTCTTAGCTGACTTTTAAAACTTTGTAGACGAGACCTGGATGAATAACTTAAAACATTCAGGTCAAAAGCCCAACGTTTTCAATCCCATTTTTCTCAAATCTAATTTTTTGAACTTAAGTTACTTTACGCTGCAAGCAAAGATATTGTAACTTAAAACATATGGCGCGTCGGGAAGGAGATGGATATAACTTAAGAAACTGTTTTTTTCTTATTAACATGTGTGAAGTTTCAAAAGCATTGTCTATTTTACTATATATCTACAAACAAGGACTAAGAAATAGTCTATGATCACAAATAGTCTACCATTGGGGCAGTTAGTACCTACCACTGGTACTAACTTTAACTCAGAAGTAGCAATCTACCTGCGTTAACACAATCAACCCCTCCATAAAGGATATGGTATTATGCGCCTTACGCCCACGGAACTATTAACACAATTGTGACTATATTCTGGCATTGTAGGTTTTATTATTCTGATTCCAACGTCATGAATAACTCAATATTGATATATTTTGAGTTGTAATCATCTTTATGCCGATGTGCATGTTATCATTTTTTTTTATAGCTTCCAATTAGAATTCCTTAACATATGTCAGGAAATTTGGAGCATTTAGCCCTCTGTGATTTTTAGTATTCTCTTCTATATGATCTTATTTTAATTTTATATTTCTATGAATCGGAATATTCAAATGGGCCACAATTTCCTTAATTTCGCTACTTCTCCTAATCGAATTTTTGAGAACCCTACACGTGGTATACAAATTTATGCGACACCTTATTAACATGATCCCTTATGCCTGAGGCGATTCGTTCCAATTTGCATGAAAGTTGATTCTAGAAGACAGCTTGATTTCTATTAGAGATTAATAACAGATATTTTAAGTCGAGTGTTGAAAAGTCGTACTTCGCTTCGATAAATTGTTTGTTTATAGTCATGTTTATTTAACAACTCTGTACCTGAGAGGTAAACTGTTGTAACTACAAAATTCTCGAGTTTTCAATTATTGATGTAACTGAATTGTAAAGGTGTATATTTCCAGCGAAAGGTATTCCTGTTTATACTCCTGATGAATGTTGTTTAATATAACCTATAATAATTATTATTATTTTTTTTTTACGACAAGAAATATGAACATTTAAAATTCAAAGTGCTCTCCTTTAAAAATGTAATAATGTCAGTTACGACAGTTTACCTCTGAGGTACCGAACTCTACTCACAGAATTCTTTTAAATGTATCGGAGAGATAAATGAAGTTAGAATACATAATACTTACTTGGGTAAATGCAGAAAAAGCCTGAAAGTGCACCAATGACAATTTTTTTTTTTAATATATTGAAAGACAGTGTGACCAATGACTGACCATGAATATTTAGACGAATAAGATTTTAGGAACCCCTAGATCTCTGTTTAAAGTATTTGTCTTCAGTATATTATTTTAAAATATTTGTTTGCCTTGCTTTGGTGTTTGTGGTAATAGTAATCAAAATGATAATTTTCAAATGTGGAAGCCCAATTAGTGTTCTAGGAATAACCGATTACCGATAAGAGCTCTAAGGTACACTTCTCCTCTTAAAATACTTTGTTTTATTAATACAAATTATGTGTAATTTTATCTAGAACTAGCTGTATATCCCGGTTTCACCTGGGGAATTTCATTTTACGGTCGATTTCGTAAAAAAATAATGTAAAGCGAGATCGTAACAATTTTTATAACAATAAAGTGTATACCCAGAGTGAAGTTATGCAATTTTAATATGGACAGGTATTCACACCTTGTATAAAAGAACCACTGAGCGAAATTTGGAGAATTCAGGACAAACGGTATGGATTTCTATAAAGAACAAACAAACAAACAGAATTTCATCTTTATTTTTATAAATTATTAGACTATGTCTTACCTAACCACCTATGGATTAATTAAGCATCTCATCTCATTTATGGCTCCCTCTTTTCAAATTCATAATAAGAGACCTTTTTTTTAAGGTTATTGGAAGAGAGAAGATTGTAACGGCCGGGATTCGTACCGTGGACTCCGCATTACTGTTGCAGCGCTTTTAATCAGTGAGATATGATGTATTTTAAATCAAGAATAATGATATGATTTTTTTTTTTATTATTTATATTCAAGTAATCAGGAAAATAGTGTTCATAACAAATAATGTGAAATTGTCTTTCAATCCAAGACGTTTAACATTAAATCTTAAGCTGAAATAATTCCATATATACGCTTTTTTCTATTTGAAATTTTTTATCGTTAGAAGTATGGCATCAGTGAATGCCTTTACCGTCGTTATGTACTTATTATCCGTCAATAAAAAAAAAAAAAATAAATAAAAAAATGAAAAAAAATGTGTGAAATAATTAATAATATAAAGTATTAATTAAAACGCCTTTGTTCATAAAAATGACATCTGTATGAATAATTCCGTTTTTTATATTTATTTCATCGTTTTCTTTTATTATAACGTTTTCTAGTTAATTAAGTTCTGAAATCCTAAACAATTTGAATTTTAAAGATAATTAACACTTTAGATGTATCTTTCAGCTCTTCCTCCATTTACTTTTTTACCACCTAGTAACCTTTATCTTTTGATAAGTTTCCGGTTGCCGTTTCTACCTTTTTGATTATTTGATAAATTGTTGATTTATTCAAATCTATTCGGACATCTTCATTTCTTTTCTTTGATTTCTGGATGAAGCTTTCGACTGCTGACATTATTATTCTGGTTTCACTTTACAGCCGCCAATTTTCCGGGACAAAAAAAAAAAAAAAAAAAAAAAAAAAAAAAAAAAAAAAAAAAAAAAAAGAAATAGGATAAAGAACGAGTGACGAAACGTTTCACAATTTGAGTGTATTTGCCAAACCGTTCGGCAAGAATGATGAACAATGAAGAATGAAGACACTCAATAATAATAGTGAATAGTGAACTCAAACTTTTAAACATTTCCGTTTTTTTTTTCTATTTATAATATAATTCACAATATAATTGAAATTCTTTAAATTTAAATAAATATGCGTGCCATAATTATGTTAGCCATAGTATTCAATACCTATTTAAATTTTAGAAGCAATAAATAAATATTTTAATAATGAAGATTTATTAATAAATTTTCCTATTGATCAATTTTAACCCACGATATGTTTACAAATTAAAAATAAAAAAGTGGCGATTATTACTATTTAAATCTTGTGATGACGAGTTCTTTTTTACTTTAGATGAAATATATAATGAGGGAAAGTATTGTGATCGTGAAAAATTTCGACTTCCGGTTTCAACGGAAATACACCTTCTGGGATCCCCTGGGTCCAAAGTCCTGCGAAATGGTGTGTGTGAATAGACTAGCTCAAAAACTAAAAACCGTACGTAGCTGAAATTGGGTATTTGATTTATGTATTTGCCGGCGAAGTGACACCAAAATTGGTCAAACGGAGGGGGCACTTTACATAATAAATTTTTCACGTTTAGTTTTATTCTCTCAAATACGGCTGTAACTATTTAGATAAAACTGGATATTTGATGTATGTACCCGCGATGGGACAGCCATAATTTCATATTCATAACTGATGAATTTGGTCATTTAAAAAAAAAAGCAATAATGGATCGATAAGTACTGAGAACTTTCAAGTTTTGCAATACCAATACTCCATAACTCATGGAGCTATTCAAATATAAGCATACAAATGTGGAAAAATGAAGTTGAGGAATTGCGTTTACATGTTATATAAACATGTAAATTTCTAATCTAGGTAAGTAAGATCGTAAGTGAAAGTTGTGTGTTGCACGCATCGCACCAGATTTTTTAGATATTTTACTGGACTCAAAATCAGTTTTTAATAGCCAAACCCTGAGAATCAATTAAACAGTTTAAAAAAATAAAAATAACTTATAGAAAATTTTCGAAAAGTTCCTTATTTTTTAGATATGTTTTTTCATTCTAGTATTTCCAACTTTTCACAATAGAGCATATACAAAATATTTCATAAGGAATTCCTAAGTTAAACAAATCTTCCATTCTTCATCATACGTTGACAGCGTACCTTGAAAGGAATTAAAATTTAAAAACTCAGCCGGTCTGTTTGCCGCAGTTCTCTTAGTCGTTGTGGTTGTCACGGCATTTCTGTTAGTGCGTTCATGTTGGAAGTTAATCTTTGGTTTAAATTGATGTAATTGACGATTGATTGAATTTTGAAGGCCAAATGGTGTGCTATCAAATTTTCATAACAAATGAATTTTGTTAATGGTTTTTTTTTTTTTTTTTTTTTTTTTTTTTTTTTTTTTTTTTTTTTTTTTTTTTTTTTTTTTTTTTTTTTTTTTTTTTTTTTTTTTTTTTTGAAGAATCCCATACGGCCATTCTGATTGTCCACATAAGTTTTAATAGAACATAATACAAAGTTAGTTTGTTGGTTTAACTAGGTCAATTAAATAATCAGCTTATCTACATCCGGCCAGTGCGGCAGCCCCAACAGGCTTCGAGCATCTGCTGCCACCACCTCAGTGAACGACTTCCAGCTCTCCGGCTCCGACGCAAGACCTCTTCAAACAACTTCCTTGGGATCTCCTGCTCAGTCATTCATACATGCCCTGCCAAACTAAGCCTTCTTAACTTCAAGAACTTGACAGCACCCGGTTTGCAATAGATGTCTTTAAGCTCCGTATATTCATTGATACGCCTGATTTCATCAAATTTTATCCTCAAAATCGTCAGATACTTTTCGCGGTTCTTGAAAATGGCCTAGGTGTTTCTTAGGCCGTACAGGCCGTACATTTTTTAAATCAGTAAGTTAATCAGGCCGGAATTTAATAAAGTATAAATTAAGTATTTTTGAAATTTCACCTTCTGCAAATGATCATATGAAAGACCGAAGTAGCATCTGTTAGCAGTAGTGAGGTGTTTCTAATTCCCAGCAGTCGTATCATTTTCTGAGGTGACGAATGATCTGAGGAAAGTAAGATCCCAATACTAAAGGACTGCTTTTTCCGGCTCCAGTGTACAAGTACTTGGGTTTGGATATATTTATGTTATGTTCCATATAAAAAGTAGATATGTTGAGTATTATCGTAGCTACAACTACGCCTGGTCTGGACCTTCCCACTTTAACCTAAATAATGAGCGTTATGCAAGCTCAGATGTATCTCTTGTGTAAATCTCTTGATCAGATGTAAACCTCAATATATTTTTTTTTCTTGACGTCAAAACTGGTTAGATTGCAGGAAGCGTTAATCACACGCTAAAGGTGTCTATGTAAACCCTTGTTTGGAATTAATTACACTTTAAGCAGTTATTATGGCAATAAGCTTCTGTAACACTTGAATCTCTCAACACCTTAATGTATGGTTTGAATAAATATCACTGTTGGCAGATCTGAGAACATTAATTGTCACAAAATGGAAAATTTTAGTTCCATTTTCCGAATTCTAACATTAAAAACTTTAAAAACTGTTGTGAATCTATATGTCTTGAAACCAATGCAAATGATCTACAAGATGGGAAACCGACATATTTTGCTTATAAACCGACTAATAAATTGCTTAGATTAAGGATATATTTATATCCTTAATCTAAGCAATTTATTAATATTTGTTTTAGATAATTTTTCACCTTTATGAGATTTATATGCTAATGTAACACATTTGAAAATATGTTGTTCAAATTCTAATACTAGTTAGTAGTGATTGTGGTTAATTGAACGGAAATAATTGATCTTCTAAACTTATATAACTCCCTCACAGCGGATTTATAAAATTACTCGAAGCAGTAGGTATTTCATTTTCTCTGATATAAGTTATTTGGATTTCTGTTGGTATTGCATTGAACGTGCGATATAATAGAACTATAATATGTGTTTAAAATATACACGAATTTTTCATAGAATTTAAAACTGTTTTAACTTTAAAAGTACTTTTTATCAAATTGATTAAGCTATGACTCTCTCTTGATTCTATGCTTTCAGATATATTATTAAGACCTGACTTTGCTTGCTTTCACAGGTCAAATAAACAATCTATCATCTCTTGTAATAAGATATTTGCTACAATGATTACTATGACTGCCTCTTTTTATAAGATCTTCACTATAAAATAATAGAGTTGAAATATGAAGAATGCACGCTTACTGCAGTAGCTCTGGTATTAATACGTCAGAAAGACGCCGGCTCCCGGAATACTCAACCTATCATTACTGGAAGCATTGATTATTCCTTTGACTGGAAGATCTGATTCCGTCCGCTGGAGGATACTGGAATTTTGACGGCTCCAGTTTATCATATGTAAATATTTGAAGAAGGGCCCGGCTAGCGGGGTATCAATTAATCCATTGCGTGTTATATAGAGGCTCCTTCATTGAGGGGAGAGATTGAATTTGCTGCCGAAAAATCCCCAACTTCCTGTTTGGATAGTCATTATTCCTTCACCTTTTTCTACCTTTTTTCAAGAGGCTCTTCCAACCCGAAGAAAGTTAGCCTTTTCTAAAAGAGTTAAATGATTTAGATTAGGTGTTTCCAAAGGGTAACCGACCCGGTCCTCACGGAAACATAACGACCGCTAAATGTCTTGACGGACAGCCGAGCCTGCCTTTCAATTAGTCAGTTTTCGACAACACTTCCAGATTGAGGCAATAGACACCAATTTATTAGGTTTTCAGATCTCACGCAGCTTTTAGAATTCTCCGACGCTTCGGCATTCCTATTCATGAAATCCCGATGTTATCTTTTTTTCTTAAGTAACAGGGCGTTTGGAAGTTGATGAAGTATGTGTTATTCTCTTAAAACCGATTGTACGATTAAATTCCCCAGTAAAATAGATTAGCTCCATGTTAGCTAATCCATTTAAATAAATTTTGATTCGCCTTATGTTGGTCAACTATGAGTGGACATGCCGACATGTTCCCAGCTAAGGATATGGTTCAGATCAGGTTGCTCATATCTGATAAGAGGCTTCAATAAAGTTTAAGAATGAACCGACTTAGAACAACCAAGTATCGAAAAACACATACGAAATTAATTCAACTGAATTAAGTCTTAATTCATGCTTTATGTAAAATTATAAAGTTATAAAAAACAGCCTAATTAACGGCTGGTTGCCTGTTGCAAGGCTTCTAAAAAGATGCTGTATGAGAGACCAGAAAATAATAGTTTTTTTTGCCATCACATTTATTGTATCAGTTCGAAAGGAAAAAAAAGAGCATGACATAATTTAACTATGCTCGTTTTATAGTAGGGTCGTGAGATTGTATTACTTATTACGAATTAGGGTCTTTCTAAATAATTCATAATACATAAGTTATGTTATGTGAATAAATATTTTATCAGGCATTTTTAATGTTTTCAATGTTTCTCTCTCAAGAACTATCCAGAACAAAAAAGAGCAAACCTATTCCAAAATACATTGGTGACTATGAGACTATTGAGTTTTGTAATTGTTCTGTCAGTCAGGAATCGCTTCTTTTAACATTTAAGTATCAAAAGAAGTTAGGATTTACTAATAATGGGAATAAAATACTCGGTCATTGTTTCATCAAATTCATCTCTTCTTTAAATATAAATATTCGTAAGTAATCCAATTTTTATGAATTATACGACTAATCTGAGATCATAAAATTTCGGTTCAGGATAAGATTTTATTTTTTTCATATCACATAGGCTATTAAGCAGGAATAAAACCTAAAATGAAATTTAGCAAAGATGAGAAATTTTTTCATCATCATATTTTGAGGTTCAGTGTTGATTATTTAATTTTACGATAGTGACGAATCAATCATCAGTTTGGCTTAAAAAAACCATCAGTTTGGAGTGAAACGAAATGGTTTTGCATAAGCGTTGTGTTCAGCTTACTGTCGAAAAAGGATTATTGACTTTTATTTGTTGATTATATTCACTTTATTGTTGGATTCAATAAAACAAATACTGTAAAAGTAAAACAATCTTTCGAGTTGACGCGGCTTACTGAAACTGAATAATATAAAAAAAAAACGATTCGTTTGAATTTCTATTTGACCATTGCTGGACAGTTGTATAAATGACGCTATTTTGTGGGCTCTTAGATTTCTGCACAATCCTCAATTATCGGATCGATAGTTTTAAGGTGTGATTAGTGAAACGAGCAAAAAGTGAAATATACTGCAGGTAAATGGATTCCTTTTTCAAATAGCCTCTTATTGATTCAGGATTTTGGGAAACCTCATCGTAGTTAGAGTTTCTGTTTGTGGAGCGTTTATACCAGAATTATAAAAAAGTCAAAAGAATATTGATCATCGGATGATTAGGGAAATTTATGTCAAGATTAATGTTATGAAAACTTGACGTAATAATCAGATATACAATTCTAAATCTAGGTATGTATTTACCAAATTAATGTTGTTTTAAAAAAATGAAACAAATTAAAATGAATACTAGGTAACTGATATACAGTTCATTTTTGTCCAGGAAATCTTATCTATAGTCAAAATAACTTCGTAATATTTAAACCTTTAAATCATTTGTTGTTTTATTTCTTAAATCAAATTATCTACAGCACTTACTAAGCTTGAAGTAAATAATGAAATAATTAATTGAAACACACAACTTTCACGAACTTACATTAGTAATCGCATGATTCGATAATAGGTATATAAACGGCATTCCTCAACTTAACACATTTTTCCGCATTTATATGCTTATATTTATATGTATCCATAAGTTATAGAGTATCTGTACTGCAAAACCTGGAAGTTTTCAGTATTTTTCGATTTCTTATAGCTTATATCTTTTTACTGCGAGTTGCTTTTTATAAATATATCGTGAAGGTGACTCATGAACTGTATGAACTGACGTATGAACTGTGTGAAGGTGAACGATAGAAACTGTATTTACGTCTCGTTGTTATGTTTGTATCTTATGCCTTTCTGGAGATCGAGAACGATTACTGTTCATCTAATTGTAAGATCATTTTAAATTGCCTTCAGAAATCTATTATGGAACTAAAGTTTCTAAACTAAAATATAATTAATTAAAGATTATTGTATACCGTATTTTCCACACCTTAAATACTTTAAATAATTTGAGCATCACCTATTTATTCTCTAAAATAAAATAATTTTTTTTATTGTTAAAAAAAAAGTTTTTATTTTCATGATACGGGAAATGAAATTTTGGTTGTCATATCGCGGGCATATAAACGGTTATTTAATAATAAAATTTTATTTTCATGATACGGGAAATGAAATTTTGGCCTTCACATCGCGGGTATATACATACATCAAATGCCCATTTTGATCTAAATAGTTAGAGGGTTTTTTGATAAAATAAAACGACGTAAAAAACTATATATTTATCTCCTATGGGAAATGCACTTAATATAATTTCCTAACCTCTTTAACCTTCTTTTTTTTTTTTTTTTTTGAATTGTTGAACTAAAGTACATCATTTCGTGAGAATGATTTTTTTCATGCTTGATCGGTAAACTGTTGTCAGTTAGTTGAATAAATACTTTTTTTTTTGTTTTTAGATTGAAGTATTAATTGGATAGTGCGATAGAGTAGTTAAAAGTTTACTAACTTATTAGATCTGCCCACGAAACAGATTAATCTACAGAATACAATCAAATGAAAAAAAATCTGCCAGTTTTGATGTGCAGTAAAGATATAATAATTAATACTTTTCTGGACGATGACGCATTTCATTGAGCAAACCAAGTTCTGAGGTTACTTAAAGTTCACGTTGCTTAGAATTCAATCATTTTAAAATTATTCTGTGGTTTTCATATTTTACTTATATATATGATGTTTAAGAATTTTTCTTTCTAGATTATGGCTTACCAATTTTCGTTCAATTTGTAAAGAACAATTTTACATACAATTTCTCACTAATTTTAGACAGGAACTAAACAATGGTATAATTGTATTTTAATATTATATTTTAGTAATTTTGAATTTATACCACAGTAACTTATTTATACATACTTTAAAAAGACGAAAAATTCTTCATCAGCTCGACCATTATTTTTTTCTCAACATTTAATAACCCTAGAATTACCAGGGGGGGGGGGTCTTCGAGCACATTAATTTTGTCCATACTGTTTTGCACCTAAATTATTAAATAATAAATGTTAATAAAACAAATATTAGCTGTCAAAGAAACATTCAAGATTAATTTAAACGTGAATTGAATTTTTTTATTACATTTTATATCCAAAAGAAATAGTTGAGTGAAAAAAAAAACTACTTGTGAACGCCCAGATGTAATTTAAACCTATTAAGTAAAGTATAATGTTATAAAGGCATTGATAATAAATTTCGAAAAATTACCTAATTTTTTTCTTTAATGTACCTGAAAACACAATCTTTGAAAGTGTAAATTAGTTACATATCTTGTATATCATGAATAATTTTAGACATGTAAATGACATTTATAATTATCAAGAAAAATGGCTTCATGTCCCTCTCTCCATATTTTTTTTTTACATTCACAGTTTTATAAATGTTGTAATGTTATGAAATAAATATAAAAAGTTATTTAGAATTACTTAACAATAAAATAAAGCTATGCGTTAGTAGAGCCCCACAGGTAAAACTATGAAGTCAGATACCTCTTGGTAATCCTAGAGTAATTTTTTTTTAACAAACCATTAAGCATAAATTTTTGAATTGCATCTTATTCTGATAGTATCGATAATTTTACATCACCAGACCGTCATTAAGATCGCATTTCCCTCCCATTCCTATTAACATAACGAAAGTACTTTCTTTCATTCTTGAGTTGTATTTTTTTAAAATGTGTTTTGTTACTGCTAAATTAATTTATAAATGGTTAATGAAAAAAATATTTATAACCAGAGAAGGCCTCACTCTAATTCATATTTACAATCTCACATATTCGAAAAACATGTTATTTTGCTGAATGGCCCTGCTATTATGCTTTATATCGCTAATAGAGACAAATGCACCCCTTCCTAATCGAAATAATAAGTTTCCATTTACTATAGATCTAAAATCATAGAAAAAGCTAAAGATATTTGACAACCCTTTTTCGAAAAAAAGAACTTTTTAGCCCTTTAAAGATAGAACTTAATATCATTTTATGTAATGTTAAATATTTGATATAATTATTTAAATATTAATATTGAACGGGACATCTATCTGTATACCTAGATAAATAGTCCTGTTGTATAATATCAATTTTATTTATTTACAAACATTTGAATTTCGATTAGTTCATGTCTTGCTTTCCTGGATACTCATTACATCTTTTCAAGATAGTTTAATTAAATATATCAAAATATATATGGATTGTAAGGCAAAACATAAAGTATCACCTATATCGTATATAGGGGGGCTTATTTTGAAAGAACTTTTCAGAGCCCGCCGTCTTTCTCACGTATTTAACTTTATTCAGTTTGTTTTAAAAAATTTCAATGAAGCCAACTCATTTTCCTCTTAAATCGTGTTCTTGTTGAGAAGATATCTTGCAGCTCAAAGACCTTGGTATTCTGCTAGAAGTGGATGGAGGAGGATGTGGAGGACGGATTGTGCCCGATGAACGCTCAGTAGCAGAACTAAACGATAATACACACCGATTGAATTTCTATTGTAGTTCACGGATATGTGATGTCAGTGTTTCAATATCGAATTTAATATGATTTGAGATCACCTCGGTGAGATAAAAGGTTCGGTGATTCACTTAGAATCGTCATTTTTATATTTCTTTGTACTCATATGGAAGTAATTTTAATGGATTGCAGTAGATTATATAGAGCGTATAGATTTTCTATGGGATTACTATTTAGTACCTACTGTAATTTGTGTCTTTCGCAACCTAACATGAGACATAAAGGTAATGTATAAAAATATATATTGATCACAATGGGAAATGACTAGATCTGATACAAAGACACAGACACGGGCCCACTTTGCGAAATGCGAAATGCTGCAGGAGTATGCTTAACTTTATGTGTTGGGAGGTGGCACATCCTTACTGAGCTTCTTATATTTCTGTGTCATTATTTTGAACGAAAATGTCTAAAATTTTGTTCATATACCACTTCAGAATAATTCAGTTGGTTCTCTTTTATTATTTTTGTTAGGATAAGGCTTTATTAATCGCCTTTAATTAATTTCTAATTTCTGGTTCACACAGAAACTAAACCCTAGTTTTCCAATCCGTATCTTCTTAATTACCGTGACTTTGCAGGCCCTTATTTCATTGTAACCTCCTTTTTGAACGATTTTAAATTATAGCTCTTATATTAGTAATTTAACAAGCATGTAACCTTCAATTAATCTCATCTTTTTTATGAGACATGGTGTGGCTTTTAAAAAATTACCTTAAAAAATTCATGAATCTTAAATTCCAAAGCAGTATTGAATTAGGATCCAATACCTTTCAAATCCCACACATCTTTTCAAGAACATTGAAAAATGGTAAATAATTTTGAAATTAATTTTCTTGGGTTATAATGTTACGAGTATTTATTTATAATTTATTTCTTAATTGAACATATAAACATTTCTATAATTATAAAATTTAGTTTAAAAAAAGGGTGGATTATCTACAAAAAAGAAAGAAAAAAAATTAAATAAATAATTTTTATATAAATATTTTTCTCTAACTCTATTTCGTAAAGAACAATTCCAAGTCAAGTCAATCGTTTCTGTTCTCTGATCGCCTTCCTCCGATATCGCAATAGTTTTTTTTATTATTACTTTTTTTTGCGAATTTAAACTTCAAGGCGGGTTCGAGCCAATCTTATGTCTTCAAAAAAATAAACTTATCGATAGATTGACATACATTACAGATTAGATTTGTTTATAGCCCTTTTTATATTTTATTTAGGCTCTTGCTTTAATTTATCCTTCTTACATCATAACTCCAATTTTATCCAATTCTTATCGATAGAAGTATATTGAGCTGAAATGCAGGGGCTGACGAGTTGACTATTCCTGGTTATGGAGGGTTGATGGGGGTTGACACTATCTCGTTGTATGTCACGTGTCCTTACCGCCTTAGCTAAATACGACACGACTTCATGAATGGCCCACGTGAGCTCACTCCACCGTAATAAGTTTTAATATTGCTGACGCAAATCGGACAGAAATACAGTTAGCAGTTGGGGGCTCTGTCAATGGCCTGCTCCGATGGCTACAGGTGAGTGCTGACGACATTCCCGTTCCATTTCCCTTTTGAGAAACCACTTGTGTGGCTTGCGATGATACACGTGATTGAGAAACGTAAGAACATTGAATCCTTTTCCAATTGAATAATTTTTTATTATAAGTATTATTGATATAGCATACCGCAATAGACTCCAAATCTGACATTGCCAGTCACGTATGATTTGAATGTTTTATTGTTTATGCAAGGTTCACTCGATACGTTTTCTTAACACACCACAAAAAAAAAAAAAAAAAAAAAAAAAAAAAAAAAAAAAAAAAAAAATTGGCCGCGAGCTTAAGGTTGAGGAGCCTAATAAATATTAATTATGTCCTCGGAATGGATGATTTAAAAAAAAAAAAAAAAATGTACTCAGGATGGATGATTTTTACTCAAGTTTGAAGTTTTGGGACATCAAAACAGATTTCATTTCCCTTCTCTGTCTGTATGTTACGGATGTTTCTCACGATTTCGATCAAATTTACAGTAATTGTGCTGATTTCTGGAATATTATGTTCCCTTATCAATTTCAAGACATCCTAATTTCCCTAATTTTCTTAGCTACGATTTTATTTCATTTCACTAATTTTCTCAGCTACGATTTGATTTCAAAGCCGGTTGTTCAATATACCTATTGGGCTCTAATCTAGAGGATGCCCCAGAGGTCAGCGAAAAAAAGATAATAGTTCCTTTTGGCTTTTTATAAATTTGCACGCCCTCAAATTTAAATAACAATGGCTCGTGCAATATGGTTGGAGGAAATATAGAGATTTTTGAAAGAATAATCCGTATCAATTTTATCAAATCCTAACCCATTTCCCTCGTTAAGCATGTACAAATTTACATCCTTGGTTAGCTTATACTTCATAAACGGCTAGTATAAATTTACACCTAAATTGATCGAGTATCAATTCCATCTAATACCATTTGATATATGAAGTTTATGTATGAGTTAAGCATGTATGTATTTCATCATGCATATAGATTATGAAATTTTTTTCAAGTTATATATATAGTAATAAATATAAGTTATATTCATTCTAAAAATAAACAAAATAAATGATGATAGAAAACACAAGAGTTTAAATAAATTTTAAATTATTTTATTATCGTTGTAATAATAAGACAACATTTTTTATGAAACCTTTCTAGGGCAAGACCTTAATCTTCTAAATCCTAAATGACTACAAATTATAGTTTTTTTCCATGTGAAGGCCTTAAGACGAAGCAATCGGTAACCCCCACTGTACAGCAGAGCTATACCATGCTATTTGAGCCCATCAGTTTTCTGACCAAGCAAAAATTCTTTCCTAATTTCCAAAGAAAAAACCTGACTTGGCGAATTTCTGTCTCTAAGCAAAAGATTATAATCTTGTTCCCCGTAGCAGTTCCTTTTCCGTAGTTTCCTTTGCTTGTACAATTTTTTTTATTTATATCTCTTCTGGGCTGGGGTTGTTTAAACTTAAAAATCATGAATTGCATGTTTGTTTTGTGGTGAATTGTTTGTTTATATTTGTTTTTGTTTTTTTGTATATTTCTTTTGGACATGGAAAAAATTTCAAACAATTTCTTGAACGAAAAACTAATATTTCTCTTACTAAACGATTAATAAAGTATTTCCGTGTTCTAGTCACAAATGACCACCTCATGGTTTTTCAAAATTATGTCTGTTTCTATAGATACCTTATCATAAAAATAATAGGTTGATTCTATGCTAGAAAATGACTACTTTACAAAACTGATAATTATATAAAAGATGGTAAGCATTATAGGTACAAGAATATGCTGGATATATTTGTGTATACAGTACCGTATATTTTGTTTGTTTGTAAATATTTTTTTCATATACGTGTTTTTCATATAGACTTTCACTTCAAAATCATTAGGTTTCCCCGTATTAACCTATGAAGTCGACAAAATAATGCTCTACCGAAAAATCTCACCTAATTTTACACTAGACTCAGAACGTAAATTTCATGGTTTTTTTTCTTGCTAACCAGCTACTTATTTACATATTCATGTAATCTTTTATATAATTATCAGTTTTGTAGAGTATTCATTTATTCGTCATCTTCTAGCATAGATACTCATATATTTGTTTTCTATAAGCCCTTATGAAGATTCACAGTGAAACGAAACGTTGGCTTTTCAAAAAAAAAAAAAAACTTACTATGAATCAAACTATCAAAGAATAACACATGACTATATCACCTCCAAACATAAAAATACTTCAAACACAAGACAACTTACCATTCAGCTAACAAGGAATAACACTGGATACAAAACAATGCTTATAAAAATAAAACCAAAACCGGCCGATACCGATGTTGTACGCTGATCTTTCGGTTTATCGGTTTATTCGTCCCTTTCTCTCGTGATTTGACCCTTAGATAAAATCGGTAATAGAAATTTATTACCGATGGATTTTTTTTCTTTAATGAGTGTTTATATTATATTAAAAATTAGAAGTTAGCATTAGAAGTCCACTAATGACGCAGGAAATAGCCGATATACCGAGAAGTGGATATTGATATTGGTAGCTTTCGACCCCCATATATCATATTATTCACAATTCATTACCTATAATGATTATTTTTGGCAAGCAAACAATTTTTATTTACTGGTTTGCCCTATATAAAAAATTCATATGTCTAAATATCGAATCCGAAACCTACTAAGTACTTACTACTAACGAACTATACTACAATACCACTATACCTACTACATACTAGCAAAGAACCTACTACATACTATCGAATACGAAACCTACTATATTATTTACAAATTTTAAAATACACTGAATAAGTATTCTCCCTAAGGCCTGGTCACTCATAACCGCGCCGCAGCACGGGCGTGTATCGGATCGGATCTTATTCATTTAAGAAGGATAGATAGTAACCGTTCATACATGCCTGACACCGGGTCAACCAACCCGTTACTATCTATCCTTCGTATTTGAATCAGATCCGATACACGGCCGTGCTGCGGTGCGGTTATATGTGACCGGACCTTTATCGTTGCTCCGGAAGTAAAATGAAACAACTGCAGATATTGAAATTGTAGCGTAGAAGCAAAAGAAAAAAAATCTCAATATATCCGAATAGCATGTGCCACTGATTCAGTGGCGAATTTTAAAAGTAACCTCCTGCTGATTTAAAAACGTAAAGCAAATGCATTATTGAAACTTAATTGTTTGATTGAAAAAATAATATTTCTGGAGCAGCGATATGTGTTTTTTCATTTATCGATTCTATGCATTAGTATCGGTCATGTCTGGATATCGATTATATCAGCACATCGTAACAGATGATACCGGTATTAGTCCATTACTAATAATTACCCAGACTTTGCAAATACTAATGACACCTTCCAATTTGCACTGTAATATATTGTGACAGATGATTATTTCTGTTACAACTAAGGGTCCAAACTTTTGTTGGAACAGTTATTTGTACATAACTGTATTAGTAAGTAATCACAAGTTCTGGATGTGGTGAGAATATACTAGGCTATTCTGGAATATTCGATTTCGGATTAAATAGAACAAGCAATACACTACTATGGACTCAGTCTTTCCTTGAACATCGAAGCATATGATTGCCTGTGTGTCACTGTATTACTTTCACTAGTAGTTACTGTTTGTTTGTTTGTTGTTTAGAGGCGTAAAACGTTTGAAGTCATCAACGCCTGTCAATTTATACTAGTAGTTACTTTTTGTAACGTTATTAATAATTTGAGCTTTTATTGTTGGTCTGACGTTGTGAATTATATTTTTTTTGTAAATAAAAATTATTTTAAACACACATTAATGTCACAATATAAGTATGTGATATACAATTATATCGTATCACATTATATATTATATAACTATAATAATGAATTCTCGGTAGATCAGGAAATCATATTAGTGTTATGTTCGCATCGTTGTACATCAAAATATACAGTCAGTGACGCACGATTATATTTAAATTTATATTTAATTACCTTGTTAAAATTTCACATTTTGCTCACGTCCTTACACTTACCGTGCGTGGGCTCTAAGATCAAGAACTCTCTCATTCATTCTCAAAGGATGATGTCTTGTTAAAAGAATGGGATATCACTCTTTTGTACGTGACATGTCAAACTCTGCTTACAAAAAAAAAAAAAAGCTGTTGGTTTATTTTTGATGAATGCAAGAGGACCGTTGAACTGAGAACGCAATCGCATTACTATGTATTGTGTTATTCCATTACTTACAAAATAACCATTAGTTAAGAGAGACCAATTATTCAATGAAGTAATGAAATATTCATCGGTACAAAATATATTTTTAAAAATTCAAAATGTTGAAGATTTGATATGACTGATCAGTAGTAAGAGGACAGTATTAGGTTTGAATAGCTATTTACGTAAGTAGTAGAATGCCAAAATATCTGTTTTGTTTTTTAGTTCCCCACATGTTAATTAAATGCATGTTAAAAATATGACATAAAAGTTAATGTTTTAAAAAAATATCTGCGATGATAAATAGTCAGGAGTTTTGTTTATTAAACCAGCCTGAGTTTCGCCCTAAGCATGAATGTGGCTCATTATGAGGGCTAAAATGAAAGGTTTTGATACTAACATGGCGATTCTAAATTCACTTAACTAAACAGACATCTTTAGGACACCGAGCAGTGGAGTATTTGACCTAGAAACGTAGCCAAAATCAATAATTATTTTTCTTTTATAAATTAAGCCTGCTGAGCTTAGTTAAAAACAAAAGTATTAAAGTGATTTTTATTTTTACACCGAAATAAGTATATCAAATTTATTACTATTATATGGATAGGGTATTTATAATAAACATCATCTCTTTGATGAAGATGGGACAATGATTTATTCATAGGTATTTTATTTAAAATGACCTTTTAAATATTCATATTTCTTTTCCAGAATAACTAATCGCCGTATCATGATTTATTATGATAACAATTATGAAGCCCAGACTAAAATGCACCGTTCTTCGAAGGACAAAAGTAAAAGTTTGCAAGCTTAGAAAAATTTGAAAGTGCACTAATGAGGTAATAATTGCACGTAAAAGTATTATCAATCAAAACATAAAAAAAAAAAAAAATCTTAGTGAATGTACTAACTTTTTTTTCCAAGATATCTTCACTAAAACTCTTATAGTAAGTGGGACTGAAAATTAACGTTTGAAGATTTATTGCTGTTCGGAACCGATAAGGTCCTGGCTGTTTAAAATGTAAATTTCATTCTAGTGTGGGCATTGCTGAATACGAACGGAGAAGGGTTTATATATTTTTTTGAATAATGATTGTTTATATTCAACCATTCAGACCAACAAAATGCAGTCAAAACCTTCATTTGGAAATTATTTGAAATCTTAGACATTGACTAAAAGTATTGTGCATTCGTAAATATTAAAAACAAAAGCAAATTTTTAATACTTTTTTTTCTAGAGAAACGGGATGTTTCGGTTACGTGTCGTTAACACCCAAGATAAAGCAAACTATTATGTTAGTCGTGGCGAGAGACTTTTGAATTATTAGGGCCTTTATAGGACATTAAAATATCTGCTGACTACAGCAACTCAATGGAATGGGTTATGGAAGATATGTAGCCATAAAGACATGGCGGAGCTCTTTGGTGAGTTATACATAATGCCTGGAAAAGATTAAAGTTTATGGACTACTTAGGGAATAAAGGGAACAGTGGAAGGCAGTTGTTGAGGAGGCCCAAGCCCAACTCGGCTTATAATAATAATAATTCTTTTTAATTTTTATTAGTATTATAGTACGTAGAAAATCATAGCTATAAAATAATCATATCAGTTGAATTCGTAATAACATTGAACTTCCAAGTGAGTCTTTTGATGCATCCATTTACTGGACTGAACTGGAGGCCAATTTATACAAAAAGAAAAAGATTTTTAAGGTCAATATTATCCTCTTTATAAATATTAATAAATATATATCAGTGGCTGCGAGGTAAAGAGTGTTATGACCAAACTAAAAAATTGTTTTCCTTTACACATGACTTACACCATTTATACCACTTTGTAGGCGAAACCTTAATGAAGAAATATAAACATTTAGGATGTTGCAAATCGTTTAAAGTGATAAATAAATGTGTTAAAAATTTGGACTCGACACTCTTTACGATATAGTCATAGATATTTATATAATTTCTTAAAAAGATCTGAAAAGTACTTAAGCATTTTAATAGCCAAAAACAATTTATTTAATCAAGTACACTTTTTCCCAGGAAATGAAGGAGCACATGATTTAATATTCACCATTCCCTATCTATGCAGTATTCAATCAGTAATTGTAGTTATGGACATAGTGAAACCTATACTTGATATTTTTGCATTCAATTTCGAGAATAAAGCTGTTTTATAAACAATCAGTCACCATTATCACATCCATCGATAGATGAATTGAATATCTTTGCAAAATAGTGTCCGTAGGTCGGTGTCGAAACATTGCCGAACTACCAAAAATAAATTTTCAACTGTATATTATATAACGAAAATGTCATAAAGGCAACAATAAGGTAATTTTAGTACCTCAGGGATGACTGACATAAATTTTCTTTCGAAACTTTTTAGGCCTAAGTACGCCCTCCCGCAATCTCATAAACAGCGGTTCCATTAACTGTAACAGGATGTTTATAAATCGCATGGAAATTTATGCGGTAAAGGTGGCAATAAACAGACATAAGTGCTAATAAAAAAGGAAGCTAGGAGCTGGTGTCCCCACGGGAGTATAATAACGCGCAATTAAAGCCAGGAAATGTTGAGGTTCAAGTTAACCTGCCTGTATTTGTCACCAACTCCTTGTTCCAGAGACAAACGAGCTTGTCCCCTGGTGATTAATCTATAGCAAGCCAATTCCCTCTTCTATTAAACAATGATGTATATATCTGATTCGTATTATCTTTCCTTACAAGCGGCACTGTTCTACATCGGTGAAGAAATCGAATAGGTCGGAACGGAGAGTTAAAATGCCTCATAGTACTTCTATTAATGTACAGGAATAAAATAATCAAGTTTTTACTTTTTTCTCACGATTACATTTAACATTTTTTTTTTTGGCTTCATAATTTTAATATGCGCCTGTCAATAAACATCGACAATCAGCAAATGTGAGGTGTGCTATTTTGAATAAGGGCATGTTAGGCTTATGTTAGGATTATGGGGAAGAATAGCACCCAGCAGTACCTCTTCCCTGGTTTGTTTCAGGTAATCTGGAATTTTAAAGTAGGAGATCTCTCATCCAGCGCCTTTTTAATCTCCTAGGTATGGGCATATCAGCTGTTGCCATGCCTCTAATCAGTTGATTGAAATGACCGTGTAAGTGTTTATGGAAACGTTTGTAAAGTGTCTTTGTTACTGTTTATCGGCGCGCCGGTAGATACGGAGATGTTCTTTCCCATATTATATATGAAAGGCAATATTTCATTTATTTATATAAAAAGCAATACATGAAAATTCAATGATAAAGTTTCACCCTTTAAGCGTTGATTGTACCATATAGTTGAAAATCATTAGGCCTTCACCACGTATGCTGTCTGAAATAAATATGTTCCGATCTATGAGGGAAAAACAGTTGAAAAAAAAAAGAAAGTAGAAAACAATTTGCTTAAATGATTTATCACAGAGCCTTGCTCATGGTTAAATTTTAGTATTTTAAAAATCTATTTATCTATTACATAATTTAATGTTTCGTTGCTGTTATTTTTAAAATCTCACTATTTGTCAAATAATTTCGATCCCAAAATATAAATAAAAAAGTAAAAAGAAGAAAAATACCACATATGTTTGAGTGTTTATCCAAACACATTTAATTTTTTCAAACACAAATATAGAATTATCCGCATTTCTTCTTCCGGGTTTGACCATGTAACAGGTTTTTTCACTACCAAGCTTTCACCCATCTTGCTGTGGGCCTCTTCAGGGCCATTACAAGAATGAGAGTGGAGAAGGGGATCAGTGACTTATAATCTTCCGTCGGGGCGAAGTCTGTGTTCCCATTGGCTAGCGCCCGAGGGGGCGTGGTCAGGTGGAGGGGGTAGGGGAGGGGGGATGTCATCAGCGCTCTGAGATATGCTTTGTTGTGTAATATTGTTTAGTGCAGGTTACCAGTTTTTGCTAAGTCTGTATCCGTCTTCATTGTTTATATTATTTGGTTGTTTTATAATTTCTATAGCTTCCCTGATGGATCTATGGTGGTATTTGTCAATCCTTACTATGGCTTTGGTGTCTTCGAAGGCTATAGTTTGTTGTGTATTGTAAAAGTGTTCTGCTATGGCTGATTCGTCTGTTTGTATTTTCTTAACTGCGGCAATATGTTCTTTCAGTCGTGTGGTAATGTTTCTCCCTGTCTGTCCTCTGTATTGTTTACCGCATAAGCAAGGGATACTGTAAAGTCCAGGTTTGTTGAGTCCAAGTTTGTCCTTTGGATTGGGCAGGATCTGTCCGATTTTCCTGTCTGTGGTGAAAATTGTTTTGATGTTGTTTTTTGCAAGTGTTCTGGCTATTTTTTCCGAGGTGCCTTTTACGTAGGGGATGACGGCTATGGGCTTCTTTTCTGTTTCATTTTCTTCGGGGTGATGGTTGTCGGTTTCGGATTCTTGTTTAATGAATTTGGAAGTTATGGTTTCGTCTGAGTATCCGTTCTTTTTGAGGGCTGTCCAGAGTTTTCTTTTTTCTTTTGGAATTTTTGTGGGTTCGGTTATGGTCAATGCTCTGTGTATTGATGAAGCAATGATCCCTCTCTTTTGTGATGGATGGTGGTGAGACTCTGCGTGTAAGGAAGATTATAAGTTACTGATCCCCTTCTCCACTCTCATTCATGTATTGGCCCTGAAGAAGCCCACAGCAAGATGGGTGAAAGGTTGGTAGTGAAAAAACCTGTTACATGGTCAAACCCGGAAGAAGAAATGCGGATAATTGATTCAGACCATGGAAGCCTGAAACAACACAAATATAGAACTTACTGAATATTATTTCGACAAAACGTTTCAGTTCAAAAACGTAACAAAGCGAATTTAATTTCTAGTTTTGGGATTTTTCAATATTTACTATTTATTTAAGGATTTATACTACAGTGGATCTTCGATTATCCGGACGTCAATGAACCGGAACGTCAATTCAATCAGGAATGTTTTGGATAAACATAATCACGAGCTGAATAATAAATAAACATTTGTAAAACTCTGTTTCTGGAAATTAAAAGATTAAAAAGAAACTTAAATTTTAGATATTTATTTCATAGTGTAAAATATGTTCTTACACACTATGCCGTAACAATACTTTATAATCTTTTTTCAGAATCTTTAAATTATTATTTTGGTATAGGTTTTCTTGTCCAGACTCTGAATCAAGTGTGCTTTGAATTCATACGTTGTATCTATGCCTAATTATTCTGCAGATTCTTTTTTTTTTTTTTTTGTACTTCGGATTTCTAATTACTTACATATGTCCTTATTACCAAGGTTGATAGGATAAAATCTAAATATAAAATAAGGATAAAATAAAAATATATTATTTATAGCCTATGTTTTTATTATTTCTTATTTACTGTTTACACCAATTTTACTTGTTTAGTATCAAGTCGACTAACCGTATAAGTCCTACTCTCCTTTACTGGTATGGTTTCCACCACCTCCTTACTTATTATGGTCAAGCTTTTATTTATCGTTTTAGTTTCTATTTACCTTTTCCTTTTCTTTCAACGGTGTTTTGGTGTCGAAGTGGTTGTTTAAAGTAGTCAAGTAATGGTCAAATCTGTTTTTTTCTTTTTTAGAGATATGAGCCCTTAATTATGACGGTAAAAGTTAAAATTAATACAAATAATTAGTTTATCATCTACTTAACAACTCATTACTTTAAACTAAATTTATGGAATGTAATTTTTAATTCGTTGTCAAAAAGGAATCCTTAAGGAGTGGTTGTAAGTTCAATATTACATGGAATTCATTTAGTTCAAGTAATGTGGTGATAAAATAATTATTTTTTTTTAAGTTTACTTAACCACTTTCATAATTATAGGCTAAAATATAAGTACACACATTTTTACCTCCAAAATCTTTATCTTGGGAAAAAAATTTGTCGAATTGAATGGCGTTTAATATTTTTTAACATTTCGGTCGATTTTTTTAAATTTTGATCTAAATTCCGTTAGAACAGTTCTTTAAAGTTTTCTGTTAAATTAAATCTTGTAAGTCTTTGTGGGTTTTTTTTATTCCTATACGTTCATACATTCATTATTCAATTGTTTTACTTTCACTTACCTATATATGAAATATATAGTAAGTGGAAGTATTGCGATCGTGAAAAATTTCGACTTCCGGTTTTCAACGGAAATACACGTTTTGGGGTCCCCTGAGTCAAAATAACCAAGTCCCGCGAAATGGTCTGTGTGTGTGTGTGTGTGTGTGTGTGTGTGTGTGTCTGTGTGTGTGTGTGTGAACAGACTAGCTCAAAAACTATAAACCGTGCGAACCTGAAATTGGGTATTTAGAGTATGTATAAGCCCGCGATGTGACAGCAAAAATTTCATCAAATTTGCTCAAAGGGAGGGGGTACTTTATTGAATAACTTTTTACGTTTTTTTCGATTTTCTCAAAAACGGCTCTAACGATTTTGATTAAACTGAGTATTTGATCTATTTATATGCCTGAAATATGACTGTAAAAATTTCATCAAAATTGATCAACCGGAGGGGGGACTTTACTTAATAAATTTTGTATCATTTTCACATGTTTTTTTTATTTACTCAAAAACGGTTTTAACGATTTTGATCAAACTTGGTATTTGATGTATTTATATGCCAAAGATGTGATAACCAACATTTCATCACAATTGATCAACCGGAGGGGGGACTTTACTTAATAAACTTTGTATCATTTTCACGGGGTTTTTTTTATTTACTCAAAAACGGCTTTAACGATTAACAAAAATAAGATATGAATGTAGAAAAATGTGTGACTTTGGGAAATGATATTTAGCAAAACACGTCAATTTCTAATCTAAGTAAGTTGGTAAGTGAAAGTTGTGTGTTGCGCGCACGCACCAGATTTTTTTTTCTAATGGACGTGCCTTCCTATTTCGATTCTTACAATCATTATCTAGTCAATGTATCTATTATTAGTTCCATTTATCATTATGAAATATTGAGCCTGATAAATAGACACATTAATGGTAAGGATTTCACTATTAGTATTATATAATCTGATGTTGATTACAGTTTCCAACTCGTTTAGTAAAAATAAAAATATAAATGATAAAAAATAAAAAAATATAGAGAGAGAAACATATTCCATTTAACTGTAAATCTGATTGTGGCGAAGAGCGAGCGACAAGGTTAGCGAAGGCAGTATGAGTAACAGACCGAGCGGGTCTCTCCGCTTTGAAGGACGTCCAATGCCGGTTATTGAAAATAAAATAAAAATAAAAAAAAAAGGAATAAGGAAAGAAGAAATCCAGGTGGGATTTCTCACGAACTGATTCTTCACAACGGGAAGAATAAAACTTTAAAATAAAAAAATGCTCAGGTGTTTAATGTCATAAGAGAGTAATTATGAGAAGCTGTCTAGACCATATTCAGTCTTCATCGATTTTCCGCCTTATTGGCACGATCTCAAGTCTGACACTATATTTACTCTCCTCCGTTGTCATTGAAGTATACATTCAGTCCAAGTTGCTGATACAATTGAAAAGTTTCTTTCAAACAACGAATATCAAATATTGTGTTTTTGGCTCACTTTTTGTTGATATAGATAATTAATAGAGTCAAAAATATCACATTTTCGGTACCCGGAAACGATTCATTTTGGCCGCACGAAAGAAAAAAAATATGAAGAACACATTCATAATGGAGTAAGAAATATCAATTTCTAGACACTAGTAGAGAAGAGAGATGGTCAACTGTTCTTCAATTACGATAGGTTAAATGATGGTCAGGATTTTCAGTTACAATGATATTTATTATGGTAAGCCAACGTTTCGATCCAACTTGTGGATCTTCATCAGGGCTACTGAGTCCAGGTGGATACTCCTGGTATCCTGACCATCATTTAACCTATCGAAATATCAATTTCAATACCCGTTTTGTCCCAGATATGTGTTTACCCATCATTAATATTAATTTTTTTTCAGTATATTATTATGAGAATTCATTTTTTTTTCTATTTTAATTAAACTAATAAGTTCTGAATTATTTTTGAAATTTTCAAAGATTGTGTAAAGCTTTTTGTTTAAAAATGATATAGGTTAAAATAATTTTTAGTGAAGTAGAATTATGATACAAAAATTGTAAAATAAACGATTAAAACTAAAATAACAACATTAATAACCAGTAATAAGATACAGCTCGATCGCTTTTCATATGTGGTCAGCTATGGACTGCCCAGAAAGGCCTAGAATGATACATGATTGTAACTTTTCCTGGCAGTTCTAGAACTTTGTAAAACATAACGGAAATAAAAATCTGTTTGGTTATCACAGTATGTTTTTTGGTGAGCTTGAAAACTTCAAATATAAGCACTTCATAAATTTGAAAACTTACACTAAATTCTTAGTGTTTCAAGGATATCATGATTTTTTTATTTTACAACTTTTATAATGTTTAGTATGTCTAACCTATTAAAGTAATGAATAAATTTAAAAATCCTCCTGACTTATTTTTTACTTTCACTTACCTGTATACCTCTATATGAAACATATAGGAAGGAAAGGTATTGCGATTGTGAAAAATTTTGGCTTCCGGTTTTTAACGGAAATATACGTTTGGGTACCCTTAATCCAAATAACCAAGTCCTCCGAAATGGTCTGTCTGTGTGTGTATATGTCTGTGTTTGTGAACAGATAAGCTCAATAACTATAAACTGTACGAACCTGAAATTGGGTATTCGATGTATTAATATGCTCGAGATATGACTGCGAATATTTCATCAAAATTGTTCAACCGGAGGGGGCCCTTTATTAAATAAATTTTGTATCATTTTCACGTGTTTTTTTTATTTACTCAAAAACGGCTTTAACGATTTTGATCAAACTGGGTATTTGATGTATGTATATGCCAATGATGTGACAGCCAATATTTCATCAAAATTGGTCAAACGGAGGGGGCACTTTATTTCACAACTTTTTTCCAATGTTTACCTTTTTTTCCTATTATCTCAAAAACGGCTTTAATGATTTTGATCAAATTCGTCATGATTAATGAAAATTAGGTGTTCTTCAATATCAGGTAAGCTTTATCGTTATTAAAATGTTCTGAGGGGGCTTAAATGGTTAAGGGGACTTTTTTGGTTTCCTATAAAGAACCTTAGTTTTTGTTTATATAGAGAAATTAACTGTCTCTCGTTACGCCTTTCAGAAGTGGCAATTAACAAAACACATCAATTTCTAATCCAAGTAAGTTGATAAGTGAAAGTTGTGTGTTGCGCGCACGCACCAGATTTTTTTTTTTTAGATTCTTATTTAATTTTCCTATTTTGTAGAAATAGGTTCTCTGGTTCCTTCTTTTACGAATACCAATCATCATTTACCTAAAGCAGATTCATTTTAAATAATTTTGTCTGGTTCCATTCACAGAAGAAAAATAATGAATAGATAGGCGCTTGAAATCTTAACTGGAGAAGTTCCTGCAGTATTTTTCATTATAAACGCTACTTATAGGAAAAAAATGGATTTATCTATTCATCATTAGTACTAGACATTTGTTATTAAGACGGAATATTTCTACTAAAAGTGGTTTTCCATGAAAGATAGAAGTCCTTCGAAGTTTCCACAAAGAAACAAGCAATATCGTATTGGTACATAATACCAAGCTTAAACACCATCACTTGCCTAAGGGTACGTACCCGCCTTCGATTCTATCCACATTTTCATATAACATTTTAATATAATTATTTGTGAACGTAATGTTATAACATGGTGTGGAACTAAGTTTCCAATCCAATATTTCTTCAGTCACGATTTATAGAGGCCGACACTACTTGGCCCTCTTTCTGAGTTAAGAACAAAGCTGTTTCCATTTCACGGATTCTTAGCCTTTAGACTAATGTTTTTATTTATTTATTTATTATTTTTTTTTTTTTTGCGAGTTATTGCAGGGAATGAGGAATTCTTCCACTGGCTGAAATTAATGTCAGTTTTTTTTTTTTTTTATGTGATATTATTTATCTGAATGAAAATAAACTATGGTTTATTTGGCAGAAATTGAATTTTCTGATATACCGAGGACTATTGCAGAATTCCCAAATCCTCTTCACGACAACTTCTATGTCCACATGCGCTGATATTTACCTATTATTGATTTCAAGTATAATTACAATATTTCCTGCAAGTATTCTTGGCAATAGAAGCTACAAAAATAGGTTGATAACATATGTCTTAAGTAGTTGTTTTATATATTACTTACTCTCTCACGTGTTCGATCGTTAAATGTTTTATAGCTGGTAAGAAAAATTCGACATTATTTGAAAAAATACAATTGATTTTTTTTTTTCACTTATCTATATATGCAATATATATTAATAGAAAGTATTGTGATCGTGAAAAATATCGACTTTCGGTTTTCAATTGAAATACACGTTTTGGGGTCCAAATAACTAATTCTTGCGAAATGGTCTGTGTGTGTATGAACAGATTATCTCAAACACTATTAACCGAACGAAGCTGAAAAGGTTTTGATCAAACTGGGTATTTTATGTATGTCTATACCCGCAATGTGACAGCCGAAATTTCATCAAAATTTGTAAAACGGAGGGGACACTTTATTTAATAAATTTAGTCTCATTTTTACGTTTTTTATCGATTTTCTCAAAAACGGCTCCAAGGATTTTGATCAAACTAGATATTTTATGTATGTATATGACCGCAATGTGACAGCCAAAATTTCGTCAAAATTGGTCAAACGGAGGGGGTACGGAGCAATTATTTAATAAATGTTGTCTTATTTTTAATTTTTTATTTTATTTGCTCATTCTTAAGTGAAAGTTGTGTGTTGTGCGCACAGATCCAGATTTTTAATTTATTAAATCCTTTAAGTGCTGAATTTACAAGATTTAGAGCATTCCAGTCAAATCTTGTGAAATTGGCGGCACCATGCAATTGAATAAAAAAAGAGATTAGAATTTGGTATATGAGAAGGTAGCGGTCGGGAAATAACCTATCTAGAACATTTTAATTAGGAACTTATTGCACGCTGCTAACAGACCGAGATACCGTGAGAAAGCAAAACGACATTATCGGAAAAAGCATTTTACAGCAATTATCAAAATACTTACAGTATTGATATTAAAAGAATTAGTCTGCAGTCAGATCACACTATCCTTACAAATGACGGCCCCATAAACAGCCATACTTATACCTTAGCTATATACCCTTTTTTTTTCTTTTATTCCTAAAAAAAATGTTTTAATGGATAATAGTTCTTATATAGTTAGTTATACAAGGACTTAGACGTGGTTGATACGATTAAATTATTTCGATATCGATGGGCGGGACATGTTCTTCGAATGAATTCCTCCGAAATCCCATCTAAAGTCATATCGGAGAAACTGTTTGGACCACGGAAGGTTGGACGCCCTAGGCTCCGATGGGAAGACTGTGTTGCTACCGATGCACTATTGATGCTTGGCATTCATGACTGGAAGGCAGCAGCACAAAACCGAAATAACTGGCGGTCATTGCTGGAGCAGGCCAAGACTCAACTTATGGGTCGTAGAGCCGTATAAAAAAAAAAAAAAAAGGATAATAGTTCTCTGTTAAAAAAAAAAAAAAAAAAAAAAGAGCCTAGAATTTCGCGTAAATTTTTTTTTTCAGTTTCTTGCATTAACTCGTTAACAACTTTGGATCACACCGTATGTTCAAAAGGCTGTAATCCAAAAATGAAACATGAAAAGATAGTATTTATAGCCCCTAGTGGCCTATTATAGGGAAAATTTCTAGCCTTTTTTTCGCAGCACAGATCACACAGCATTTCTTTCCCTTGATAGTGCGTTATAGAAGGACATATTTGAAGATCAAACATCAGTAATTTTTATCATTTTTGTTATACCTCCATGTTCCAACACCTGTAATTCAAAAGCTTCTTCTCCTAATGAAAAATGTTGTTGATAAAAGTTGCTGAGCATCGCATGTTGCATAAATCGTGTCATTACTACTAAAAAATTAAGTTACTCCTGCACTAATGATACAATATGACATGAATTTGTTCCTTGCGCTTACTTCCTAATTAATCCAAGCACTTACCTACTCAAGTATTTAGTTATATTTAAATTTTTTTCTTGTCCCTTTACACTTTAAAAACAAATGTCAGCAGGAAGAAAGCGAAGGAAATTAGAGGTTTGAAAACTTCTATCTATAAAATTTTTCATTTGGAGTAGCCCTTTTCGTGTTGTTGGGCATTGTAACATGAGCGAAATTAATATCCGCTTTAATGTCGAAATTGTCAATTTCTGATCATTTGTTATGGTGTTCCAATCTGATTTTAAGTTTAATTAACTCACACGACGGAATATTTCATGCTTGTTGATTTCAAATATTCAGTACCGTTTTAAATATAAGTAAAAAGAAAAGATATTGCTGTTTATGGGGCCGTCATTTGTAAGTATATTGTGATCTGACTGCAGACTAATCCTTGTAATATCAATACTGTAAGTATTTTGATGATTGCTGTAGAAATGTTTTTTGCGATAAAGTTGTTTTTTCTTACTCACGAGCTCTCGTTCTTGTTAGCAGCGTACAATAAGTTCCTAATCAAAATGTTCTAGATAGGTTATTTCTGGACCACAAACTTCCCATATGCAGCTCGTTGTCTGTTAAAACGATGACTGTTGCTATCTAAAAACTGATGTTAGTGGAGGCTAGGAGCTAGATGTTAGGCTAGGCGCGGTTGTTAGCGTCAAGTTCCCGCCGTGCGTAATGGGGAACTGTCAAGAAGTGGAGAGGTGTTACGGGGAACTATTCATTCCATTTATTTTCTGTAATCGGTTTTCGAGTTTTCCTGCTCTTTATTAGCTTAATTATTGGAATACTCCTGGGAATCGTGGGAGTAAAACAGGAAACAAAATTTCTTTTACTTTTTTTGCTGCTCACGTTACGCCTTCCCGCTGTGTGCTATCATAGTAGAATTGCTTTTTGCAAAAAAAAAAATTAATAAAAAAAACATTAAAAAAAAATAAACAAAAGGTTTAATGCTAAGACACCCATATCTATAAGAACTTTGGTTTTCGACCTAAGCTGCTAAGATAAGGAAGTTTCCTCTTTGTTCCATTTCTTGCGGTTTCCGCGAGACAAGTTGACCGCCTCAGTTTTAAAAATTCTTGAAAAACTTTCCGTCTTCTAGGCACTAAAAAAAAAAAAAAAAACTCAAAAAAGTACTATATATTGACAATTAGAATATTATTGGAATATCGCATTTTGTATTAATCAAAACAAAGGGCCTACGATTGATCATTAGCCCGTCCAATAGGTAATGAAAACTTTTTTTCATTTTAATTAATTAATTAATTTTAATTAAAAATAATATAATCTGCCACTCTGGAGGGAATTTAGTATTAGTGTTCTGAGAATCTATTCACCAAAAATAACTGAAGCATAAATAAGTAGAAAAATATTAAGATACAAAAAAATAAAAACAAAAAAAAAAAATTGAAAAAATAGAAAAGAGAAGCCGTCGCTAACGGCCTGGGCAGTCAAAGCGACGTAAAGCAACGTCAAATAAAAAAGAAAATAATAAAATAAATAATAATAATAATAATAATAATAATAATAAAGGCTTAACGAACCCGAAGGTTCGATGCCGACACCACCACTCGCTCCCTGCACGCCTCCATCCATCGAACGTCTTCCAGACCCAAGTTCGATAGATCCGCCCTAACGCAATCCTCCCACCTCCGTCTCGGCCTAGAAAATAACTTAATTTATATTTTTTTAAAGAAGGAGGAACCTTAATGTACAATACTTTGTATGCTGATTTAATGAAATTTTGTTGGATGTAATGAAATCACTAGAAGATGGGGTGGGGAGTCGGATCCCGAAAGTTATTAAGTTTCTTAATACATTTTTAAAAAGAAAACAAAGGAAGATAAATTATCACAGATATGTATTATTTTAATTATTGTACTAATAAAAATTGGCGTTACTCTTTTATTTATTTTTTTTTTATGACATCAATGGAAACGTAAAGAGGATCATTGTATTAATTAAATTTTGTTAAAATTCCAATCTAATATCATGAATTAAAAAAAACCTTTTGTTATGTAAAATGATCACCAGTATCTATTTAAAATAACATCTTTAATTAATGTTACATTATGTTATATTTAACATGTTATTTTTTTACTGTCATTTTTTAATATATCCTTTTATTTTTTCCCCTTTTAATTTATTTTGAAAGGAATTTAAATATTTTCATTCAAATGTGTTTATAATTTTTGTTTTACTACATTAAAGTTATAAAACAGTATAATTTATTTTATATTGTTTTATAATCATTTATTTAAAAGAATATTTTTATTTTTTCAAAAAGTAAAAAAAATAATTATTAAAAAGTATATAACTAAATTCAATTATTTATGTTTATATTGTAACACTTCTGTGGGTAGAACAATACTGACTAAACGAAAATATATATAAATATATAAAATATACAATGCCATACGAATTATAACAACTCTAATATAAGAACAGGTTACAAAAATTATCACTTTATAACACCAATAATCATATGGCTTGAGCTTCACAATCAAGACTAAGACAAACTGTCTAGTCACTCGCTCCTTATATATAATTGTAAAAGGACTGGCGTGGAAGGTTCCAGGCCTGCGTGGATTGAACTCGAACATTGCAGTCGCAAACACGTTCTATGAAAGTTCGCAACAAGTGTAAGTCTTTCCAACAAAAGGTCTGGGATTTTTACCCCATATGCCCATGGGATTTATACCCCATTTTTTTTGTTTAAAATTACAATATGCTGTGTAAAAATTAATACATTCTTGTATTTATTATTTTTTTTTTTCATTTGTTTTTTAAATTTTCATTGTGTGAAATTTAAAAAACAGGTATTTAAAAAAAGAAAATCGTAGATAACCAAGTTGTTTGATCCCCTTAAGCCCCATGAAACAAACCAACAAACATTATAGGAATATAATATATTATACATAAAAATTCATAGTGAAGAACTAATTACTAGAGGGAGCGCCGTGATCACAGTTTATCACCGTTTAAACTAAATATCTACAGGGATTTTAGGTAACGCGTCGGGAAAAAAATCCTTCCTTCCAGCTGATTACATAAAACTAACGGGGAAACGATATTGAAATCTGAGGTAGAAAATAAAATCAGTAATTATTCCATGATAGCAAATTATCAGAGTTGCCATTGTGCCAAAAAAGGAAGTAACACAAGAGGTCCCGCCACGATTCCAGGCAGTAGCAGAAGGCATTAGTATAGAGGAAACAAGGCTGTAAAAGGTAAGGAGCATGAAGCACCCGTCAAGATGGGGTAAATTAATTGCACTCCGGCTCTGGGTCTAGCATGATGGATGCCTCGTCTAGCGGGTCTAGGAGACAACCTTATATATTTATACATATATGTATCTATTCATATGCTACCTACTGTAAATATGTTCAATATAAATTATATCAATTTGTAGTATTTGTAAATTGGAACTTACAATTTAATTATGAATGGATAGTTATAGATTAGGGAAAAGCTTTAATAGTTATTATCAAGGTTGAGTTTCTTTGGACTCGTTTATGTTACTGCGTAGTTGCGCAGGTCAGGAAACAGAAAAAGTTACCTTACCACTGCGAAAGTCATTTCAATGAGAATGTGTAGAATATATATATGTAAATATATATTTGCATTTTAAATCATTTAAACCATGTTAAACAACTCCATTTTTCTATTATTTACTATTAATGTTTCCATCATTTACATATTAATAGTCAACGTAACATCAACAATTTCAATCTTCACATGGCCAAAAAAAAAAAAAAAAATCCCAGTCACACAGTTTTCCACAACACAATTCTAGTTACTTTGTTTGTTTCTGATTCTTAGTTGTTACTTGGTATCTGTAGTATGAATAAGTACCTTCATAAGTCATTAATATAAAGCCACTTCAATTAGTTTTCTACTTCTGTCTACAAGTTTTCTAACGCGGAGTGTCACATATTGTTAAAATGTACTTTATCTTATAGAATTAAGGAGAAATATGAAGAAATCGAGGAGTCGGGGAACGAAACCTCCATACAACGACAGTGACTTCTGCCCTATTAATCTTTAGAGATTACCACAGAGTGTTTGGCCCATATTTACTCTCTTCAAGCCACATCAACAACAAAAACAAACACGCTGCTCATAATCGACCATTAAAATAAAAGTATCAGGCCGAATGTACATTGAGATGCAGGCGACGCAGAGCAGAGCAGAGCGTTTTTGAGAAATGTGAGTTAGGTAAGGCGCACATTGAACTATGCCACGCAGGCGACGCAGAGCAGAAAAAGGCAAATAGACACAGAGCAGGGCAGGGCTGCACGAAAAAAAAATCTGGTGCGATGCACGCAACACACAACTTTCACTTACGAACTTACTTAGATTAGAAATCGATGTGTTTGATAATATGTAAACGCCAATCCTCAACTTCACACATTTTTCCACATTTAAGTATATACTTATATTTGTGTATCTCCATAGGTTATAAAGTACCTATCTGTATAGCAAAATTTGGTAGTTCTCAGCACTTTTCGATTCATTATTGCTAATTTATTTATGAAGGGACTAATTCGACAGTCGAGTTTTTTTTACTGCTTGCTTGTTTTTTACTACGAGTTGCTTTTTGCAAATACATCTTGAAGGTGAATCGTTAGGTGTATTTACGTCTCTTATGCCTTTCTGGAAATCAAGAACGATTACTGTTCTTCTAAAATCGCTTTATATTATTTTCAAAAATTTATTATGGAACATAAGTTTCTAGACTAAAATATTCCTATATTAATTATAGACTATTATCTTATACCATAACTAGCATTCCCCGCCGCGGTTTTGCCCGCGAGCCTTTAAAATCAATTCTGTGATCTTTATCTTGGTATTGATTTAATATAATATGTTAAATGTTGACAACACATGTTATATATCAACAACATAACTGGGATCGGAGCTTCCGGTAGGTGGAATGTTGAAGGGGGAAGCTGCCGGCTCGGTAGAAGAGAGGGAGACGCGCAAAGGAGAGAGTTTACTAAAACCACTGAAACAAAAAATTGCTTACTCGTCGTGAACGCTTCATTTTTCGACTTTAAAACATGGTTTTCGACGCCCCGCAGATGAGTATCTTTAAGATGAGTCCAAATTAGATATTTTTTCTCGAAGTGCAAAAATAGGTGTCCGTTAGAGTTAAACGACAATTTCGCCATTTAAACCCCTTAGGGGTTACATTTTTGAAATTCCTTTCTTAGTGGTTACCTACATCGCGTTTAAAATCTAAATTCCGAACTTCAAGTTTCTATCATTAGTAGTTTTTGCTCTGCGTTGATTCTGTCAGTCAGGACAAAGCCTCTTATATATAGAGAGATTTTAAACACCTGCGAAGCTTCAAAAATTTGAGCATCACGTATTTACTCTCTTAAGTAAAATTGATCTTTTTATTAATAAATGAAAGTTTTTATTTTCATAATATGGTTAATAAAATTTTGGCTGTCACATATATATATACATCAAATACCGAGTTTGGTCAAAATCGTTAAAGCCGTTTTTGAGTAAATATAAAAAACACGTGCTAATGAGACAACATTTATTTAGTAAAGTGCCCCCTCAAATTGATCAATTTTGATGAAATTTTGATTGCCACATCGCGGGGATATACATACACCAAATACCCAATTTCAGTATTGTACGGCCTGTAGTTTTTGAGCTAGTCTGTTCACACACACACAAACACACACACAGACACATAGACCATTTCGCGGGACTTGGTTATTTGAACTCAGGAGACCCCAAAACGTGTATTTCCGTTGAAAACCGAAAGTCGAAATTTTTCACCATCGCAATACTTTCCTTACTACATACTTCATATAGTAGACATTGGACCGCGCGTTTCCTTTCTATTTCACGTTCCACAAAAACTGCTCTGCTCTGTTCTGCGTTGGGAGTGTCTCAATGTGCGCTCAGCCTGAGATAGGAATCGCGCACAATGGGACGCAGAGCAGGGCAGCGCATTTTCTTATCTACTACACGTATTGCAAAAACTGTTCTGCTCTGCTCTGCGTCTTCTGTGGCTCAGTGTGCGCTTTATCTGAATGTCTGGTTTTCTCGGTGGCCGTGTTTATTTCCCCCTTATTTTTATTTTTTTTAATTATCTACATTAAGGTGGGTTTTAAAAATTTTTATTTTCGAAATAAGCAATTCACAATGTCAGACAAACAATAAAAACTAAGATAATTAGTAATGTTACAAAAAGTATTAATTTCTAAAGACACAGGAACACAAAAGTAACGAACCATATGATTCGATCTTCAGAGCCAGACTGAGACTTCAGTCCATAACTCCTTATATTTAGTCTGAATCAGAACATTCTAGAAGATTCCCGAATAGCGTAGAAGATTCTCAGACAGTCACGATCATATACTAGAACGGTTGGTAACTGTTCTAACAAAAAGTTTCGAATTCTTTTAAATCATATGTTTTTCGTTTTACGTTACAATATATTATTGTTTATATTTCTTATTTTTCTTAACTTGAGTCAAACAATTTAATAAGTCTTACTTAATAATGTAGTAAGTAATTACCATTTACGGTTTAGAAAGTTTCCATTATAATCGTGTATGCATCTTATTGGTCTAAAGAGAAGCACAATTTATGATGCATAACCTTACTCTTCCATTCTGCTGCTACATAACTGAAAACATTAGCAGCAGGATTTGGGCGATACAATGCGAATTTCATTGCATTATTTACACCGTACATCGATTTTGGGCAGTGTCTTTAAATTTGATTTTAGGTTAAAAATTTTTTTTTTGCATATTCATATAACTTTCGGCACAAAAAAAATTAAAGTTCTCTTATTTTATCGTATTTTTTTTTTAATCCTGAATATATTTTTTTTTTTATTCCCTTCTTCTTATAATTAAAAATAATAACCCAGAACGATCTGTTCCACATAGCTATTGCCATGAAAAAGAGCTATTTGTTTCTATAGGAATCTTAATCTTTTTGGTATGATGACAATGCAGCGTCAAATTTTATCAAAGTTAATCCTTTTCATCAAGATTTTAAATCATCTATAAGAACCTAATTGATTTGAGACATCCTCAAAGTCTAGCCGGAACTAACAGCTTTTTGAGGAGAGCGGCTATTTTAATTTCACAGCTGTTTCTGGTAGCTTCTAAAAAAAAAAAAAAATGTAAACGTGTAAAAACAACCTTATCTTGATTTATATATATCACCAACTCGTAATAGAGGTCAAAACAACCAAACGACTAAAAAACATTTTTTACTAAAGTTTAAAAAAAAGCTTATAGAAATTTGCCATCCTGTAAATCATGCCTTCGTTCGTGCCTAGTTTCAAAGTACTTAATATATTCATAATCGTCGTCTACGTCGAAAGGAACTAAGGTAGCAACTACGTTATTTTTAATCGAACTTGACTTAGAAATATTTCGTTATGAAGTTTCAATTGGCTGGACGTTTTTCTAATAGTATGCGTGGTACATCAGGGATTTCATTTAGTTATTTTATAAATTATATATTGGGTACAAAAAATTGCCCGTTGTTTGAACCAAAATGATGCAACAGGATAGGAAGCATGTAATCAAAGTATTTGTAACAGTTGAGTTTGATCGCTCCAGTTTTTGGGCAGTTATCTTGTCAGAATTGGAAAGATAGAAGGCAGCTTATAAACCAGATTACGAAAATTATAAAATAAGTGTTCTGTTTATTCTTAAAATTTCGATTGTGAAGCCTGGAAAAACATCCTTATAGTCCTTATCTGGAAACACATAATTTTGTAATGTTATACAAAATTTTATTGTACGGTTTCCTTTAATCATCTATATTTTTCTAAGTCTGTCTCCAAATTCTGAAGATTCGTTATATATTCACTTCTTTAGTTGCGAAATATGTAAGATCCCAAGAAACGAATATTTGGTACTACTGATTGCACAAATCAATAAATTCTGATTACACCAAGGAATAAAACATATACTGAAATTACTGTTTTAAATATTCCATATAAGGTTAATAATTCCATGTGTTCACACAGATATTTTTCAACAGCAACTAATACAGATGTTTGTTATAATTTAAAAGATTATTAAGAGTGTTGTCATATGGTAGCACAAATTTAGAAAAAAATATGTTTAAAGTTTATACTTGATATTAATATTTAACTAGTTATATTCTATTGACATAATCAATCAATAATATTTAGAACATTTTAATAATATATAGAATGTTATTAAATATAAAGAACTTTGAATAAGAAAAAATTTATAACACAACAAAATTGATATGAATGGACAACACTTCCAAAAATGCATGGAATGCCCTATACATAACGTGTCTATATATGATTTTATAAACAACATTAAAATGAGATGCCATTATAAAGTTCTTCTAATGATTCTGCTTTGAACAACTGTTAATGCTAAAGAGTTCTCTATTACAATTTAGTAAGATATAACTATTTAAAATATTATGTGCTAGGATATTAAAGATATTTTAGATTTATCCTTAAATGAAATTACCTTATTTACTTTGTTCCTCTTCTACCCATTGGTGTAGGGATTTTGAAGAAGCAACGTCCCTGGCTCCCCTAATTTCGACGTCAGTCCCCTCGTCAGATATTCTTAAATATCATAGTCAGGTATTCTTAAATATCCTCCACTAAAACTTAATATTGTTAGTGATTCAAGATAGAATAATGTTAGTTTATTTGAGTTCTTATCAATGAAAGCTTACCTTTACAGTTTGAGGGTTCTTGGGCTTAGTAGGGAAGTGCGTTTTTCGTGTAAACGTTGAACCAAGCATAATCACTTGCTTTGACCACCCTCGAACTCATCGCTTTGGGCATAGTAGTAACTCTCAGAGCTATTCCGCTATGTATGTAAACGTTTCTTCTAATGATGTTCTATTCATAAATGATAAAAAATTATTTAACTTTGATTTATCATACCTCTTCTTTAAATCTGGATGCAGTCTCTTCCTTAGATGAGATTCCTTAGATGTCATTAATTTATTGCAATTACCTTACATGGAGTTGACATTGTTCTTGATAGCTGATACACTGGTACATCATTCGCTGTCATTCACCAATGACAAACTACTTCTTCATTATTTACTGCGCAGATTGTAATCAACATCGACTACTGAAAACTACTTCATATGAATTAGTCCGTCCCACATAGACCAAACCAGTATCCTGCCCGCATTGGCCCAAGCCCGTGACATGTGGCGTGGAATGTCGGAGATCTTTTCCAGCTGACAGGTGGCCGGTTCGGTGGACGACTTATCTATGAGGTGGTAGGAGTTATCTGTCAGGGGTAGTTGGAGCTATTGACACGGAGATATCTCCAGATGGCAGATAGGAAGGAGTACACTAACTAAACGGGCGGCTCAATTTGTGTAACGAGAGGCCGGCAAAGGCAGTGACGGCTGATAGTGGCCGCTGACACATTGCTAATAGGCCGATAGCTGCTCTGTCATCCTGGCCGATGGTCTGCCTTACAGCCAGCTCCCTTTCTGATATTGTCGCCTTACAACTCCGCAGGTCGCATCGGGCTAGCCGATGGATCACTGTCATGAGACGTTACAGCACTTTTTCGAGATGTAGGATTTCATGACCGGATGTACTGTGTAAGTGTTCCCACACCTAGTGAAATTTCTGAATGATGAACCACATAAGAAGACTATGATTTCTAGTAGATCTTTCATAATACTAGTAATTTTAGATCTCTAAGACAAAGAGCATTTGTGAAGGAAAAATCGAAAAATGTACTTCCAACGAAAATTATTAAAAAAAAAAAAAAAATAGGTTGGACATGCCCGATAGTAGATTTAGTTCTGTCTCATTTGAAAAAAAACAAACTATATTAGACATTTTTCAACTGTTTTCAACGATGATGTAGATAGTCCCAAATTTGTATATGTTAATTACCGAAAGACTGTTCTATTTTTACCAACAGGCTATTTTATTCTTGCATGATCGTCAAATTTTGAACTCATTTCAACACCTATTAATCTATTGAAAAGAAACTCATAAATGGAAAGAGATTGTTTATGATTTAAACAATTTATAACTTTTTTTCTTTGAATATAGAAAAATAGCGAAATAATGTCACTTATTATCTAAAACGATCTTCTGCCTAGTAAATAGTTAAATCCCAATATCTATTTAGAGCATGTTTTGTTATACTTTTAAAACATTAAATTCAATTTCCTGAAAAATCATGTATTTGAGATACGACTGGTTAAAAGGAGTGAGCGATTTCTCCATCTTTTCATCAATACCATGTCACTAAAATCGGTTATTTTTAATTTTTAATTATGATTTTTTTTTTTTTTTGCCCTGAAAGAATAGTTTGTCATTACAAGATCGTCAAAATTCCAACTCGATTTGAGCAACATCTAATAAAGTTTTAACCAAACGTTATATATTAAAAGCTATTATCTCAAACGACCTGCTGTGTGATAAAAGGTTCAATCTATTCAGAAAAACAAATATAGTTATACTTTTAAGCTTTCAAATCTCTCTCCTAAAAATTCATATTTTTTGAGATGCATCGAAGCATAATAACTCGTTAATTATTTTTATTAGGTATCCAAATATTGAGGGCAAAATTTATAGTTAATATACAGAAATAAAATGATACAATTTGTGTAATTTACTTAACAAAATATTAATTTAAAACATAAATAAAAAAATAAATTTACCTTATAAATTTAACAAATTTAAATTTAGATCCTTCATTTACCGTTTATTTCCTACTTCACAAGCGTGCGATGTTATTTTGTAAGATATGGACGTGTCGTGTCTCTAGAAGTTTATCGCTTCTGTGTAACGTGATATATGTTTAGTTTATATTTTCCTTGACATTATATGAGCTTACCTTTAATTTTATTCATATTATCTTAGAGTTAGAGTGGAGAAATAAATAAAAAATCAAGGAAGCTTGACATCTAAAAAAAAAAAAAATCTATTATAATTATGGCTTTGTCTCAGCGTTTTCTTAGAACGAAGCTCGGAATCCATGGCTTTTTGAAGTTATGGAAGCCGGTGTTGCAGCTAGTTGCACAAACGCCGATTGATAATGAACCGGAATGGCATTAATCTAGCAACATTAATGGTTTTTGAGCAATATTGACAAGGTATATAAATCAACTTCAGCATTTCAAGCGATTATGTCGGCCTATCCAGGGATATGATACAACTTACAAGTTATCTCGGTTTTTATTCAATGTGAATTCGTGATCTGAATCGAATAGTTGCCCTATGAATGCCCTTGTAAAATGAATCTTAGAATGGAAACAACCCCATCTGTCTTTTATTAGACTAAATAGTTTTCTCTAATGCATTACATGTATTTGTCTTAATCCTCTATTATCATGGCCTCACCCCAGAAATGTTACAATTCAACAATGTCTGTTTTTGACTTATTTTGATCATAGAAATCAGTATAAAACATAGAAATAAGAAAAATGACATAATATTAGGCATACCCCTTAAAAGTAGTTAACAATTTCAAAACTCCAATGACTAAAATAAGACAAAAGCAATAATTGAATGCAATAAAAAGAATAATAAAGGAAAAGAAAAGTAAGCCGCTTTGTTGCGAGGAAAAAAAATATTATTTTGCACAAAATAAAGAACAAATAGGTATGTTATTTAATTCTTTATTATGTTTGTACACGTCTGTAAATATTAGGATAAATAGTAAATATGGGTGTTATTTGGATAAATAGCAATGTTTTATAAAAGTTTCATATTTATCTGTCTGCTTCTTTCCAGTATTGAATTAAGAAAAATACGGCCCTTGCATTTTATGTAGATATAAGATTATGTAAGGTGAAATTCCATAATTGGAAAGGGGTGTACCATTACTTGATAGAGACAAAAGAAAAATCTTAAAAAGTACCCCTGGGCAGATGCGAATTTCCGTTGGTCACCGAGAGGCTGGACTTGGTTATCCTTGAGGAAGGTGGGTGGGTATCACATTGTGCTATCTCCACCTTTATGAGGAGCCCCCAAGATTAGCCTGCCCCCTCGTAAACTTCTACCGATAACTGGACCTCAGAAATTTCGCAAACAGTTAAAAGTTAAAAGGATGACCTGGATTAGTTCCTAAATCCCTCCACAGGAGAGGAGCGAATCCTAATGATCAGGTACTGTGGGCTTCTTCGCTTCGTACTGCACCAGCCCTACCAACTCTCTTAAAACAGATATCTCTAATTAATTTAAAGGGACGCCGTAAAATATCGAGAGTGGAGGGATAGAGTCGTTTACATTCGATTCCAAACTGATATCATCAGAGGGGGATCGCTGGATTCCGAAATCATCCGATAGCATCTCTACTGGGCACCGAAAGAGTGTAGGAATATATTCTTTTTATCGTCCGCTCATCAGAATCATAAAATAAAAGAGGATTCGGCATTAATTTTAAATATTTTCGTCCACGAATTATTACTAGCGTTTTACGTATTCTCCTCCTCTGATACATATGACTTAAAAAATAGATATATCATTGAATCTCTGTTCTCGCTTACTGATGGTAATATAAATTTCCGAATTTTAATTCCAATGGTTGACTTTCAAACTAGCGACCATTATTGAATCCCGATCAGATTCCTGAGCAACTATTCGTCAAACCTTCAAGTTTTCATCCCAATGTTGAATGGACTTTTAATGTAATTAATATTTCATATTCTTGCTACTTAAGTAGAATTTTGTAATTATCCTGGTAAATAAGGATTTTAGCGATTATCGTTATGATTATCAAAAATCAAAAGAAAACCTTTATTTTAAACTATCTGTGGAATAAAGGGATATCTTTTTCAGACGGGAAGAATATTGCGAGTGTGTCTTCCGCCGTGGAAATTGGGGTAGACTTGCGTAATTGAAAATCTAACAATCTTAAAGGTTTGAATCAGTTGAAGGGCAATATTCAACAGGTAAGAAACTTACTCAGGTGCTTTGCTTGTGATTAACGTGGTATCTCAAATAGTTTTCCCTATTTCGTAAAGCAGGTATTTTTTGTATTTTCTCTATCATGCACTTTTTCACTCAGTTTGACCAGCATTCCACTATTATTTGAAGTGGTCAAGATATTTGAGTTAAAAGTATCAGATGTAATCCACGTTCGAGAAAATGTGTAATTAAAGTTTCAAAAGCAGTAATCAAGTAGGTCGAATATTGATTATTGTATATTTTAGGAACTAAAAATGGATATTGATTGAGTAAAACTTTTTTAAATTCATTAGACCTTAAAATCTCTGTGATCTTTTTTATTTTAGAACTTAGTTAATAATCGAAAATTTTAAAAGCTTTAACGTTTGAGCTCTGTAGTTTGAGAATCACCCCGATATATTAGTCCGTATCCAAGAACAAATCGGCTCAATTTTGAAGTCCTGGCACAACCCGAGTGCTCGCGAAAGTAGACGTGGACTACCTAGATCTCTTTCCTTTTGGAGAGGAATAGTTAGTGGTTGATTTAATTGAGTCAGCTGAAGTTGACATATATTTATACATGAAAACAGCCTGAACTGACTCATTTAAATGGCTGTAAGGAAACAAAAAATAAACAAGAAATGATATACGCAGGCCTGAAAAAATTAGATTTTATGGTTTTAAAATCTCTTATAAAACGAAAACAAAAAGAACGGAGATCCTTGAGAGTTCCTCCTACGCACTCCTCGGCCACCAGAGACTCAATTGATTGTTTTTCCTCAATAGAATGGATTTGTTTCCTCAGCTTTTATTGATAACATCGGCAAAAGAACTGGAACCTATGTTTTCCCTTCAATGGGCACGATGGATCGATGCGCAAACGAGATTGTTCCTCGATAAAAGGTCAACATGTTAAGATAGCTACGAAAACATGGACTTTCTCAGATAGCTAGCTAACCTTACTAACCCATAATTCTGACTTCTTAACCTTGAACTGCTAATGCATTCTTATAACTGTTCCCGAGGATGGCCTTCGTGTACAGTTCTTCTGATTTGTTTTTCCCTTTTATTTAGTAACTACATGTAAGTTTTATGGCACTAATTTTATTATATATATATATATATATATATATATATATATATATATATATATGTATATATATATATATTATAATAATTCTATTATTATTACTTTTTTATTTATAATGGTTTTGAAATTAAAAGGTTTCTGAGTGTCATTACCGTGGGTGATGAATGTTTATTTAGTATATAGTTATTTTATACTTTATGTAAAAGTATTAACTTTTTATTACTTAATGTTACAGATTGGAATTAAAAAATAATTTTTTTATTACAAGCAGAATCCTCATCTATGTGTTAAATATTTCCATTTAATACTGCTATAAATGGAAAGGTATCCATCCATTACAGATCATGTATAAAAAAAAATTCTTGATATTTTAAGTAATATTAATAATTATTATTTATTTTTATAATAATAAGGGGTATGGGGAGCTCATTGGTATGGCATTGAATTGCTGTGCTCTCAATCTGACTTGGCGCAGGATATCTTTAATATTCTTTCACAGTGTCGGTGGCCGAGAGACCCTCCTGGGGGTAACCCAGTCTATAAAATATGGGTACGCATAACTGAAAAATTAGGGGGATTGAGCGTGATCACGGTCAAATCACCTCCTTGCACGACAGCTGATCAAAACACAGTACTCCCTTACACAGTACTGCACCCTAGACCCTTTATAGGTTATAGTGGTGTTTTTTTTTTTTAATTTATTAAATAAAACTGAGCAAAAATGTGCTTCTTTTTTTATTTTTTTATTTAATGTTATTATTTATTTTAGTTATTTTCCTATTTTCCTAAATATTGATTGGTTAAGATAAGAAATATAAAGTAAAGAAATATTACTTGTACCATAAGAAATATTAAAATTACCTGAGAAGAATACAAGATAGTTGTCATTTCCAGGAAAATACTCAAGCGCCCTTTAATCGAATCCTACATACGATTTTTCGTCAAACAGCTTGTTCGTTCAGTGTAATTCTTGATTTTTATATCTATGATCCATTACAAAATAATTTTTATATTAAAAAGCTCAAACGAATACTCATATCAAGGAGTGCCTTGTGTACGTTGAACCAACTTCATTCTTAGTACACCACCGTATGAAGTACAAAAATAGTTGTGGAAAAAAGTTAAATGACTTCTCGCCGATGGCCCTTACGTTATAATATGACGTTATTTTCAAAATGTAATGTATATTTTAAGTCAAACATAGGATGGTGTTAAGTGAAAATTGTGCGTGCGATTTGAGCACTATAGCTGATTTTTTTCCATTTAAATATTTTACTTGTTCTGTTCCGAAAATGGAACACGAAGCAACGAGCATGTACATTTGCACATGCAGAGGTACGCAAGACCACAAAGTTCAAGCTTTCACTCGTAACATTACTCTTTTGTAAAGGACCTTCGTAATTACTGTATAGAACAAAGTTTAAGACTCAGTATCCAAGCACTGCTGAGTCATAGGCAGCCTTATAAGTTAAGTTAACCGCTGTTAATGAAAGTGGAGTTCCCCCGATACGAATTGAAATTAAAAATATAAATTAATTTATTTCCTGAAAAGTTAATTAAGTTATTGACGGGTTGCGAGCTTCGGCACCTGGATACTCTCTCGTATCTCTGACCTCACAACATGACCTCAAAATATTTCCAACATTTACATAACATTGCAACAGCGGCTGAAGTTGAGGTGTAATGAGAAAAATGTTATTAAGCGCTTAGAAATAATTATGATTTATGTTAATCCCTTAGATTAAATGAGCCTTTCAGTCGACTGAATGACTAGCTTAAATTTCAACATTTTGCAGTAGAGCATTTTGAATAATATTTCTCTTCGGAAAATGCGCACTTTTTGACATTTGCTATAGTTATTTTCAATTCCTGATAGACATATTTTAGTAAACTATGATGTTTCAGTATTTATCTCATACCATAACAAAATAAAAAAAACATGAATTTTCCTAAGAGAAGTATTATTCAAAGTGATTTCTTAAAAAAATGGAATTAGTTACCCTCTTAACTGAAAGGTTCCAATTTGATTTCATATATCGTTTTCAAGCAACAATTAAAAAAAAAAAAAAAAAAACACAAATTTTTAAAGTATATACATTAGCCAATGTCCAATGCCCAATCAAGAAATTTCAAAATAGGGTTAACTAAATGTTAAAAAATCCCATATTCAGTCTCAATATATTCATTTATTGATTACACAGATCATTTAATATAGTGACTTTAAATATTGAAAAGATATTATTATATTTTAACAAAAAAAAGAAATATTATAGTCTACAATAATAAAAGCTAGCACTAATATAATTAAAAAGCATTCTAAATTGGAATTTCAAAGACCTTTTACTGCATATATATTCGTTAAAGGGTTGATTACTAATCTTTTCATCTAATTGTTTTTTTTACTTAATTATAGTTTTCATTTTTTATTATTTAACATTTACTTAATCAAAAGGAAAACACTCTACCAAGAAAACATAACAGCATCACCCTTAAATCAAGTAAATCGTAATGAAGAATTGCTACTTTCGATTTATGTTTTTATTACAAAGAAATTATTTGGCTCATCGTTTTCTGCAGTCAAGTCTGCGTGAAGGGAATCTCACCTACTTAGTTCAATCCGATTTTGAGGACAATTTTGGAATTTTTCCAATGTTTTGTTTGATTTGGTTCAAAACTAGCGGAAAGTCAAGGGATAAATATTATTATTTCCCATAATTTATTGTTATGTACTCTCTTAATTTATTGTTATTATCCCTCTCTTTATTTTAATATATTGATAAATTTTAAACGTTTAGTCAAAGTTTTATTTATACTTTGTTTTGTTTTTTTTAAACTTGAAAGTTATATATAAATTTAATAAAGCGGATTACCGATACATACCTAAGGGATTTATATGATGAATGATAAATTTTATTCACTACTAAATTAAATGAAAATATCTTGTCCGTTAAGCTTTCCCACGACGAAGCCCATTAACGATAACACGGAACAATGTGGAAAATGCTAAAATAAGTTCTTTGGCTAAATTATTAAATCCATAAAGTTACTTCTAATAACCCTTGTGTAAACTGAAGTAATTATAATAATTCAGATAAAGATTTAAGCATTAGAGATAGGATTTTTACTTTATTATTGTTTGTATTTTATTTCTTTTGAGGGGGCAATTTTTTTATCTTGTGGTCCCCTGAAAATATTAAAAAGTAGCTACGCAGTATCAAGATGAAGATCCTGATTAAATATATATCTAAACCCCAAGATATTTAAGTATGTATAAGATGCATTATATGTTCGCATTAAATAAAAATTATCGCGGCTGTAGGTGATGTCACATTATAAAGAAAGTCCATTTGGCCACGGAATATCTTAACATATTCATCTCGAAACATCGGGATTTGTCTTCCCGAAAAGAATTTGAAATTTAAATATTATTGCGACGATATCATTTCGAAAGCTGAAGGCATTGTGAGCGTGACCAGGGAGGAGTGAAGTTTCGACACGACTAGAGGCTGCTGCACCAGGCGGCCGTAAGGTGGGGCTAGCTGTCCGGCTCCCCTTCTAATGTATCCACTTGTGTATTTATTTATTCAAGGGGCCGTGGAGGAGAAAGTGGCGTTGTGTGTGTGTGTGTGTGTGTGTGTGTTTGAGGGGGAGGGAGGATTTTGGCAGCTAATGGTTGCGGATGGAACCGCACTCTCTCTCCCCTATCTCCTCACTAAATTATACAAACCTTAGCCCGGCTCTTCTCCCTTTTTTGCTGACACTAATATATTGAATTTCGTATTCGGTTATGTAACGTTGTGGTTTTTTCTTTTCGGTCTCGGATGTCATCTGCACCACGCAGCAGTTGCAGCTATGCTTGCAGTATAGTAGTTGCACCAAAGTATATTTTTAATCCTTGGTCAAATTCGCGCATTTTTTGAGCTCAGAATAATAAAAACTATTTTATCAGCACGAAAACTTGAGGTCCACATGTCAAACAAGTAGAACACCTCTTAATAAATGACTGAAAATACTGTAATATCATTTTCTTTTTTTTTCAAAACCATCAAACTGCGTAATCAATCAGAAATTAATACATAAACCTACCTTATTTAACATAGCCTTATGGACATACGCATCACAGATTTTCGCCTCAACAGAAAAAGACTCACGCAATCACTTTCAATAAAAAACTTAAAGAATTATTACATTCTCTCCTTGGTCCGTAAATAAGAAAATTCTGCATGCCAACTAAAATCAACTACTTTCCAACAAAATGGTAATCTTTATACAAATTTTATAGCAAACTTATAAAAGACTTGGCCACGGATAAAATGCCATTTGAACGGCTTCTAAAAATAAGCTAATGAGAGAAATTCTATCTTGAGTTAAGTTGAAATCAGTTCAAGTTCAAAGTGATAAGTTTGGCACTATTTTTCCTCAAGCCTACAATGCCAAAGATATATTATTTCATCACATTTTTTATTTCGTTGGTGTACTGACGTGTTTCAAACATCGTCTACTGGTAAATCTATGAAATAATATAATCTGTAGAACTGTTTACTTATATCATCTTGTATCGATTGATGGTGCATAAAAATACAGGATTAATCAAATAAAACTAAGGACACATCACTGCTTCGGAAGGTATAATGACACTATTCCAAATATTAAAATTTCAAATACAAGCGAAGAAAAATATTTCCAATTTTATATAATGGCCAAACATCTGATAAATCCATTTTTTAATCGGCCAACGCAAACCAAACATTATAAAATCAATTTTACAAAGTTGTGCAGTCAAATTTCAATTTTTTCAGGTAAGTTATTATACTTCGGGAAAGCCTCCTTGCGCGACCGCTTATCATGATACAGCATTTCCTTACAAAGTACTGCGCCCAAGACCCTTCATGGGGTGCAGAGGTGCACATTATTAAACTTGTGTATAAGCGATATATCAATTGTTCGTACAATGCGTACTCGAAGAATAATTAAAATGGATAGTACAATTTTCTTTCCTTTTTTTCTTAACTGTGAATTTATGCGTAGTTTTGATTTATGCCATACTTAATTAGAGGTGAGAAATAGTCAAATGTTATTCTTTATGATTGGTTGATTCTAAGTATGATTTTCAGTTATTTTATTTTTTTTTTTTTTTGAAAAGCTAACGTTTCGATCCAACTAGTGGATCTTCATCAGGGCTTCTGAGTCCAGAGTAATACAAAGACTCAAGTCCTTGAGTTGAGTAATACAACTCAACTGAAAATAATTTACAAAAAAATACTCTACAAAAATACTCCAAACAAAAAAGAGAATCTTTCATTCATTTGTTGAGAAGTCAGTGCTATATGCCTTGGAAACCTGGACTATCCCAACCGTCTCAGCAAGAAAACTTCTCGATATGGAATTGTAATTTTGGAGGCCTAGCTCCAGAATATCCAAATTGCAGCACGTTACAAATAACTTCATTAGGGAAATAGTTGTCAATATCAATATCCTGCAGGCCATCGAGACAAGAAAACTGAGATGACTTGGCAACGTCATGAGAATGGCAGATGACCGATGGCCCAAAAAGATGCTGAAGCATGTGCCATTGGGAAGAAAGGAGAGAGGTCGACCGGAGAAGAGGTGGATGGAAGGGATATACGAAGTGATGTCAGCCTGAGGGAAGATTGGTTCGACTGAAAGAAATGGCAGGAAGGTTTATTAAGCAATGACACATGAACTTGGAGGAATAAAATCCTTTGAATACACTTACATTAATTTTATTTTAATAACATAGATCATAAAAATTTTGTATCAGCTGTGTGACCGTAACCGTAGACGGTTTCACTCACTTCAAATCGCCACTGTCTCAGTGTTGTTATCAGAGATAACACATGATAATCTTTCAATATAGAAGTTTCTCCTGTACTTCTTACAAGTAAAACTGTATTAAAATATATTGAGAAGAGAGGATAGGGTAGCAGGTAGCCACATAAGCGCTTTTAGCCAGTAATTTTTTTTAATTATTTATATTAATTTTTCCACTCGCTTGGAATATTTATCCAATCGCTTGTTTCCACTCGAATGGAATATTTAATCAACTTATTCTGCTTTTTGAACAATAATTTATGAGATATCATGCAGAAAATACAGAACAATAATCCTCTTTTGTTCTCTGAAAGTTCGCTGCTATCCCTCCTTTCCCAGTTGGGAAGAAATTTAGGAGTGATAATCGGTAAACTGTAATCCTTTAAAGTTTTCGCGCTCGTGTGAACTCATGTAACATGTGGGTGGGTACCATGCCCTTAGCTTCTGACCTTATTAGCGGGGGTGTTTGCTCGTATCCGGATATCCTCTGATATATAACACCGTAAATTATTATTACGATCTAATTTAAAATAGATCATTAAAGGGGGAAAATAACTTTAAATAGATTTATATTTCGAAACACGATTCAGCTAGCGATAAGGAACTCATTGCAACGTGAGTTCATATTCAAATTTAGAAAATACCTAACTAAAATCAAATGTACTATTAAAATATAATTTTATAGTTATTATGATTTGTGTTTTCTGATTCATAAAATATGACCTCATCCTTTTATTTAACTTCAATAGTTACGACTTTTAAGTAGTGCGCTTTCTCCATCCGCATTCTTCGCATAGAAACATGCACCAGAGTTTCTATTAAACGAAAAAATGCTGTCAGCAGTTGTTGGGATAATAAAAAAATCAGGTCACCGAATTCGGATAATAACTTTTTATTACTTATTTTCTATCGATTTGAGAAATGGAAATTTTGTAATTAGAAATAATAATACTTAGTAAAACTAAATTAACTAAGTAACTAAATAGTTGATTATGAGACAGGGGGGTCATGAGCCCCCCGATTTCTTGCTGAATCCCCCCTCCCTGCCCGCATCTAAAGTAAATAAATAATCACTGCATAAAATCGAGGCATTATGAACACTAAGTTAAATCACTAGCTAAAGTGATTAATTAATAACTCTAGGCAATTATTATTCATAATGGCTAGTACAGTTCGGCTAAAGTTATAAATCATCTTGACTAAACTTAGTTAGTTTGTATGATGGATAAATAAATAATGCCTAAATTGGATGAAATTCTCTAATTTATTAAACATAACGCCTGGATATTGCGAATGAAAGCTAGATTATATACTCGTACATAAAGATGCAAGATAAAATTAACAAAGTAATTTCTTAGAAATAATTAGAAGTGGTTATCCATATAGACGTTCATGGAAAAAATGTTTTTTTTATAACAAATCAGGAATTAGTCCGGTATGGCGGGAAAAGAATCTACAAATAGTAATATTGTAGCCTATCTTCCAAACCAACAATGCAGGTCTTCTTCTGGTCTAACTGAACAAAACACGGACAAGAATATTATTAACATAGTAATGTGAATGGCTAAACAATAAGGAAAAATAGTTTTAATTGTTTTTTCTCATCATTATTTACCCATGCACAAATCTTCAAACAAAGGGAGTAAATCATATATAAGTATTTATAATATTTGTGTCTGTGTTATTTAGCCCTGAAGAAGGCCTGCATTGTTGAACGTAGGTTACAATAAAATAGTTCACTACTATTTGTAGATGTTTTGACCGCCACCCCGGACTAATCATTCCGTTGTTGGATATGCGGTCGACTATCAATCATCAAATACTTTTTTTCGCGTAATTATATTGAAAATTCCAACCATTCCAACAGAAAAAATATTTTCATGGCTTATTCAATCGTTCGGTGTAACGCCAAAGTGAACTGAGGGCCAAACACCATGTTTTGAGAAAACTGAAGTTAAAATTGAATTTTGTGAAATATGGTTGTTTTACTTCTATCACTTTTGAAGTAATATAATTTTACTTTATCTTTTATATTATTCAAATATAAAGAAGCTTTACTGGTATTGACGAATTGGCAAAAGGCAAATTTAAAACACAAAATTTATTAAATTTATTTAGCACTTAGATCATTATGGTTTTACACCGTCAAATCAATTTCATAAAAAAAAATCTAGTTCCGATTATCCAACGTTTAGATTACTTACATTCGTATAACCGCCACAACATTGTAATTTATTGTTAATCTTATCTGTTCTTCTTATTGTTAGTTTCAAATAGTCAATAATAGTAAATATGGCCGGAGATGTAGAAGAATGTAAAAGAGGAGTAGAAGATTTGGGGCTAAAAATAAATTTTTATAAGACTGAATTAACGTAACCCTCTAAAAAAACCGGGAGGAGAGATTGTTGAATTGGAAGAAAAGATGTTTCACAGATGCAGTACATTCAGGTACCTGGGAGGATTAGTGACGGAGAGCTGAAACTTAGAAGTTGAAATTAAAGGCAGAATGGTAGCAGGAACCAGATATCTATACTCCCTGCAAAAAGCTCTTCGATACAAAAGTCTATCTAGCAAAGCAAAGCTAAGGCTATACAAAACGATAATTAGACCGGTGGTAATGTATGGCAGTGAGACGTGAACTCTGACCAAGGAAAACAGAAGGGATCTCCTGGTTTGGGAGAGAAGAATCCTGAGGGAGATCTTTGGTGCCGTATATGGATAACCACAATCAGAAGCAACGCCGAACTAATGGAATTGTATGGGAAGCCTGGTAAAAAAATCTAGTTCCGATTATCCAACGGTGCTGTCAAGAAGGGCAGACAAAGATGGCTAGGACATGTTGAAAGAATGGAGCCTTGTAGGCTGCCTAAAATGATGCTAAATGGTGTACCAGGAGGGAAAATTAGAGGGGCAGACCAAGGCGTAGATGAATTTTTTAATTTATGGTGAAACATCATTCATTCGAGCAGGGCGACGTTAGGACCAATTAAAAACGTTGGGGGTAACACCTTTCCTATTTTCAGTTTATTTTTTATAAGGTTTATAAGTTATTTTAATATTGTAATGTAAAATAAAATCACGTGATTTTGTCTGTTACTTAGAAAAGAGTTCTAGACTTTTTGTTGGAACAGTTATAGAACTGTATTAGTAAGTGATCCCATGTTCTAAATGTTTTAGAATCATCTAGGCATTTCTGGATTGTTTTATTTCGGACAAAATTTAAGAAGCAGCTTAGTCATCTGTACATGGAAGCAAATGATTACTTATGTGTCCCTGTATTGTACTTACTACTTGACAATCATCGTTACATCACTAACTTGAAACACTTTTTTAAAAATTCTCAAATACTCTTTTAAGCTCAACATGGTTTACCATATAAATTAACAAGTCACTAATGAGACTTTGTAAGTCCTGAAGGGACATTCTATCCCTTCCTATCATGATCATTTCATGTTCACTGTCCGAAGTCACGTCCAAGAGTACATGTTAACAGTACGAAGTCACTTTCAAGATTAAACCACTGGAACATCTCTTACCTCACCTAAAGAATGGAGGGGGAAATATTCCTCCACTGACAAATTTATTAAAAAGGCATTTAAATGAAAACAAATATGATATATGTAGGTTCTCTACCAGGGAAAACACCTGTAAACTTTAATTTGCTTGGTTCTTGTTATTAAGAGAGTAATTAATGAAAAACAGATAGCGTGGGGACTATATTCTATTTTAACGGCTTTTATTTTAGCGGTCGAAACGACTCTACTCTGGTAAACAAAAACAGGATGTCTTGAATTTAGCACATTATCTTCCTAAAAAGGAACTTGGAAGGAAATTAAGTTGCCGCATCTGATCAGCACCTAGTCCTTCTACTAATTTTATTATGTTTTAATTTTATGTTATTAATTAAAATATTGATCAGCTGATTTTAAATTTAGACTCCTTATTAAAAATGAAAAATTTTGATATCCAACAAGATGTATTTTATTTGATTACTTATTAAGTTTTCTAATTGGTAAGTGGCTCTATCATCAGCTATGACAATTATATATGAATACTTTGGCTACTTCTTAACCTGACACATTGCATCACATTAATGTTACAATATTAAAATTTATATTTTTTTCTTTTCTTTTTGATGGTCTTCATCCAATAATTAATGAAATTTTTAACTCATAAATACAATAGTATTTTTTGGTTTCTGACTAATCTATAATTGCGCAGACCAAATTGTTTTTATAATAATTTAACTACCGTTGAATTACACTATGTCATAAAATATATCACTCAATATTCAATATATTACTTCAATATTCGATGTTGAAGCCCATCCACTTAGATATTCAATAGATAATCCAGCTAGATGTAATATATAATATTCAGATATCATCTAGATAATCTGGCTAAGGTAACATTCGATTTTCAACTTTCACGCTTAAAAACTTACTTCTTGAAAAACACACATTTTTACTTGCATGGCAACCATGTTTTCTAACTAATGTGTACAAAAATTAGGCAACAGTTGAATTATCTTGAATTCCTTTTATTGACTAATAATAACAGGTTTTCTAAATTCAACCAGTATCTCATACTCGCCATCAACGGTACCTTACGGCTTTAGCTACCTACAGTAAAGGATTGGCCATCAATGTTGATTGCGGCTTCCTCGGTGATTTGTTGAGATTCCCCTCTTAGCCGCTTCTTGGTTTTAAGACCCATTAAGTCCATACACCAGGTCGGTTTGTTCTTGGAATAGCTTGCCTTACAATAAACGTAATTATCGTAAATTATGCTTTCTCCAATCATAAAAGCTCTCTGGAAATACACTTGGGAACATATGTTTTCGACTGCTTCTAATTGAAGAGGTAGAAAATTTATGTTGATATCTTGCCCCTGGAATTAGCAATAGCTGTGTTAACCTCTTGGATGGTTTCAAGACTTATTTGATACTTTTTTTATCGAAATAATTAATAATCCCCGTTATAGAAGCATGTTACTTTAGAATATGTCTTACCTCTGAAGATAAATACGTTAATCCATGTTCCCCGTCAAAGACTGTTTTGTTTGGCAACTAGAAATTTATTTTTATAACTTTTAAATATTTTATTGTAAAGAGAAAAAGATGCCCATAGTCGGGAATTGAAACCGGATTTCCGTATCACTAGTACAACAGGCTGCCACATGGTCGAATCAATCCATTCTATTTACTAAAAGCATATTTTAATTACACAAAATACAAGTTTCTTCCATTGTCCACTGATGGACTATTGTGACTAAATAATAAAACTAACAAGTGTGTTATTTAATATTTCGATACTTTAGTGCCAAAATTATTTAAGCCGGAATGATCAATCTTGTATAAATTAAGAAATATTTGAACGCATCCAATGGGCACCCGAGAGCCAGACTTTTAATTCCTTTTTCATTGATTTAGGACAGGCTGGCTCAACTTAAGAGGTACTTAACCTCAAAAACTAGACTTACAACGCATCGCGACGGTTAGAGATTCAAAATCTGATGATCATTAAGGGAATCACCTTTTGAGATTCGATCAATTTAATAGCTTGAATGGATTGAGAGTGTTAGATTTAAGAACCGAGATACCAATTTAATGTTGAAGCTTTTAAGATTCTTGCATACTTATTATTTGATATCTTTGTTGAGATACTTCTCTCTTTGTTTTGAGATTTTCTATCTTTGTCCTATTCAGTCAGAATTTTCCAAATATTTTTTTGAATGTTAGAAAAAATTTATCAAGTTCTGACTTCTTGATAGGATTTGCTAAATTCGTGTTTTATTTTTTACAAAACAACACGATCTCCTTGGTTTTATTAATTAAAGTCAGTGCTATTGAAACAAATCCATTGTTTTCACCTAATGAATGGTTAAAATGGTTTTTAAACATCAAAATAGTTACCGTAAACACGGATAACTTGAGCCCAAAAACTGAAAAATGATGTTTAGTTCTCTGGGTATTTTGACATAAGTTAAACAACATAGTTCAATACTATGCTGGTAGTAGTATTGAAATATGTCGTTAAACTTATATCAAAATACCCAGAGAACCAAACATCATATTTAGTTTTTTGTGCTCAAGTTACCCGTGTTTACCGGTTTGATAAAAAACAATTTTTGATAAAAAGTTTTTACCGATAATTGTTTTTTATTAATTTTTTTATTTAATTTAAAAACTCATAATAACCACAATTTCACTCTAACAAATGTTTTTATAAATTTCCTTGTCTATTTAAATTTAATTATGTTTTTATAAACAATTTCCAATCAGTTGTGAACACTGGAAACAATAATTAACTTACTAAGAGAGATGGTCTAAAATTATATGTAGCCAGATATTGATTTTTGAAGTAGATAAGACTGAAATTATAGCCAGTTTTGATTAGTCAACATTTTGAATGCACTTCCAAAGGGATTTGTAATGTCCTAAGGGATTTGTAAGTTGTAAAGGTTAGATTTAAAATTCCATTATATTCTGAAAGAGCAGGAAAAATATAGTAGGTATACACTCGTAACTGAATTTTCATCACGTTTGTAGTGGATTTTCGTTGCTTTTAAATGTTCTAACTGTAAAGTGTAAGGTACATCATAAGTTTATATATCTAGTACAAGACGATATGATCAATTAGAAAAGGATTATATATGACATGCTCGTATAATTTAGAAAAATAGGCCTCAAGTCGCGATTGGTACATTTAAACTCGCTCTTTATACGATCTAAAATAGGCTAGCAGTTTCTGAATCGGTCTTTAAACGCATTACTGCCAGTAAAAAGATAAGATGTTGTAAATCTGATAATTTGGATCGGCCTAGCTATTATGAGACCTGATTGGTCACGGCGGTGTATTATAGTCGTCCAATTAGGGGCAGTTATTAGCTATCCCAAGGGGTGGTGGTGGGGGGAGCTATTTCTTAAACTGATTATTGTAATTGCTGTGGGGCGGCCTATGGCAAAGCGTAAAACTATGAAGGGCACGCTCTCTGACGCAACCCTCTCCTGGGACACGTCCTCGAATGGATAATGTTTTTTTGGTTATTTTTTCTTCTATTTTTTGGAAATAAAGAATGCAGAACTAAAAAAAGAGGGAGGGGGGGGGGAGAAAAAGAACCTTTCCTTTTCGTGACTTTATCGAATAGTTACATGTTATTTATTTACTATGAATGCTTTTATCATTGCTACACAGTGTATAATACGTAGCATAATTCCCTTACCCTGCTCCCTGGGGCCAATATATATTGATGTATGTTAAACTGCTATGTTTTATATTTGAATCGTATTTCATTCCATTGATATCTTTCTCTATAGTAAGTAAATTATGATTTGAAACTTCTCTTTTATTCTCGCCCAGAATATTTATTATAAAAGTATTTATAAATCTGTGATGATCACCTGTTTTAATTCATTTAAGCTTCAATGTTGGTTAATTCAATTGTGTTTTAAGCATCATTTATGTAAGGGCTTAAAATCGTTTTGTAATCCTGTTTATTCTTATTGACTAATAGGAATAAATCGTCTTCCACTGTAAACAATGATTTTATTAAAATATTATAACAAAGTAATAAGTATTTAACTTTACCGATTAGCTCACCTGTAAACAATGAAAACGATTTTAAGCACTTACATAAATGATGCTTAAAACGCAGTTGAATTAACGAATTTTCCAATGGTATTGAAGCTTACGTGAATTAAAACAGGTGACTATAAATCTGTGATTTAGGTCACCTGTTCTAATTCACGTACACTTCAATACCATTGGAAAGTTGGTTAATTCAATGTTTAAAGGTGAGCTAATCGGTAAAGTTAAGTACTTATTTCTTTGTATGATAATATTTTAATTAAATCATTGTTTACAGTGAAAGACAATTTAGTCCTATTAGTTAAGAAAAATAAACATAATTACATATTGTGTTTACCATGTTTCACTCTTTTAAATTACACACAAGTTACGGAAATATATCAATCAAATAAAAAAAAAAAAAAGGAAATGATGTCATGAAAAGTACTTCATAAAAACTTAAAAGATCCCGTAGCCATCTTCTTTTCAGATAATTAGAAGGATTGAGGAGGAAACGAGTTTGCAGACAAATGGTTTATGATAGTTTGGTGCTTTATTATAAAAGGATTGGTACCTGGATTGGGCCTGATTCGAAGGCTTTCTAATAATTTTATACTTTGTCTACATCATAAAATAATATCTCGATGCGTAGCTATATCACGCACGTGTCACTTATTATTTATGATGTAATAGATATCAGTATTTATATCCTCCTGACAAATATTTAAATTACATGCGCGCTTCTATCTAGGACAATGCATAGCTCTAGGCTTTAAGAGTATAATTAACTAATATCAAAAAATATTATCTATCTACTTAGCGATATTGAGCAATAATGTATTCAAATCACGAAGACATTTCAATATCTGCTATCTTCTCATGCTTTCTTCTCATCGACTACAATAGCGGCGTGAGGAAGAAAGTTGGAACCCTGTTATCTGCGATGGCCGCTGAGGTGCGACCACACACAAGAGACAGCTAGTGCACTAAGTGTTTATATCTTGTTACTGGATACTTCTCTCAATCGTAACAGTTACATTTATAATAATGACGTTCCGCTAGTGATACTATAACTATATACTATAACTATAACTATACTATAACTGGCACCCAAATTCTTAGTATAGTGAGTATTCCTCTCCATTACAGAAACAAAAATTATCATAGTTTGAGAGTAAAAATTTCCACCGCTTCTTTCAAGCACATTCAAATTGTGATCAGATTTTTAATCGAAGGAACATCTTCCATATTTAGTTGTCGTTCCATATTTTGTTTTTTATAATTTATTGTTATACCACGTTTCGGATTTTCGTCGGATCTTGAAGAGTATTATATTTCAATATTTTGCTACATATTAGGAATATTTTTAAAATTATGATTCTAAAAATATATATATATATATATATATATATATATATATATATATATATATATTATTCAGATATATTTTATTAGTACTGAAATAAAGTTTAAAAAATATCTGAATGGTAGCATATTTATTTCATTGTCATATATCAACTCTTCTGTGTATCTATCTAAACTTCATAATACTTCCTATTTTATCTCTTTCATCCCTCTCTTTCTTATATTTATTTGCTATTCTGTATGTTTATTTCATTTTTTTTTTTTATAGTATACTTGTTTTTATATATTGCATGTCGGCAAAAAGATGGACACAACTCAATATATACCAATTTTGAGTTATACATACCGTTGGAATCAGAATGACATTAGTTCCGTGGGCGTAAGGCGCATAATTCCATATTCTCTTTTAAAGAAGGTGATCGTGTTAACGCAGGTACGGGGGCTTCTTTTGAGTTACAATTAGTAACTGCCCCAATGGTAGACTATTTTTGATCAAGACTATTTTCGCTTGTCCCTGTTTGTAGGTAACAACTAAAATTGGGGATGAAGTTGAAACGTCAATGTTATTATCCAAAAAACTATTTTGTGAGTAGTAACAACCTTCTTGCCAACCTGCGATATTTTTTAAATTTAAGATGTAAGCGTAATAGTCATTTAAGTGTTTTGCATTTGTTTTATATATTATTGTTTGTTAATGTATATTGCTTCTGCAATATTTTTTATGTTGGAATATATTAAGAATTTATGTATTCTAAAAATCAAAAATAAAGTTATATTTTATGTTATCTCCCTTAATAGTGGATAATAGTGTGATGCTTTCTACACAAATGCAAATAAGAAATAATAGCATTAAACCACAAATATATTGAAGTAATCAGAATAATCAGTATAATAATAATAAGTTTCAAGTGGGTATAGTTCAATAGTATTTTTGATTTCTGAGAAAATTTAATTTGAAACACCTCAACTTGTTTTAATCGTTAATCCGAAATGTACCCTCAGTTAGCTTATAAACAAATATTGAATTTTCTTTTTTAAACCTACAATTTCATTTATGGGTAATTCCACGTCAATTCAACACAGGCTTGAGCCTCACCATTTCACATTTTCTTGAAATTTGGTATATGTGTAATGGTGAAGTTCAAAATGATATATTTTTGTGTTGATTTGACGTGGAATTGCCCTAATCAATCTTTCCTCTTATATCCCAGATTTGATATTGATATTCTTAAAAAAAGTAAATATAAAGCCTAGTATCTATTCTGATTACGTTTGATTTCACTTTTAAAACTTATATTTACTCACATATACTATTTGTAGATACGATAAAACTTGAGAGCTGTTAGGTAGCCGAGGGCCAAAGTGTCAGATTTAAATGTTTCAATGGTAACCACCACTGATACAGAATGAAGGCTAGATGTAGCCAAAATTCCATTATTTATTCCTATTAAAGGTTTGGGGTGTAGGTCATGTGGAGGGTTTAGAACATCAGTACACGAGGATTCGAATGACATTGAGGGCCGTATTTATGAACGTTCCTAAGGAAGCAGTTGAGGTTACCTAAACTGGTTCCTATTTTAAGTTAACCTTTAAGCTTAAGTGTTCCTTTAGATAATTTTCATTTTATGAACCTTCCTTAACAATTCCTTTCCTTAACTATGTATGCATTTATTAAGGTGCAAATTTAAGGCCACCTTAACTAAACAACCAATCAGAGATGATTGATAAGAGTACTCCACCGCTAGGTGTAACCTCCCTTAACCTGACCTCGGTGTTTACTTCACTCTTGTGTACTGTGTGTTTTCGAGTGTTTTAAGTAGTTAATGTAACAATCAAAAGAATAACAATCAAAAATATCTTTATTATAAGATGAATATGCAAATGAGAGTGAAAAAGTGTGATAAAACAATGTTAGGTAGTGTTAGTCTCAAACTTTATTTCTCTTGAGGTTAGCTTGGGGGATGAGAGACTGCAATATTCTTCTAATTGAGATGTTTGTGATATACTATTGTATATTTATTATATATATCTTAACATTCTTCAAAATATTCTTGGATGGTTTAGTTCCAACCTTCTTCATGAGAAGGAGATGTAAATGTTAGATATGTGTAAATTAGTAACCAACTTATTTTAAAAAAGATGTGTGTTGGAAATGTGAAATATTAAAGCTTCAGTGTCCTTAATACGTAAGGTGAAATTTATTTTCAACAACTTCATATTCTTATATAAATTATTAAAAATTGATTGTTTACTTTAGAATGTTATTACTTTTGTATTAGCATATTAATTATTGAAAAATCTTAGTGGATGTATATGTGTTTTGTCATTTTATAAATAATTGGTTTATTAGTGTGTATTATGATTCTGTTATTTATTTTTCATTTTTATATAATAATAAATAAAAGTTGTCCATCAATTTATTTCTGTTCTTTTTACATTTCTCTTACGACTCTTCCAAAAACTTGTTATACCAAACTTATCTAATTTCAACAAATTCCATGAAAGCCTTTTATGTAAAATAGGCATAGATAAATAAATAAACTTTAAAAATGTTGAATTGGTAAGATTAAAATTACTTTTAATTTTCTCAAATTGGATTCAGTCTATATTTCATATCAAGATTTTGTTTTGTCAATGAGTAATTGAGTGAAACTATCTTTACTATCACTAATTAAGATTTTATTGCTCATTACAGTACTACTTGCAAACGAAAAAAATGAATTCACTTAATATTCTTTCAGATGTTTACATCACCAACTAAACAAATATTTACAATTACAGCTCTAATACTGGCTACTGAAACATAATTAATGTTAGAAGTGTAAAAATGGAAAACATTCAAATGCATCTGCATCAAAATATTTGTGATTAAAGTTGTACACTTAAGTACATAATACTATCAATATACTAAATAAGTATGCATTCATTGAAAATAATACATCTTTTGTTTTGATTTTGCTTATATGAAGAAATTATCTGTTTCTCATTGTGCCTAGTAATAAGAATGGCTACATATGAAAACATTTGATAAATATATAAAGGAGAAAAAAAGAAAAATATTTCACCAAGATTAAAATTTTTATTTCCCTTAAAAAGTGCAATAATATTTCACCACCTTTGCTGTTTATACCTCATATAAATAAAGTGAAAATTCCAAAAAGTCGGTTTGTTCTAAATAAATGGTTCTTTTTAATAAGTATTTAAGTCCTGATATTTGTTTTCTGTTTTTATTTCTATTATTAAAAAGTTAAGGAGAGGCTAAAGGCAGCTAATCACCTTAGCATTAAGGAAGGAAAACAGATCAAATTTATAGGAACACCTTAGGACCTAAGGCATCCTTAAGATAAGAAAGCGTAAAGGAACCTTTATAAAATGAAAATTGTGTTAAGGTTAGCTAGAGGTGTGCATTTTAAGGAAGCCTTTAGTAACGCGTTCCTTGGGATCGTTCATAAATACGGCCCTGAGTCTCATGTGAAGTGCGGGGAACTTTGATGAAATAATTTTTATCAGCACATATAGGTATGTGCTGCATGTGATGATGTATCTGTCAGTGGAAAGACTCGGGAGAAAATGGCTAGTTGAATTATTATTAATATGTTACATTACGGAAGAGGAATACTGAAATTGAAATCATCGGATTAGAATTTGTTAAAATTTAGTGACTACAACTCGATTTCAAATTCGATTCAGACCTAGTTACGTCAAATGAACGCCCCTGAAAGGCACGTGACTCACAAGGCCTAGGCAGATTAATGTCGTTGCTGCAATTAACAATAAATTACTAGTGAGGAGTTTATTGTTCACAGCGTGTTTCTAATTGTACAATAATAGAAGGCCCTATCTATTCTCGGCCGCCGGCCAGATATATAATTTAATACGTTTCAATCTAAGTCCTGTATTTTATGACTTTCAATAATAGTATTCCTTTATGGCTTATTTATCTTTTGTCTATTCAATTGGTTTTCATTACATTCTTAAATTTTTTTGTTTTGTTTTTTCGATTGATTTGTTATTTCTGTTGCATTATGTCTTTTATTTATTTAGAATCGGGGTAGATATATAAAAAAAGTAGTACATGATTGATGATTGTTTAAGTTACTGGCACTAAACCTCAAAGTCATTAACACCTTATTTTTTATTTTATAAATCTATTGATTTACGTATGTATATAGAGGTTACAATGGATACGTGCTTTTACTTCATATTTCACATGAATGACTTGGTCGAACACCTTAGAAAAGTCCAAAAATACTCTTTCTCTAGTACTATTGGTAACTAAAAAGCTGTTGTTTCTTTGAATCGAATGCGCAAAAGCCTGACTGATGATTAAGTTTTGTGTTGAGGTCTGTCAGTATGTCAAGAAGTCTTTGCATATTATATTTTTCAAATAATCCGTAGTATATTTTTAAGAACAACAAAGTAAACATCCCTAAATTCAAATTGATATGCTAAACAGTATTTCCTTTATATAAAATGCTTAAGATTGCTTGGAGGTAACTTCGAGTTGCAACAACCCTGATTCAACAACTCAATATATTTTCCCTTAAGCCAATATGACAACTATGGCAATGAAATCTCTCGTTAGCTTAACTTGTTATTTGCAGTATTATATAACTACCGTATCGTTAAGCTTTGGATGTCGAAAACATTGAAATAGGAATGTCTATAAAAATGAGTATTTATCGAAACGCTAAAAGGTGAAGTATTTTCATATACCTTAGTTTGTAATTATTGTAAATATATTAGAAGTTTTGACATTAGAAATCCTTCTTTATATATGTTATTTATAATATCACTTCTAGATTAGAAACGGTCTGTCGATGCTGTATTTTATCAACTTTTTAAAAAATAATAATAAATAATTATTATTTACTACTGCCGTTGCTTCCATTGCCTATTTCTAGATTACTTACTATTCAAAGGTAATCGTCATGACATGCTCAGCAAGGATGTGATTTTTTTCTTATTTTAAAAAGTGTTTTTATTTTTAATCGAGTAATTATTTGTTATTAAACTGTAAATATAACTAGCTGGTTTTAATTTTTTTTTATTTAATTTTATTTCCTCTCCTAAACAAGACCGGGATGATGTGCTGCTGGGCTCTATCTTCCCTCATGCCTTTAAATGCCAACATACAGCAATTTGCTGATCGTCTCTTATTATTTGCGACAGGGGCAAATAAAAGTATGCAGTGAAAAAAAAAAATCACCTAGAACATAAGTAATGCTGGTTCTATTTCAATCGATCATCGAACAGTTTCAGAAAGGGTTGCTGTGGCGTATTAAGCGTTATACTAAACTACAAAGAACGAAAACTGACATATTATCCTCCAACTTCCGACAGTAACTGATTTCATTTCACGGAGGCAGCCCAAATACTATGATATCATCAAACACCCTACCAACCTACTATCCCATACTCCCACCAATCGGACACACCGCAGCGGTGGCAAACGTCAACAGCATTAGTCAAGAAAAAGTCCTACTGACTTACTGTTAAAATCTGTACTTAACACCTGCATTGGAAATGAACGTAACATAGCTTCAACAGAACTATTAAGCCCCATCACCAGTGGCAGATTTTTGAAAGACTTACCTTATAACACAGTACACCCTTACAATGCACCTGGTGCATTACAAGAGTCTATCTCCGTATAGGTAGATATCTCTGTGTTAACACAGAAAGAATGTGAGCGAGGCTATAAAAAAAAAAAAAAAAAAAAAAAAAAAAAAAAAAAAAAAAAAAAAATTGTCTGTATTATTTAAGCTTAACTAAATAAGCAAAAAAATTTTAAATGAGTGATACATATTTTTTGAAATTTGGTGATACTATTATCTTTAATAATTTCAAATTAACTATGAAAGAAAAAAGAAACCTTAATTTTCTTTTTTACCTTTTGATTTTTTTTTTTTTACTTTTACTTACCTAAATATGAAATATATAGTAAGGGAAAGTATTGCAATCGTGAAAAATTCCGACTTCCGGTTTTCAACGGAAATACACGTTATGGGGTCCCCTGAGTCCAAATAACCAAGTCCCTCAAAATGGTCGGTGTGTGTATGTGTTTGTGAACAGATTAGCTCAAAAACTGTAAATCTTACGAACCTGAAATCGGGTATTTGGTGTATGTATATCCCCGCGATATGACAGCAAAAAATTCATCGAAATTGGTCAAACCGAGGGGGTACTTTTTTATGATTATCGCTTGGATACGGTCAATATTTAAATCGTTTTCGATCGGCATTCCCTGGAATGATCTTAAATAAAGGCGATTGTAGCTCAAGTATTTTAGCGTTACCATATTTTTTTTTTCCATTTTCGTTTGTAAAGAGAAAAAAGAAAAAGATAGATTTAACCTTATTTGTATAGTCTTGTGGCAAAATTCTTAAAACATTAAAGGAAAAATAATTCAAAAGAAATATCTGTTACTTTTTCCTATTTTTAATTTGAATATTTAGAAACCTGTATAGAATTTTATCCTGCTCCAAAAAATAACTTAGGTTTATTATTATCGAACAAATTATACTATATATTTTAAATCATTTCGTAGGGTATCATTATTTCCAAAATTATAAGAATTCAAGATTAATGTATACTTATCTATAAGGTATATACCCTTTACAACTAATACTTATTAAATGTTTAGCCGATTATCACTTCATTGTGAAGGGTACTAATAATAAAGGTATTAAGATAAAAAGAAAAATATTTACCACTTGCATTGAAAAGGATATGTTAGTTTATAAACAAACCTATAATTTTACTCTAAAGCTAAGTCTCAGTTAAAAAGATGAATTGGTTTCGAGGGTAAAAAATAACAGATCCATTAGTAATGGATCAAGAATAGTTAATAATAGTATAGATTAATTGGAAATAAAGAGTAATATACATATATGTACATATATATATATATATATATATATATATATATATATATATATATATATATATACATATATATATGTACATAATTAACTTATAACATATATATATATGTTGCGTTCGGAGCTCAATTTTTATTTTACGATTGAAATCTCCAAAGAATCAGAGGTGGGCACTATGTTATATTGATTTTGTCTTATAATTATTAAAGATTAAAGAAAAATAAATAATAATAATTTTGCTACGATATAAGAATATATTTATAAACAAAGAAATAATATTTACAATTAGAAAAATAAGGAAGAGAATGAAATAAAAATTCGTGTAACCAAGCCTAAAACATTGTTTATGGTTTTCAAACAAAAATTCTATATACTAATGAAACACAAATTAAAATATTACCTCTCATAGGAAAAAGGGGAAAATACATGAATAAAATAATAGGTAAAAATAAAAATATTAATCCTTGTAGTCAAATATAATAATAATAAAATGAACCGCAGCTTTCTTTCTGAAATGTTTCTAAACGAAAAAGATATAAAACGTATGTATAGGAAAATATTTTAAACAAATTCCGAAAAATCTGTTACTAGGTTGCACCGAAATTCCATCGAGGCAGGTGACAAACACTGTGTGGAATGTCTTCACGATTAAAGTAAATTCTGAGGACGTCATGGATACATCTTAAATATACGAGCATCACCCATGCCTTGAGTTGACTGGATGTTTATGTAAACAACCTCTCTCTCAATATTCTCTCTCTCGTTAGTTCATATAAATAAAACATATAATTGTATACATACATTGTAAATAACGTGAATATTTATAAGTATATTGATATATATAAACTATTTTAATATAAGGAAAACATTTACTTTTATAATAAAAAATGTTTGATCGGCTCAAACAATTCAAGTTCTTGAAAGAAAATACGACGCGAAAATAAAAAACATTGATTCGCTTTTAGCAACTTTTCTTGTTTTCCCCAAAGGTTAACGAAGGTACAATGCATCTTAAAAATTATCGAGTAATTACATAAATATTTATTGTAATAGTATCAGTTTGTCTGTACAAATTGCTGCAGTATAATATGCCATAGCACTCACCATTTGTCGAGGAAGTAACTAATAAAGTTGTATCTTTCCTAATAGCTCTCCTGTTCAATCTATCCTGCCTTCATAATGACCGACAAGGGCTGAGAGGAAATAGATGAATAAATGCGTTGCAATTGGAAATAGAACTCCGCGGCGACTGAATGAGATTGTTTAGGGGCAGAACAATACTGTTCTATCTCTAATAGCCTGTAAGCAGGCGTAACAATTATTCATCAATGAGATGCAGTAGATAGGACAAGACAATTATTGATGGCCGGGTTATATAGTATAGTTGTCCGAACGTTTTTTGCTGTTGGGGGCAGTAAGCTAGATGGATGGCCGAGGTCTGGAATGCTCAGGTCGAGGTCTCGACCCGGTAGCCAAGGACTCGCGGTATCCGGCATCTGCATCTCCTATTTACTAGGATAATAGATCTTGCAATTATGGATGTTATTCGGATATTATTTGAAGGTATTTATATGTACATCTATCTGATGAAATCGAATTGCCTTGATAGTATTTTTTAGTAAAATAAACTATATCGTATAAGACGATCCTTAAAATAAATCTATATAAAGTGCGTTAAACAATGGATCTAACGCCATAAAAATGCGGAAAAAAAATAATATAATTCTTCTGTTGTTGAAGCTCAAATATGACTCCAGAAAAGGATAATGACTTACAATAATCTTATGATTTGTCTCAACATATATTTATCTACGTATGTTTTTTTCTTGGATTTGATGAGGAAGGCACATTATATCTGTCCGATTAAGTTAAAATGAAAAGTTTGGCGAAGAGGTAGAATAGTGTTTTTGTCATTTACATACTATATTTTTCTTTACAGTATATGGACTAAGCTAAGATCAATGGCAATGGCCCAGCCTAGGTTTTTGATCTGGAGGCACAAGCATTATTATGGAGGTACAATTTAACAGTTTGTAGACTTTAACTAATTTCATATTAGTACTTAATAATGACTTTCAAGTCATTATTAAATGTAGTACTTAATAATAATTCAAACAACAAAAAAGCCATATTTATTTATTTTACTTACATTGGAAAAGGATAATTTTCTCGTAAATGCCAAAAGTTGTTTGCCTACTGAGTGTCCCCTTTGGGCATGGTAGAGAAAAATTAACCCTTTGCATTCGGCACCGTTTCGGACGTTACCTACCGGCAACTCGACGCTACTTATTCGCGAAAACGTACACCCTCAAAACATAATTTTAGAACTAAGTAAGGAATTGCAATGAAATTTAGGTTACACGTATTTGTGAAGCTTCAAGAACACATAGTACAAACAAAAAATATTATTTTTTTAAATTTTATATTTTTTTATAATTTTATATTAATTTCAAAATAATTTTTATTTAAATTTAATATATTTTTTATAATTTTATTATAAACTATAATAAAGATTAACGTACTATAAAATAGATAAAAGATTATAAATATAATATATATTATAATATTATAATAGATAAAAGACAGCCGATGTTAAAAGATTAACGTACTATAAAAGTAATGAAAAACACCGCGAGCCGCGACCGTCATTTATCACCTAAAGCAAAATATCCTATAAATAGTTTTTACGATTTGTTAATGTCCTTACATATTAAAAACTGAAAATTATTTGCATTGTCTCCGTAGCGGAGCCCTCGAGTGCAAAGGGTTAACTTACCGTTTAAATGAACAAATTGGACCTTTTTTAATGCGACGGTAGTATTTTTTATTTTTTTTTTTGGGAGGGGTGGTGGAGGGGAAGGAGGTAGTGTAACGGACCATCTGAGTATTGCGTAAGTCGTCACTTCAATCCCGAGCACTAGCCGTGGCCCAAAGTTCCGCCAATCAAAGCCGAAACAGTTATCTAAATCGAAAAATATCCGAGTGGGGTAATGAGCGTAAGTAAGGAGGCGGCCATTACCGGGCTAATGAGTTCTTCCAAAGGGCCGCTATGTAAATGTTATCGCCACCGCCCCCGGAATCCGCCTCTAATGGAGTCCTCCCTGGGAACCCAGTTCCTGTCCGAATACTTCTTGTACTCTGTCACCAATCCTCGGGCTTCCCGTCTCTTCTAGTGGTAACTTTACTTTCTTCTACGGTGGTATATGGTACACGGTAACTGCTACAGCTTGACACAAGTAGTTAAGTTAAAATGATGAAATGATGAGTCCATTTTTTTTCAAGTACAGTCCATTTTAAACCATGCATAACCACTTTAATTGAAAAAATTCGAACACATTTAAATTCAAGCTTAACTCAACTAATTAAAATAGTCACCCATAAGAGATATTAATTAAGAAAGACATGCTATGTATCACAGGTCAATAAAAAAATCTGGTGCGTTGCGCGCAACATACAAATTTCACTTCCAATTCAATTAGATTAGAAATCGACGTGTTTTGGTAAATATACAAACGCCATTCCCCAAAATCAACATGCAATGTTTCCGTTTGGGCATAAACATACACCAGATTAATTAAAACCGCTACGCTTTTTTATAAAATCGAAAATAACGTAAAAATTAGACCAAATTTATTAAATAAAGTACCCCCTCCGTTTGACCAATTTTGATGACATTTTAGCTGTCACATTGGGGGCATATACATACACCAAATACCGAATTTCAGGTTCGTACGGTTTATAATTTTTGAGCTAGTCTGTTCACACATACAGACCATTTCGCGGGACTCGGTTATTTGGACTCAGGGGACCCTGAAATAAGTGGTAATTTTTCACGTTCGCAATACTTTCCCTTACTATTAAGTAAAAGTAAAAACTACAGAGTATTTACTAAAATTAAGATAAAAACATCTAAAAACGGCTTTAAAGTTATTAAGAGCTAAAAACGATATTGTAGACCAGGAACGCAGAACACCCAAGAAGAAACCATCAGGCGAGGAAGGCACAATACATCATCAAGTTGGAGGACCAGTCACTTCGTAGCTTCTCTGCAGCAGTTTCCAGTGTAATTGCGCAAAGTTTCATTTCTCTGATGAACTCTAAAAACCTTTAAAATAGTAATTTTACTGTGTGCTTATTAAAGAAAATTTGACACTTCCACGTTAATCTTCGATGTTAATTATTAATTATGGATGTAAACAATGAACCATTATTTTGAAAACTTCTTTGCTATATCTAAAAATAATGGACTAACTTCCCAGAAAAGACAAAATGCTATTATTAATAACGAATAAATCAAAAACATGGACTTGAGATGCACCTTTTTTTATTAATTTAATTTTATACCTTTATACTATTTTTATTGATAAAATCTTCATTGCTAATGTCTTAAGATGTACGTAAAGGGTTCGGTTATTCAATTTTTTTTTTTTTTTTTAAGCAATGCATGTAAATGGACTCACTTAAACTTATATAACTAGTTAACAAGAGTTTATTATATTTAATTGATTTTTAAATTAAATTAAATTGTAAAAAATAAGGCAAAATAGGCAGGCGCTCAATTAACATTATAACTAAAAAGCAAACATTAGGTTACAAATGAAATGAAAACCTTTTTAGGTCGTAATCCAATATATTGTATTTTCATTTTTTTTTACTTTCACTTACCTATATATGAAATATATAGTAAGTGGAAGTATTGCGATCGTGAAAATTTTCGACTTCCGGTTTTCAACGGAAATACACGTTTTGGGGTCCCCTGAGTCCAAATGACCAAGTCCCGCGAAATGGTCTGTGTGTGTGTGTGTCTGTGTGTGTGTGTGTGTGTGTGTGTGTGTGTGTGTGTGTGTGAACAGACTAGCTCAAAAACTATAAACCGTGCGAACCTGAAATTTGGTATTTAGTTTAGGTATAAGCCCGCGATGTGACAGCAAAAATTTCATCAAAATTGCTCAAAGGGAGGGGGTACTTTATTTAATAACTTTTTAAGTATTTTTCGATTTTCTCCAAAACGGCTCTAACGATTTTGATTAAACTGAGTATTTGATCTATTTATATGCCCGAGATACGACTGTAAAAATTTCATCAAAATTGATTAACCGGAGGGGGTACTTTACTTAATAAATTGTGTCCCACTTTTATGTGTTTTTTTTTCATTTACCCAAAAACGGCTTTAATGATTTCGATCAAACTTGGTATTTAGTATATGTATGTGCCCGCGATGTGACAGTAAAAATTTCATCAAAATTGTTCAATTTTAGGGGGTACTTTACTTAATAAATTTTGTATCATTTTCACGTGTGTTTTAAAGTACTCATAAAAGGAAAAAATAAGAAATGAATGTGGAAAGATTTGTGACTTTGTGAAGTGGCAATTAACAAAACACGTCAATTTGTAATATAAATAAGTTGGTAAGTGAAAGTTGTGTGTTGCGCGCACGCACCAGATTTTTTTTTTTTTAAAGTGTAGAAGAAAATTGTAAATATGTTTATGATATAAATTTATCAGCTCAAAATACTCAAATACTTAATTAATTTTTTACTTACTATCAATAACTGTCGAATTAATCTCAAGAAATATATTATATTATTAAAGTTTTAAGCCAATCCAGCCTTGAATAGAACCTCTCGATTTCGGTAGGCGTTCGTGCATACCATGCCGCATAACCAACAATCCCTCAAACTTCTGATATGACATCAACACGTATAGCTCCAAAATATTGTTGGCTAATTTATTGTTTTTAAGGCTGTTATATACGTTTACATGTTTAATTTTTTTTTTTTTTTTTTTTTTTTACATATTTTAATTTGTATTTTTTTTTATTTGAGTATCAAATGGAGATAAAGAGCTCACCCGTTTTTCGTGTCAAATTTCACATCAGAGTTCAAAAAAGAAATTCTAACCATTGATAGTGACATAGTAATATAACATAAGTAAAAAAAAAATAACTTATAAAATTGTTTTTTTTTTTTAATGTTTAAGGACTGCTGTGCTCAGTTCAAATCATAAATCAATAGAAAACGCATTCTTCCGGAATGTAACAAGCTTTTATCATATTCTCTATATCTTAGTTAGATAATACTCAATTAAGATACCCATACCAATGACAATAAGTAGTATGTTCCGTCAGGTAAAAAAAGAAGCTTCCCAAAACCTTCTCATACCTCTCAAAATATAATCAATAACCAAGTATATGAAAGTATATTATTAACCAAATAATATATTATTTCTATAAAAAAAAGAAGAAAAAAATCTATGAAACAAAATATAGTAACACTTCTGTGGGTAAGACAGTATTTATTTAAAGAAAAATAGAGATAGTCAATGCCACATGAATTACAAAAAACAAATATTAAACAATTAAGAATGTTACAACAATTATCACTTTTTAACACAAATAATCATATAGCTTGAGCTTCGGATCTAAGACAAAGACAAACTGTCCAGTCAATCACTCCTTATATATTTTCGCAAGGAGAAGGACCCAGAACCTCGTAGAACGTCGTGGATGGGATGGGACTCGAACTTTGTAGTCATAAGCACGTGCTATGACAGTTCGCTCCAACGAAAGGTCTGCGATTTTAAACCATATGTTTTTATTTAACGATTTAAATATTACGATATTATACTTTCTGGTAGACCAATGCGTCCTATTGATTAGAAATAAAAATAGGAAGCCGTTCTCTGGATTTAGGGGAATTTCTATCTTGAGAAGACAAATCACGTCCCCTTTGGCCACCGTCGCATAGTGAAAATCGCTATTTGTTTGGTAGTTATGTAGTGGCATATATATATATATATATATATATATATATATATATATATATATATATATATATATATATATATATATATATAATGGTCTCTTCAAATAAAATGACTATAGACAGATTTGCCCTAAACAAAATTTTATTGATACATTTAACATAAGTAAATAAACAAATTAGATGAAGTCATAAAAACAAACAAATTTCTCACCTAAACAAAATCGGTTTTTATAGTCCTTTATCTATCTCTTAAATAGTCCAATATTCCACAGCAATTACCCAATCTTCACAGTTTTTAACAATATTATATTTTATTGTGTAACCTCCAAAAGTTTCAACACCATATGGCCTCGCTTATTTCTACTTGTACGACTTAATAACGAAAAACAGTGTTTACTGTTTTACATCCCCCCCCCCCCCGAGAAAAGGCAGGAGTTTACTGCTGTGAACAAAATTCGACTCAGATCGTCGACGACCCCTATCAACTTCATAAATAGTAGAAGAAATTCGCCGCTTTATCCGATAAGGACCTGACCGAATAGGATCCAATTTATTACGATTGAGTCGATTACCCATTTCTACATAAACCAAATCACCATCCTGAAAGTCGTACTCATTCTTATGGAGATCTACCCTAGCTTTGTTCAGCTGATGATAGTGTTGTGAGTTCTGCAAAGCCTGGATCCTATCTGCTGCTAAGTCTGTCTTTACTTCTAGCTCTTGCGGGATGATTGAGGATTGTTCACCGGTCAGTAGGTATAAAGGGGAAAATTTGGTTACCCCATGAGTTGTCCGATTATATTCTTCTGTACATTCTCTCGCAATTGTAGACCAAGGTTTACGCGGTTCTTCACTGATTTTGCATCGAATTCGATTAACCAAAGTCTGGTTTAGGCGTTCGTTAAGACCATTAGAAAATGGGCAGTCTGCCGCACTGAAAACCATAATGATACCGTGCCGACGCAGAAAAGATTGAAACTGCTTGGAATTGATGCTTGGATATCGATCTGCCAATAATATTTTGATTTTATGTTTTTCAACAATAGGTTGAAGAAAACAAATCAAGTCCTTTGCTTGTTGACCTGTTGATGTGGTAGTAAATGCATATCGACTAAAGTGATCTACCAATAGATGCAGGAAACGCTTAGAAGATCGATTACCTCCAAATCCCCCAATCGTATCTAGAGACATGATTACGAACGGCTCTTTAGCCGGACCTAATTGTGATAAGAGACCGATTTCTCGACTTCGTCGAGATTTGTTTCTCTTACAGGTATCACATCTGTCGCAGTAGTCCCGAATAAGGGCATCCATCCTCTTAAAATAGTAGAATGGTCTAATCTTTGCTGCTATATGGCCCACACCAATATGACCATAATGTTTGTGAATCTTATGAATTAGAAATTTACCAAAGTCTACTGATACAAATATCCGCTCTCTATTTCCGATTTTTTTATAAACAAGATTACCTCTCTTACATATACCCTTGTCAACCGACCATTCTTGATAATTCTTTTCTTGATCACACTGCAGTTCTTCTATTGAAACTAAATTAACGATCCTCAGTACATCATCAGTGTTCTCAAAATATTCTAAAACTGGATTTCTCGAAAGTGTATCTGCTTCTTGATTTGATCCTCCCGGTAATTACCGTAATGTAAAATTATATTGTGTTAAATAATATACCAAATCTCCCAATTCTTCGTCAGTTCTGGCCTTGACTTTTAGACCTTCTAGTGGTTTGTGATCAGAACTAACGTAGAATTTGATCCCTAAAAGCCAATATTGCCAGTAGCGCAATGCTTCTTTTATGGCGAGACACTCCAAATAGATAGCTTTCTTTTTGGCTTGCGAAGGTGTGAACTTCTTAGAGAAGTAAGCAACTGGCCGTAATTCACCATTGTCTTGTGTCTGCTTCAGAACTCCTCCAACACCTAAAGTGCTCGCATCAGTGAAAAGAAATGTTTCACGTTGAGGATCAAATATTGCTAAAATTGGGCTTTGACAAAGATACCCTTTAATTTGGTTAAATGCTTTTTCACATTTTTCCGACCATTGGAAAGTTACATTATTCTTGAGAAGTCTATGAAGTGGGTCCAATAGTCTTGTACTGTCAGGGATGTATTTATAGTAAAAATTAACTTTTCCAAGAAACTGGCGAACGTTCTTCTTATTTTGCGGTCGTGGAAAATCTCGAATAGATTTCAGATTATCGTGGTGCGGTTGAACTGTATTATACCCTATTATGTGGCCTAAATACTTTACTGAATGTTGAGCGAATTTACATTTCGATAGCTTCAAGCGAAACCCTTCAACATGCAGAACTTTCAACAATTGTTCAATATGAAGAAGATGTTCTTCAAAATTAGTTGAAAAGACTAAAATATCATCGATATAGTTCACACAGAAATTCTGGAGACCGTGCCGTCGGATGACATTTGCAAGGACACGTTGAAAAATAGCAGGCGATATTTTAAGACCAAATGGGAGACATTTCCATTGATAATGGCCTGATTGTGTCACGAATGCGGTTTTATACCTGTCCTTTGGCCTAACTGGTATCGACCAAAATGCTGAACAGATATCGAAAACTGAATACCATTTGCAATTTCTCGTTTTCACCACAGTGTCTTCAATTCGAGGGAATGGTTGTGATTCCGGTACCAAAATTTTGTTTAGTTCACGGAAATCAACACATAACCGAGAACGTCTATCATCTTCTTTTTTGTACGCCAAGGTTACTGGAGCTGCAAAAGGAGATCTTGATTCCTCTATTAGTCCCGCCTCCAACAATTGGGTGATTTGATTTTCAATTTCTTGTTGGTCTGGAATTGAACACCTGTATGGTTTCTTTGCAATATATTTATTTTCTAAAAGTTTAATATGCGCTTCATGATGTTGTACTTGACCCACATCATATTTGTTCTTTGCAAATGAAGATAAATTTCTTTTTATACTATTAGAAAGCTTCATTTTCTTTTCTTCGTCTAAATGGCGCAGCTTGTCATCAATTTCTGTAGCCATTTCATTATAATATAAGCGAACTACATCACTATTTTCTTCTTTGTGTATTTTTTCTAAATTTCCTCCTTGCACCTTCTGGAAAATATTTAATTCATCATCTTGGAACACATGAAATTGCTGAATAGCATCTAGTCCCAGTAAAATATCGTAAGAAAAATTGTTGTTTCTTATTACATACGCCTCCATTTCTTTTTCTATTTTATGAATCTTGAAAGGTAATTTAATTTTTTCATAGCATCTCTGTACACCACTAATCGTTTTAAATATTTGTTCATTCTTGAAGATTTTATCTTTAAAATTTTCGAGAATTCTGGAATTAATCAGTGTAATATTTGAGCCACTGTCGTAAATTCCGATTATTTCTTTCTTATTTACTTTTACTTTTAATCTGATTAGTGGTGTGAAACCTCGTTTTTTGATTCTTCCTGTAAATTAACTGCAACTTCATCAGCTTCAGTCAAATTAACATTATTATTATAATTACTATTTCTTCTTTTATTCCTACACAATTCTATCGGGTGGTACCGGCCAGTGTATCCTAGTGATTCACAAATAGAGCACGGCTTCCTAGCATTTGATTTTAAACTATTATTTCCCGAGGAGTTACTCCCGAAAGACTTGTGAGCAGTGCTAGTCGTAGCCAGTGATTTAATTTTTGTTTTATTTGTATTCGGATAAGCCTGCGTATACCTACGAAGTTGATTCATAAGTTTTTCAGTTGTTGTTATCTCTTCCTTATCAAGGCGATCTTGAATATAGAAAGGAAGACCAACCACCATATGATTGATGCGCGATATAGCCGTCATGATCGGCTCAGTTTCTAATAATAATCTTTCTTTCGTTAATGCGTAATCAATAAATGAACCATTAATGTACCTAAAAGTATAAGCATAATGTACTGTACGCCAACTCTTATCACCATACGTGTGTAGGAAAGAATCACGCCATTCTTTCCATGTCCCTTGCAAAGTTAATTTACAGAGAGTTGAGGTGTACCATTCTGTCGAATTTTCCTCCATAAATAACCGTAAAATTTGAATTTTCGATTGATCAGAATGAACGTTTTGACGGGAACATTCCCCTTCAAAAAGTTCAATCCACTTTCTAGCATTTTCTCTTCCCCTAAATTTCTCTAAAACAAATAACATATGAATCTGGGCTAAGTTTACCTCTTTTGGCTTCTCGGACCCAAGCTTAGCTGACAACTTCTCAATTACCTTGAGTAATTCTCCCTGAGTGTCTTTTTCTTCTACTGCTTTCGTTGCATGATTCACGGGATTTGGTTGAGAGATATCTATCTGTTCTTCCAAGTAAATATCCTTAAATCTGCAGTTAAAATCATCATCAAAATATATAGGAGTTATATTTGAGGTTAAGGTTACAGTTAAATTTCGATACTGACCTATCTTACTTAATGATTTACAAGCATTTTTAACCATACTTAGACTAAATAATTCCTTATGATGTTCTTGATCCTCGTATTCAATAGGGAAAATAAAAGTAGTACCTTCCCTTATCAGATGAATAGATTTAACTTTGACCACCAATTCATCTCGCTTGTTCTGTCCATATTCAAAACGTATACGAACTTGAACTGAATTCATTGCTGTTTATGTTCAAAAACCGATTTATAATGGTCTCTTCAAATAAAATGACTATAGACAGATTTTGACCTAAACAAAATTTTATTGATACATTTAACATAAGTAAATAAACAAATTAGATGAAGTCATAAAAACAAACAAATTTCTCACCTAAACAAAATCGGTTTTTATAGTCCTTTATCTATCTCTTAAATAGTCCAATATTCCACAGCAATTACCCAATCTTCACAGTTTTTAACAATATTATATTTTATTGTGTAACCTCCAAAAGTTTCAACACCATATGGCCTCGCTTATTTCTACTTGTACGACTTAATAACGAAAAACAGTGTTTACTGTTTTACAAATATATATATACATTTATTTATAACAGGAAGCATAGTCTTTACATATAGTTAGCCGAAACATCTTCCCAACATTCTAAAAGGAAATTCGTCCCCTAGAGTGAACCCATTAAAAATCTTTGAACCACAATAAAGTCTATGAATCTTCTAACAATTATTGGACCAATTCAAACCATCTTTTCTCTGTCTTTCGTTGTTAAGTTTTAAGAAGTCCCAATAAATCCCGAATTAGAATTGTTCAATCCCCTTAGAAAGTTGTTACTCTTAATTATATAATACATGAAAAGATTTGGTTGTTGAGGGAATAGGAAATAGTAATTAGTTGCAAAGAACTAAACCCAAAGGTGACAGTGGTAAAGGTATTTTTTTCAACTTGATAAAAAGAAATTGACAACCTACGACAAATTAAATATATGAAGGTACTTCAAAGATAATTATCCTGAAAAACTACTTGGTCCATAATATTTAAGCGGTGTAACTTTTTACGACTTCTTGCTCAATAACTGCTCTCAATGACAACCAAGTATTTATATACATCTATCTCGGTTAGCAAGATTTTAAAGTAGATAATTGCTCAAGACCGAATCACGTTATCTAGTAATTACCATAATCAAATTAATGCGAGCTGAAGATTGATCCGATCACAGGGCATAAATCTCGCTAAGCTGGAGCTACTTGCACTGATTTGTATTCTTTTTCTTTTTTTTTTTGGTTGGTCCGCGTTTCTCTTGAGTCATGAGCCAGTTTCAAAATCATGAGTAACATAGATTGTAAAGCCTCAATAGTTCGGAAAACTTATCCAATGCTCCTTACATCTGCTTTTTAGATATAGTTAGTGCAATAGTTATTAACGATCAGGATTTTGTGGATATCCAATTTCGTTTATGCTTGGTTTTAAAACAGTTTCGCTGAATGTCCAATTATGTTTACTAGATTTTATTTCAATGAAACGTTAGCGGTAATACATAAGGGTTTAAAGATGGAAAATGGTGGATTGTTTTCTGATAAATCCTTCACGTAGAAAAGTCAGAAGTTTCATTCATATAAAAAAAAAAAAAAAAAAAAAATCTTTGTTTAACTAATCTACTTTTCGACATCAATGCTAAAATAAAACAATATAATAAAATATAAGGTATTTATGCTCTTTACTCATGGACATTTAGCCCTGATAATCACTGAAAATCCTGACTATTTACCATCCTACATCTACATCTAACATGAATTGACGAGTCCTTTTACATCGTTGAACCCAATGAATATGATCATTTAAATAATTATAAATATTTTAGACAAAGAGAAGAATTGTTATTTTTACCCTATTCAGTGAGTCTTTATAAATTGTTACTTTAAAAAAATTTCTTTTTTTTTATAGTTTTTTATATAGTGAAGAAATGTACAAATATGAACTCAAAAGATTCCCTCAATTATCTTTGTACTTCGACAGTAAAAACGACAGTTCAAATCAATGAATTCATTTTACACGATTTGTGAGTTTCAAGCAATGCTTTTCTCAATCACTGAATTAGCTGAAACAGGCACCACTAACATTAAAATATCCGCTACTTCTAATACATTATTGGTCCTGACTATGGAAAATTAGACTGAAATACCTAGGAACCCATTACATCTACACGTTAAAAATAAAACGTACCAGTAAAGTACCCATCTCTCCGAGCTATATCAGTTCCCAGAGGGAATCATAAGGAATGTTATTTGGCCTTCAAAAATGGTAAATACTTGTGATCTACAAATATACACAATTTCACACATGAATACAAGAAATTGGAAATCGCTTATGATTTTTTTTTTCTGTTCTCGTAGTTCTCTGTAGCTTTAATGCTGTCCAATGTCCGGAATCTGCCCAATGCTGCCTAGAAAAGAGAAAAAAAGTTGGCGGAGGGGTCCAAAGGAACATTATAATTTCTCCTTCTTGAATATTTAAAGGCTGCCACGGAGCGGTTACGAATGCCTTCGGGATCTAAATGCCAAAGAAAGCTGCGGATGGGACAAATAGTTTTTTTTCCATTCAAAACTGAAAGTGTGTGAAGTGGAACGGTTTGGGTCCTCGACCTCTTTCACCATCCGTTTCCGAGGCGGTAAATAACTTTTTCAAGTAAACATGTCTTGTTTTTCAAAATAAAATGATAATAAAGTAATATGCTATGTTTTTTAATGTATCGATTATTCTGTTACTATTGCCATAAGAGATGTCTCATTTTTTTTTTCTTGAGTCCACAACAAACATAACGTTGATCAAGTATTATCTTGTTAATATTTCCGCAGTATGCATGTTTTCGACTGCATGTTACTTGTATATGAAGTTACAGGCTGTTTCATAAAAGAATAAATTTAATTTTAAAGAAAGGTCAGAAGCACCAAAAATTTCATTTTCTTCAACAGTTTCAGTCCGAAGCTGCTAAACTAAAGAACTGGAGCTTTATTGCATTTTCTTTTTATTTATTTTTTTTTAAAGAAAACTTACCACTCACACCGATTCCTCTGATCAAGTAGTACTCTTTATGTGTATCGAAATGTTTGGAATGTGGCACTAATTTAGTGCTATTAAACAAAATTAAAAGTAGGTAAGAAAAAAAAAAAACAGTCATGTATTTAAATTTAAAAGATTTCGTTGAAAAGTATATGCAGTTTCTGGTGTATCTGAAAAGTAGTCCAAACAGGATTCCATATATGAAAAATTGAGGAAAAAAATTCCCGATACATCAAAAACAACATTTTTGCATGCATGAATTAATATACAATAAATTAATAATACAATGACACTTTGTGAGTAGATTTTAATGTTTACAGCATGAGTTAATAGTTTCACCTTCATATATTTACTCGTAACAACTCTTGGTAATTTGTAAGATATTTAGTTTAAAAAATCTTTCGATAATATATATACTAATCCAATCTTACACCTGGGATAGGATGAAATAACTAGGAAATGTCTATGGTCTTTTTAATTTATTCTAGTAATAATTTATCATGGAGTAGCTGACACATGCCAGTGTAGCGGCCACTGGTTTTATTGAAATATTCATTAAATTTATCTCTGGCAATTATAGCCTGTGTAGAAATTAAATATTTATTTCCTAGCCTTGCGAATTATTCGAGTTTGTCCAAGTTTCTTAGTTAAGCTTAATTGAACATTCCAAGTCTTCTAGCATGTTTCCCAAAATAGAAATCATGTTTAATTAAACATAAGTAGAATTCATTTTTATTTTTATTTTTTACATTTAGAACGTACATAATACATAAATTTGATTGTTTGTCTTGTGGTAACCACATTTTATAGTTTTTCATTAATTTTAAATATATTATTTATAGAGAGAAAAGATTCGACTCAGCCTGGAGTCAAACCCGGGTTAGACTCCTGGACCAATCAATATTTAAAAAAATAAATATATGTACATATACATATATAATATACATATACCATAATATACATATACCAATCGTTAGAGCTCAAAGTGATTTAACGGTTGAACGAATCCATCAACATACCTAAAAATCTGTTTAGACGTCCTCTCCAATACATTCAGGATAAATACATCACCTTTCCAGTAGCTTCAAAAGTAGCTTTCCAGTAGTCGAAAGTAACAGACTTCCTTACAAAATATATTGAGGCGAAATAGACTTTTTATGTTTCTAAAAGTTTATCCTCTCATTGATTCATTCAGATTTTTTATGCTAATTTTTTTTTTAAATTTATGAACTACGTAAATATAATACTAAAACACCTTAGAAAAAGCAGATATGTCCTTTAGCTCTTACGTATTACTTTTTTACATTTACATATTATTTATCGTATTATATTCATCTATATTGAATCATAAATATGTATATTATTTCATTCACAATCCGATATACATATTCACAAACCTCTTATTGCTTGTATTGCATTGTCGTACACAAAAGGCTGTGAGAACACCCTCTCCCGTCCTATAATTCAGCAAGGACTGTTCTGATCTCATACATTATTTTTTAGTTATAAATATATCTGTGGGATACTGCATCATTGTCGGACAATAGCTCACTGACACAACTCCCATTCCCACGGTGTTAGACCCAATGAGAAGGTATTAGCTGTTGGTTGCGCATATGCCCCAAGGGGTTGTTCGCTCGCCTTTCCCTTGCTGTGGTTTTCACATTTTTGCAGCTGCATTAAAAAACGAAAAATAAGCATTGATCAGTTATATTTACGCATTCCTTAACCTCTTCGTGAACTCCTACGATTACTTATTTAAATTTATTCTAATTTTTATATTTCCCCCTTTTTCAACAATTGTGTTTAGTGAAATTCATCTCAAAAATATTTATTGTGAAAATAATTCAGATACCTTATTAAGTAAGAAAAAAATACACGATAGATAAATCTACTTTAAATTCTAGGAAACGTACACATAAATGAACGATGGAGGAAAAAAAGCGTCACGTTTTTTTCAGAAAATGAGTTTGATACGTCATTCAATTCAGAATGGGCAGATCTTTGCAATGGCACACCAAAACAAGCGAAACAAGGTTTTTCAGGGTGTAAGAACGCTTAAAAGTTTCGCTATACGGAAAAAACCTAGGTCTGTAATATAATATATATGTATATGTAATATATATATATATATATACATATATATATATATATATATATATATATATACACATATATATACACACACACACATGTCTATATATATATATATATATATATATATATATATATATATATATATATGCTCTGTAAATTCCTGTAGTTCCGAATATTGCGTTTCTAACCTCACTTCGTTTTTTAAAAACGTCGCTTGTTACAAGAATTTATTCACCCTGTAATTTTCTACTGGTCGTTATACTAAACTACTGGTCGTTCCCAGAACTTTAGAAAATGGGGAGTAAATGTCGGAATTTAGAAAACCTTGCTTACTATATATAAGGTAAGATTTTTGTGTGTGGAATGAATTCGTGCATATGAAATGAGAGCATGAGTTCATTGAGTAAAATGATATTAATTAATATTAGAAGAATCAAAACAAAATGTACGCGATTTAACAACCAACATCTGTCATTAATATGGATTATTCTTGTTTGTTTCCGATGACATTGCTGGCTTCCGTTATGTTATTCATCCATTATTCCTATTGTTCCAATAACAATTTAATTCAAAATTGGAAAGTTCACTGGATTATTCCTTGTACCTCGGTCAACACTTTATTATTACGTAGTTTGTGATTTTCCATAGCTCAATTAGCTATTTGATTTGGTTTTGAAGTTTGAAAAGCGCTTTCTCAAATTCTAAAAATAGTAACAAAGATGATTGCTTAAAGGATCATCCCAGCACTTCGAATCATGACCGATCTGTATATTCACCACTGGAGGGGTCAATATTATTTTCTTAGTCATGGACATGTAAATAAATGTTTGGCTAAATTCATACAAATAAATCAATTAGTCCCGTAAATGATTTCTTTTGTATCGGTAATGTTTGAAGATTGCGTTATTCCACGTTAAAGTCTTTCGATTTATTACTCTTTATGTAGATCTAGATATCCTTATTCAGATTGCGTCACAAAAGTTACTCAACAAGTTTACTATTCGGTGGAACTAAAACCTAAGTCGAACCTGAGTGATTTAAAGCTGAGCTTACTACGAAATGAAAACTGCTTGGTACACAAACCCGTGCCGTATTTGATTTCTCGTGTAAGTTGCATAAATGAATAAATTGAATAAATTTCGTCACAGGATTTAAATTTACCTGGGGGATTCTCTATGAGCTCGACAATTATTGCATTTTAGGTGAATTATAATGTTTGGACGAAAGTTCTGTTCATGCAACCAGGAAACTTTATGTTAATTCTATGCGGTTTGTTTAGCATGTGCGGTTCGTTTAAAATCGTGTGTTATTGCTGAAGTTAAATTTATGCTATGTTCCAATGATAGGTTTATGAGCAAATAAAATTTGATTTTTTTTTAAAGCTAAAAAGAACTATTTTCATTCATACATATTCAAAGAAACATTTAGTCGAAATTTTTTCGACATAAAATATTTAAAATAGTCCTTAATGTCTTACAAGACCTTAGGAACGCATGTGCTGAATAAAAGTCCAGATTTTGCTTTTTCTTTTATGATTAATACACTCGTGAACAATAACCGCATGATTTAGATCATCCTTAATCCAAGAAAAATTAAAGTTTGTTTTTAAGATCAATTTATAATGCCATTGTTTGTATGGGTGTGTTGGAATGAATAAGTGTGTAAATAGAATTGTTCTCAGAAGTATTAAAATATAGAGCAGGAAAGGGTCACGCGATTATTCTCACGAACGGTATTAATAAGAGAACTTGATACATAATTATTTTTCGTAAACAGGTACATAGCAGATAACAAAAAATATAAAATAAGATAATGATTTATTGATCTAAAAATACACACTAAAATTAAACATTTCTTGCATTATACAAATAAAAATATAAATGTGAAACACTTAATACTTAAATATATATTTATAATTTTAATTGATGATTGGGTTGTTAAATTTCATAATGATAAGGTAAAATAAATTAATAAAACATTATGTATGAAGTACGAAATTGTTTCTCAGCAGTTTATTGCATAAAAAATTGCAAGAAGTCAGTTCTACTCGGCAAATTAATCTAAATTAAGTAATTTAAACCGCATTAGCTACTGGGCGCAAACTTCGGGGCTCAAGTTTTCCTCTGACAAGACGAGATGCATTCACTTCAGTAGGAAAAGGAACACTCCATTCTCGCCAGAACTTTCATTGGATAATAAAGTGCTACCCTATGTAGACAGCATAAAATTTCTTGGGCTAATCTTCGACAGACGTTTATCGTGGGAGCGCCATATTAACAATCTGAAGGAACGATGCCTAGAAAAGATTCGAATTTTAAGAGTTCTTAGTGGAACTACATGGGGTGCTGACAGGTCTTCCCTCATAAGAATTTACCAAGCCTTGGTAGCTTCAAAGTTGGAATATGCCTGTTTTGTTTATGGCTCTAGAACACTATCGAAGCTGGATGTAGTCACCACACTGGGATCCGCATAGCTATTGGTGCTTTTCGAACAAATCCCATTTTAAGCATTTGTGCCGAGTCGGGGTTACCACCACTACTATTCCGGAGACAAAAACTTGCAATAAATTATATAACAAAATTATACCTAAAGCCGACACATCCTTCATACAGATATATATTTCAGCCTAAATTCTCTCTAGAATTCCAACGAAAGCCAAATGCCACGCTTCCCCTAGCCGAGCGAATAAAAGCAGCAATAGAAGAAATCAAAAAATCGAATATTAATACAATAAAATCGCACATCCCTCCATGGACCTTTCAACGACCCAAATTTTACTTCGATCTAATCAAATTAAAGAAAGATGAAGCCCAGCCAATTCAATTCAGGAACAAACTACAACAGCTAATTAATTCAATAACAAACAGACTCACTATCTATACCGACGGTTCAAAAACAGATATAGCCACCACTTCAGCCTTCATAACCTCCGACTATGAAGGCTGAAGTGGATTCAAGCTCAGTGGATTATGTAATATATACACGGCAGAATTAAACGCAATAGCTCAAGCTCTCTACCACTCCATGACAGCTTCAAATCAAAATATCGTGATTTGTACCGATTCCTTGAGTGCATTACGCGGTCTTGACATATTGTACTCTGACAACCCTGTCGTTGTAAGAATCCAAGAATATATGGCGATGCTCAGGGAACAAGGAACAAATGTCCACTTTATATGGGTGCCCGGGCATACCGGCATCATCGGGAACGAGCTTGCGGACAAGGCAGCAAAAGAAGCTAAGAGCCTTCCTGGCCGAGGATGTGCCCTGTTGTCGCCCTCAGATCTGGCACGTCCCTTGAAAGATGCGATAATGCGAGGATGGCAAACGATGTGGGAAGAAAGTGCACCTAATAAATTGAGAATAATTTAAAAAAAGCGTGAAAGCATAGGATAGCTCTTGCCGCAGCAGCCGTCGCGAGGAGGTGGTCCTGACGCGCCTGCGGATCGGACACACAAAGTTCACCCACGAGCACCTCATCAAAAGGGAACCACCACCAAGTTGCTCTACATGCGGTATACTAGTTAGTGTAAAGCACATGATCGAGGAATGCCCTGCATACAGAGGAGTGCTGTTTCGAAACGGTGTGCCAGCAGCTGTGAAGGCGGCTCTGGCGGACGAGGAAAATACTGTCAAGAAGCTCTAGAGAATTCTAATAGAACTGAAATTAATATCAAAAATTTGACTTCCAGACTGAAGATTTCTTAACCCTTAAAAAAACTGAAATAATTCTACACTGTAATATAGGCGTTGATGACCGTACTACGGTTTTACGCCTCTAAATAAAACCAACCAACCTTAAGTAATTTAAATGAATTTTGGAAACTCCCTGCAGTTCACTTCTTCTTAAATATGATTAAACATAGAGAGGATCAAACATACAGCGAATGGGAAACCTTCTTACAGAAATTAGCTGCGCATTTTTAAACTGACTACTAAATTCACTTTCAAAAATATTTTCCCCAATACAATTCTTCACATTTAATGTAAAGGGCGATTAATACATGTTTTCTTGTTTTCTTTAATTTAAAAAAATATTATTCTTTAATTTGAAACCGAGGCTTTTTTAATAGGCTTATATGACATTAATGAAAGAACTTTGATTCTCCTAACCGTTATTCTGATCTTTTTTTAAATTTTGAATATTAGGCCAGCCATAATCTACTATTTGGCCCGAGTAAGAGTGGACAAAAATTAATCAAAGATTGATCCGAGGTTAGTTTTCATGTAATGGAAGGTAAGGAAAAAAGACTCCTGATAAGAAGTCTAGAAGAACCCTTCCTCCTAGAATATGATTGCTCATGTTCATACAAACTCGTATGTTCTACAAGCAATTCTTACAATGATGAGCAATTAGAGGTATATGTTATGGTGGAATATATATATTTAAATTCAGCATTTTTGTTAAATTAATCGACTGAATGATTTAGCAGCTTTAATGATTTAAAAATCGTTTCCTTTATCTGTCTCCAAATTGCTACCGTTTGTCTAGATCAATTGCAGCTATTGAAAGAAACCCAATAAGAATCCGTGGTTTAATTATCATTTTTTATAGTCAAGTTCAGAGCGTTGAAACATTGGGAGAAATAATTTGAAGCTAAAGAAAGTTTTAATGGAATTCAAAAAATAATTGATACATAATCATATTTCTGCTGTCTGATATGCGAATTAGAACTCTAACACGGCTGAGCAGTTTTACAATTATTGTAATTCCATGCATTTTTTAGTATTTTATTTTTTGAGAATTCACCCCCCCCCCCGACATTGAATTAGGAGATCTGAGACTAGATATATAATTAAAAATATTGCCTATGATGACTGCAATGGAAGGATAACGAAGGATTCTTCGTCATAGCAACGAATATTCCGAAGAGTAACTGTAAGGGTTGAAATTAGTTTGACCTTAAAGATTTGTGCTTAATGGGACTTACAAGGGGGCCGCTCGTAGACATAATTTTCCTCGGCAACTAAGCTCTATACTTAATGTTCGGATTATATTCCATGGAAGAAAGTATTCCAATCCGTACGGAGTGACTACTGGAAGGTACACGGCGGGCGGACAGCACAAGGCCAGGGCTGAGAGCGGCACGATGGTGTACACCGACCAGTATCACACCGCTAGAGATGTTTATAGAATACCGTTAGCCTCTTGCTTAATCCTCCAGTTTTCATGATTCAAATAGCTCACGGATCTGCTCCTTCCTCCGTTCTTTTTTTTCCTTTTCTTTTTCCCCTTTCCTTGGCACTATAAATAAAAGAAAAAAGTCCGCTCCGCCTCCAGCGCGGTTAGTGGATACCCAAGAGCTGTACATCATTGGCAACGATGTCATTATTGCCCAAGCCAATTGGAGGATATGATTGATAGAGACTTTAGGAGCATGGAGGTTATTATCTTCCACTCGTGCTGGTAATAATTTTCAATCGTTACCAATAAATATACTCTAATCCCATTATGTGATCATTTCCTTAATTACAATGGAACAGATCATGTAGCGGTTCCCCCGTCACGGAGAAACGATACGGTTTGCTAGACATTGGAGTGGGATATTATTGTAATCTTTAGTACCTCTGTTAATCGATAATTGTGGGAAACTGAATATGATAGTGATTTCCGGATTACGATTTGATTATCATACAAATGAAGTGTCTGATCGGATAACGGCATGAAGAAATTGCATGCGAAAATTCAGAAATAAACTCATTGGTTAATCATTCGCAAATGATATCGTATCATACATGAAATGCGCCTACCTTATACGATTTGCAGATAAAACTGAATCAACATCAACTCAAGAAGGAGGCTTTGTGGCGATAAACACAAAAGCTCTAATCAATAAACATACATATCTCCCTATGGTTATTATCTTAGGTTATTATATTATTTTACTTTTTAAAAAATGAAAAATAAAACATACATATTATTCTGTTGATTCATTTCAGAATTCGTTTTACCAAGCAATCCTTCCCAGGAAAGATGTTTTTACGCAAAATCAAACATTGTCGTTTGTTTTTAGTAATTTTTCTCCAGTCTATACAAAGATAAAATTCAACTATTGTTTAGAATAGTTACGAAAATTTTTTTGATATATGCAATTTCGTTTATTCGAAAACCTTAGCTACAAACAGTAATTAAAGAGTTTAGTAGATGAACTTGTTATATATAACAAAAAAGTGAAGTCGAGAAAATAAGCATTGAATCTGTTTATTAGCTATATGTTTCTGCTTCATACATTGGGAAGTTTCTGTATCATGTTATTTTTTGTTTATTCAAAATAAAAGGAGCACGAGTGGTTAAAGCAGAAAATAACGTTTTACCTATACAAAAATCTCATTTTTTTGAAAAATTTCACTTAACATATCCATCCTCTAAGCCCTTAAGTGAGATTTTACTCCTCCATACTTATGGAAAGGAGGTGGAGTGTTTTACTAGGTAAAAAATCGATTTTTTTTATTAATAACTTATTTATTTATAATTCATATAAATAGTTAGTGAGGATAATGAAGTGAACCAAAGATCCAGATTCAGGTTGATTATGGCATATTATTTTTTTTGTAAGGTAAGCCGAAGGTCTACTAGAATCTGAACTCATCTGTCTACGGTATCTGATCTTTGAGTGCATTGGGAATGGTGACGGAGGGAGCAAGAAGAATCTGCCATTTGAACTTGAAAGGTACTAGACCTTTGAGGGTGACTGAGTTTTGTGCGCTACATTTCTAATCATTATTAAAATGGCATATTTTCATCAAATTGATAAATTTGGTTCCTTTCCTAAACATCATTAGTTCCTTGCAGTAACATGATCGTTTCCATAAGACGGCTTCCCCATCGCAGTTCCGAAGGTGCTCGCTGTTCGGAAGTCCCGTTGCCTAGGGTAGAACGCTAGGTGGAAGATATCAGCCGTAGATAGAAGGCGAAGGTCCCTCGGACTTGGATAGTGTAGATTCCAGGGTTAGATAACAATCCCCCTTCAGTCCATTTACGGTCTACTTACAATGTTTTACGTCTAATTGATGTCTGCTTAACAACACAGGGTGTTACCACTTATGTGCTCGAGTGTTTTACCGCCACTACCGCTTGTACCGTTTCAATGTGAAGGTGCACACAATGTATTATTAATCTATTCTGGTATATATTCTTTGTAGTTGATAGTGGTCAGCGTGGGAATGGTAAGTGCTTTCTAGCCTGAATATTTTCTTTTTTTAGTAATTCTAATTTAATCCCACCATGAGATAGGTTATCTATATATATAGCAATTTATTCTGTATAAATTACGTAAGAGTAACTCAACTCAACCCTTAACTAACTCGTAACTCAACCCTTAGGGTAATGTCGGTTTTGATCAAAGCGTTTGCCGGGGGAGGGGGGTTGGAGATAATGACACACGCGTCGAAATAAAAGAAGAGTTAATCGCATTGTTTAACTCACGAAGATGACACCAACTTTGAAGTTCACTTCGAATTAATTCCCTTATCGTTTAGCAAAACCTCAATAGCGATAAGATTGAGGTATTTACTAAAAATTTTAAATCCTTTACGAGAATTATTACTACTGTAGGTACTACTTTTCGAATATACCGTATATGTTACAAAATAGGACAAATATAAAGTGAACAGGAGTGGTATAACATTACTATGCTTTGGAGTAAATGTTTTAAATGTTAAATTAAACAGGAAAAAAAAATATATATACAAGTATATATATATATTAAATTCTAAAACTACATATCATTATTAAATCTTACATATTTTCACCAGCAGTGTATATATGCCGAGACAGGCGAACCATCGTTAAACATAAGGCGAAGATACTGTCACTAAAATACATCTCAAAACTTATATATTTATTTAATATTAACCCCCAAATCAAAGCTTCTTTGTAATTGCGAATTCCACCATGGTTATCTCCTAGAAGGTATGGAGGCACCAAGCACAATTTCTAGATTTTACTCAGTATAATGATCTTCGGAACAAAAATTAGTTTTAAAAAACCACTTATTGCATAGTTACAATACAACAAAACATAAATATACCTATTCCAGTGTCTAAAAGAAGTTTCTTATTACAACGTCAGTGACCATCAAGAGTAGATGCGCAGACCAAGAAAAAAAATATAAAATTTCTACATTGCAATTACAGAACGAATTTTCGAATTCAGAATGCACTCAATAGCTTTTATTTCGAAACCAGAAACATTTAAAAAAAGTTTGTCAGCATTGCTAAGAGATATTATATTGAATGGAATCCCCGAAATGCGATGACAGTATTGCAATACCTCTTAAGAAGGAAGGACATCAAGAGGTAATTGGTTCCTCGAAAACTTTCCAGCGGGTCCCCGCTAACGGAGGCCGATTGGATTTAGACTTCACGGCTCATATTCATTAGCTTTGATTTCTCAGACCGATAACCTCCCCATGGAGCCCCGGGCTGACGGGCTCATATTAACACTATATATTTCTTTATTCCCATTAAATTGTCAAGTTCGCTTTCTAAAAGTTCTGGTGCTCTTCTCTGCTACCAGGGAGGCCTCCATACCTTGAGGCAGTCGACTTCTTTCTTTTCCATTTGGCGCCAATGTGATTAGAAAATTATAAATATTACCTTTTTTGAAATCCTTCGCATTAGCGTTTGTGAAGGCATTAAAATGCATATTAACTGCTTCAGACTAGGAGATGAATTTCCAAGATCATTCGCCGCCAATCTCTCATCTATATGATTTTAGAAGATGACGTTTTAGTGCTTTCATGTGATTCATCAGTCGCTCTCTGACAGTTGGGTTGTTTAGAAATGAAATGATGATATCAAACCGCTATTCCAGGTGCTCATAGAATTGGCGACATCATATTACAAGTAGATTTTTCGTAAGAGTCTAAACTATTTCTTATCTGAAATTCAAATTACATTGTTCTATAAATGTATTCATGTGCAAAACCAACTAGTTTTTTTTTTTTTTTTTACTATTAAATGAAAATAATTTATATAAATGATTACGTTAAATTGCTTTTCCTTGAAATTATTTTCACACATGTATACATTCTTTTGGTTGTATTAAATAAACATTAGTTAAGGGTAATAATAAAAGTGAAGAAAATTTTTGGATTGTGGTTTTGTACTTTATTTTTTGAGTAGCTATTTGAATATCATGGATGAATTATATGAACGAGTGAAGCCAATTTATTGACAAAATATTAATTTAATTATTTATAATGACTTCTTATTTAATTTAATAACTCAGTTAAATTACCCTCTTCTTTTTATTTCTAATGTTTATTTTTTATAATTGTTTTTCTTTAGCCAGCTTTTCTTGTTTGCTACATTTTATTGGCATTTTTATTTTATAAGGCATTAAAAAATAAACCCATTTTGGCATAACTTGTCGGATATGTCGCTTATTACTTTTTACGAATAACAAGTCGAGTTATTCGTTCGGATCGCAGTAAATGTAACTTTAGAGTTTTATGTTGTTTAGTTATTATGTTATATCATAGTGAATTTCGTGCGGAATGATTCCTCGAAGGGTAGATGCACACTATTGTCGATAAAAATTAGAAATTTCAAAAATAGATGGGTAGATGCGGTCAACGTCAAGTTAGTAAATAGTTCATTGTTAAAGACTATTTCAAGACTACAGTTTGTAAAATAAAATATGATTGAATACGTCGTTTGAGAAACCCGAAATGACCCAAAATAATAGGTTGTCATTGGAATATAATTGTGTATACAAATAAACAATCAAGAGATTCATAATTTTTCTTATGATTTCTAAAGAAGTAATGGTGTCAGAGAAAAACATTGATGTTAATTTAATCTCTAAGTATAAAAGTAGAAACTTTTTTTCGCTTTTTCATAAATTTGAATTTGTGGACATGTCTGATTTATAGGAAAACCGATTCAATTATTAAAGATTAATAATTTTTATCATATTTTTTCAGCTTTTATTATTTTTTATAAGCGATTAATATTTTGAGCTGTAAACATTTTTTTTTTTTTTTTTTAACTATGGCACTAGGACAATTTAAAACCATTAGAGTCCCTGGCGTGCAATTTTAAATGTCTCAACTTGAGTACTTGTTATGAAAATTTTATTTATTATTTTATACTTAGTAAAATTATACGATTTTTGCATTCCATAGAATTTCCTTTATCCACACTATTTTCCTCGACTCGTACTTTTCATATCATATAAACTAGATATCGGAAATAACGTATGTACCAAATTATTTCTGGTATTAGCGAACGTCAAATGAAAAAGAAAAGGGTATAAATTACTAACCAGAAGAAAGCTTTCAATAGTAGACCTTTCTTTAAAACATGAGCGGGTCGTTAATATTAATGTATTCCCTTGGTCCCTGATGTTCCCTTCTGAGAGGAAATATCGATTCATAATTTCTGCATCCAATGAGTTGGGATGAAAAGAGGCCTATTGGTCCCTCTAGTTACCATCTTAATTTCATTCCCCGAATAAAGAGGAGGAAGCAGAGAAATAATACTGCACCTTTTGATGTGTTCAGTGTTCAGTGTATTACACATAGATTCACTTCTGTATTTCCCTTTGTAACTTGTATTTAGGTTTTATTATTATGTTCTTGTACAATTTAAATACCATGTTAGCACACAAACTTCGGGTAATGATTGGTAGTCAAGGGCAACGTAATAAAGATAGTTACTGTCGCAAATATGAGAGATATGAGCCCCTTTAGTTTCTTTGATATTAATTATTGTGTGATATATGTCAGAAATATTTTTAGTCTACTACATAGCAAACATAAGATTATATAAATAAATGGCCCCATGTCATGCCATCTATTTTAGACCACATTGTGCTGTGGTCAATTTCTAACAACACAATAGACAAAGGCATGTACATCCCATTAGTAAAATCATATATTTACGACTAATTCATACCTACATACAATATTTATATCCAGCTAAAGAAACTCAGAGTATAACTTTGCCTTTCATATTTAGTTGGAAATGCAGGACTCAAAGACATTTTTCTTAATCTATATTTGTATTAGTTAATTTGAAAATTAATATTTGACCACTTTTTTCAGCTAAGGGCGAAGGCATTACAAGTCAACTGACCATGAAGAAGTCAACGATTATTCTTTTTTTAGCCTAATTAATAAAGCTATTAAGATAGGAATGCATAATTACTATGCTACTTACAAGTAAAACTATTAAGTATCTTTTCTTTACATATCCAATACTTTCCATCTAATGTTAAATATGAAATCACATGTTAGTTACCTTCAGATTTCTTAGTTCATGGTTTGTTGAAGTTACGCGAGTAATAGGAATGAATTGTTTTAATAGTGCAAATTAATCCATTTTAGCTTATAAAGTTCTATCTGCGTAATATATTTTAACCCAATTCAAACATACTAGTAAATTTTGAATTATTATTTTCACTTTCTGTGTCAAAACACTTAACCAAGAGTACCTTTTCATAAACGAAACATTAGAAACGTGTGTACTTGTTAATTTTATTTTATTTGAGTAGTATGTATGAATACAAAGCTGTATAGATTATTAGAATAATGGAGTTGCAAAGATGTTTCTCATGTTTACATTTAATTTGCAAAATTTGAGATAATAACTGAGCATTAAGTAATAATTTCATAAAAAACTATAGGTACCATAAGGATAACGACTGTAAAATAAATAACGATGAACTAAGATTTGAAATATGATCAGGAATATCTGTTCTTCTGAACAGAAAACTTATTACCAAATCACCAAATTATTTCATGCATTCAATATGTAGAGTATAAAGAGATTTTGATCATATTTTTGGTTCATATCATCTTAAGTCAAATCACGGCATGGTTTGCTGCCAAGTTGATCGTCTGTTGAACCTTTAAATTTTGTTCCAGCATACTGCATTGGTTGTGCAAGAATTGGAATTGCACGATATGTTGGTCGAACTGAATTGAGATGATTCATTTGCAAACGTTTATCAGGCAAATAAATATCATCGTTGGTTCATTTGCTCTCAGAATAAAAATAAAAAATCTAATAAAAATGTGTGTAAAATAATCATGTTAGAGATATAAGTAATACTGTAAAGAATATTTCGCGTACAGAATCGATTATCTTGGTTAGAGTGGAAGAGCTCTTGGAATGCGGTTTCTTCAAAGTAACATCCGCAGTGAAGGGAATCGCAGTTAATCAAGAGAAGGTTGTCAGATGCACTACTAATTAGAAGCTGCCCAAGGTACCATGCGCATCGAGGACCTTCGATGAAATCTGCATATTAATATCCTATTTCTTTTCCTACTTCGGTCATATAGCTCTCAAAACTAGGTACCTACATTAGTGTAGTAAAGCCTCTGCATTCGTCTAAATAACCTCGATTTTTTTTTTTTAGGTCAACGAGATTGAAGGAAGATTAATGCGTTCGTCACGTAAATAACAAATCAAATACACACACAAACAAAATCAGCTCATCGTATCATTGTCTGGAATTCTGTTCCAGTTATCATAACATTAAACTACTATTACAAATTATAAGAAACAAAAAATAATTAGGATGATAAAAGAACTATATAAGAATGCTAAAATGTTCATAGAGGAAGACTCTAGCAAATCAAAAGAATACCCTATTACAGAGGGAGTTTTTCAAGGGGAAAAACTAAGCCCATCTCTCTTCGCTCTATACATAGGAGACCTAATACAGTTTTTTATGGACCAGGGTGCTGAAGGTATTTATATAAATTCATCACATCATGTTTTACTACTAATGTATGCTGATGATATATCAATATTCGCAACATCCATACAGGATGCTCAGTTTAAACTGAATCTCCTAAAGAAATATTGCGATAACAATTTTCTACAGGTCAACACAAACAAGACTGTCGTTCTTCCAGTTCATAAAGGTAGGATATGTAAGAGAAATATGAAAACATTGTTCTATAATGGGGAGGAAATTAAGTTCGTAAAGGAATATACTTACTTAGGGATAATGTTTTCTAAATCTGCCAAATTTAACCAGGCAACCAAAGCAGCAGTTTCAAAAAGCCACATAGCATTATCGAAAGTTTTCTCAATATTATGCAGAAGTAAAAATGATTCCTGGCAAGCTAAAATTCAACTCTTTGATTCCATAATATCTGGCACACTTTTGTACGGGTGTGAGGTTTGGGGTCTTTCCAATTCTGACATTCTGGAAATAGTGAATTAAAAGTTTTGAAAAAGGTACTTCAGCTTCCAAAAACCACCCCAAGTTCTTACCTCAGAACTGAAACAGGCTGTAGACCTTTGCATTTAAAAGTATTTAAACGAACGCTTAATTGGGGCACAAAGTACTCTCAATGTCAGAAAGCAGACTGCCACTCCAATGTTATAAAAGACTGAGAGAGTTGGAAAAAATGAAGGCTATACCATATGACTGAAGTCAAAAATACCCTATTCTCGATAGGAGCCAAGGAAATATGGGATGCTCAAGATACAAACGTCCTTCTGAAAGAGATGAAAATTTGGTACTAAGGATGGATAACCACCTTTTAAGCAAAGATATTGATAAAGTAATACAATCCTCATTTAGCGATATATATAGAAACATATCAACGCTTGCCTTAGGTGAAGATTATATAAAATATCGATGCCACCTAAATAAAATAAGACTAATTTCACGAGTACGATTAGGTGGTTCCAAATTTCAGAGACTCGTAATGAACTCAATCCTATATAATTTTGATCCGAAATCCTCATGTCCTCTTTGCAACAAGAATGAACCAGAAAATTTTCAACACTTTTTCACATCATGCCCCATCTTAAATCCGTTCAGAAACCAATTTCTTATAAAATACACCAACATTAAGAAAACAAATAAAGAAATGTTCCAGGACATCCTAACAATCACGGACTATAATAAACTTAAAGATATTTTTATTTTCATTGTAGAAAGTTTAAAAATAAGAAGTTTTTTAATGTTTGATTAAAGGAGATAGTCATGTAACATGTCATAAAATGTTTATTTTATTTTATTTTTTTAAATTGTCTATATTTACAGTCATTTTTATAGGTTTCATTTTTGTTTTGGTGAAAGTCAGATAAATTATCATAAGGAAATCGTAGATTATTGATAATATAATTAATATATAATTTTGTACCTATGTATAATATTAATATTTATGGATTTTATTATGTATTAAAAAAAAAAAAAAAATGTTTTTGTATATTTGTTTGAAAAACAAACTCCTTGCTACAAGGTGCTGTAAAACCTTTAAAGCAATAAAGATTATTATTATATTATTATAAGAAACAAGACATTATTTAAAATGGTAAGAGTATTTTTCTTATCCATTTTGGAAAACATTTAAATCCCTTCTTTGAATATTGTTCAAGGATGTATCTCCGGCGATCTCGCTGCAAAACTGAAATGTTTAACAAACTGTTTCGTATGCTTTATATTTTGGATCCTAAGTGACATCTCAATCTCGACTTCTTTACGAAAGTTGTTGTATCCTTTCTACAGCAACTAAAATTCTACTTGTCTGCATATTATTCAGTTGACGCAGGCTGAAAATAAAGTGACCAAGAGACAGTCCACAGTTATATTTATAACAAGTTACTCAAAGAAAACACAAGAGTTTGAACTAATTTTAAAAAAACAAAACATACCAGATCAAAATTTTCAGCTAGAATTTTTAACTGTCACTTGATGATTTTTATTTTTGATTTTAAGCGAAAAAAAGCATTCTGTTCATAATTTTTTAACTACTAATTAGCAACAAGACATCTTTATTTCCGAAATGAATTAGAAAGTTCAATTTTGACTTACGAAAAATATATAAAAATAAAAACTACTTAGAAGCTAGCTAGAGCTCAATGAATTTTGTTTAAAAATCAGAATCTTCCCTCTAAGAGCACAGCTCTCGACTAGTTGCTGTATATAAACATTCTTCGGTGAACAGTGGTAATATAATCCTTAGTAGACCATGCCCTAATATTTTAAACATCAAACCTCGTACGAAATAGAAGAAGTAATGAATTCATGAGATTTTCATTTTCCGATCAATATTTTTTTTTTTTATTCCAATTCGATAATTATTATTTCGATATATTATACCATATCACTCAGAAAGTGGTCATTATTTTTAATCTAACCAACGAACATCAAAAATCGATTTAAATTAGTATGACTAAATGAGATGATATGTTTTTTAAATTAAATATCGAACGTAATAGTTAAGATACAATTTCTCAGAAAAAATAATTATCGTAACCCTGGAAAATTATAAAATGACAATTTTCTAGATTGCTACGGTTTATTGCAGTTGCAGATGTAAACATATAAATAAATATATAAAAATAAAATTTTGTTTTTAGAGGTCTAATACTAGACCGCTGTTACATCATACTGTTTTAAATGTTGAAGAATCCTATTAATTTTAAGAAGGGGTACTATATCACTGTCATATTTGTTAATTTTATAAATAAATAAATTTTAAAAAGTCTTTTTATCTACAAATCATATTTTATTGGACTTATGTGTTCAATGCTAAATTCACTCAAAATTACTATTTGTGAAGCGAGATTGTCCACCAGGAAGGGAGAAATTTGCGGGTCAACGCTAGGAGACAATGAGTCATTAAAATATGATAATGGGATCTGTTGTGAGTTGCTGGCTGTTGTTAGAGATCGCACGCTTTGGATTTACATAGAATTGAGACCGTGAGAAAGCTGTTTCTACACCATTGCAACCTCCACCATGCCGATAATTAATTATCCATGCATTTTTAAAGTCCGTGTAATTGGCTCGCACTTTGCAATTAATTATATAACTTTTTTTCTATTACCTCAGAATTTAATTTTAACCGAATTCCATTGCCCTATTGAGGATGTGTTCATTCCGGTTCAGAGGTCAGACGAATTATTTTCTTGAGAAAGAAAATTTGTATTTTTTTTTTTTTAGGATTTTCAAATATTTTCCCTACAGAACACGCATGAACATACCAACTGTAAAATCTTACATAGAAGAGGAATACTAATACTCATTTCAAAAGAGTATTAGTATTAGACACACACACACACACACACACACACACACACACACACACACACACACACACACACACACACACACACACACACACACATACACACACAGACGCACACACAGACCGTTGAAAAACGGAAGTCGATATTTTTCACGATCGCAATACTTTCCCTTACTATATATTCCAAATATAGGTAAGTGAAAGTAAAAATGCCCTTTTCAACAAGAATATATATTTCAACTAATAATAATTAAACGATTCTCTAGGTTTTTTCGATTAAAATTTCGCCTATTCGAATCATGCGAAATGTAGGTTTTGTTACATGAACTTTTGTTAACCATTTATCTTATATTTGAGGGTTTAGAATTATAGGCTTAATTTGAGGGTTAGAATTATAAATTTAGAAACAGATATAGAAAAGTAGGTTTGGCCATACTTAAAGAATTAAATCTGAATCTTTTCCAATTTCTAAAATGAAAAAGTAAGTATATTTTTGAAGTTACTTTAAATTTGGGTTTTAATATTATTATTTCTGCATAATTTAAGGCAGAGGGAAATATGACTGGATAAATAGTATTAGTAAATTTATATAATATACTGATAAAAGTTCTTCAAATAACAAATTACACAAAATTATATTGTTGTTTTGTTGAGATCCCTCTTGTTGAAAAATAATATTTAAAGAAAAAATAACTCTTATTCATTTGCCGATGTTATTACAACTATCAAGAAATTCACTTATAAAAAATAAATAGTGATACTTATTACTGTCTGACATTTATATGGAAAGGAGTCGTTATTTTATTTCAGAATAGTTACAGAATCTAAACAAGAAAATATATATTTTCGTCAGCTGTTCTGATTTTGTCACATTTTCTCCAATAAAGTTGTAGGAACAACCACAAAGTTATATCAAAACCAAAGATTAAAAAAATATTGTAGATTTATTGTAGAATTATAGATTTAGGTATCCTGTTAAAGAACGGCATGACATCATCATTTTGACCGTGCAAGCCGCTCTCAAATTTTTTAAAAGTAGTCCATTATCATTTATTGATTGGGATTTAAAGAGATTCAAGAATTATTAAATATTTTTTAATGAACTCAGTATTTCAAGATATGCATAGGTCTCTAGGATGAAGGAGAACTCTAGTTTCCCCTTGAGACGGAAAACAAAATGAAAAATATTTAAATTCCGAACCCAACCTATTACAGTTAAGTCTCGTTGTATGTTAAATTCAGATGGAAATATTTGAATTTTTAGTAATCATAATTCAGTTTTATTTTAGTATCTGCAAACATACTACAATAGAAAATTCATCGGAAGCCGACAAATGTTAGCTTGTAAGATCCTAAAATTTTAAATCAAGTATGCTGATTCAATAGAACAAGTAACAATGAACCAATTTTTGTCTAAAAAATTACTTTCAGAATTTTATGAAAGCAATCACTTTGAAAAATCAACTGTATGTATTTATGTGTAATAATATTTACATGAAGATCTGCAACCGTATAGATGAAAGTGTAATCAATCCATCTCTTACTTACATCAAAATTAAATTACTAATTCAAATTTAAAATTCATCTTTAAATACTCACATTTTATCATTAATTCTGTGCCAGGGGGTAAAAAACAGCTGCAATGTGCTTTATTGAACTAAATTTACTACAATGGATTCAAATACCATGGTATATTTTTCCAATTACTTTTTAATGTGAAAAACTTTCATTAAGCTGTATCTATAAGTACGAAAAAAACATATTGTAAGAGTTCATTTTGGGAAATTTTTTCTCATTAGAACAAATTTAATGCAATAGAAAATTAGACATGGTGTCGTTTACATGCGGGGTACAGAATTTCAAAATAATAATTTATGTCTTTTATTTATATATTTTCCAATGTATTCCATTTATATATTCAATCTTTCGCTAATTAATAGGTTTCAAATTTCTATTGAATATTGATATTGTAACACTATTGTGGTATTAAATAATTTTTATTAGAAGAAAATAATAATTCAAAATACCAAACAAACTGTAAAAACTCGAATTATTAACAACCGTTACAAAATGTAACTAGGTGCCCGGTGTGGCTGTCCGGTAAAGCGCCGTACTCCCATGCCGGAGCTGCGGGTTCGAGTCCCGCCCTGGGTGGTGCTTTTCTTTCTTAGGAGAAGTATCACCCAGTGCCATGGGTATTAGTATGGGCAGTATAGGGCTTCAGTAGAAGCCTTGAAGTCCCAAAAAGAAAAAAAAAAAAATGTAACTACTTGTAACAATAAATTAACACAAAAGTAATCATATGCTTCGATGTACCAAGCGAGACTAAGACTCTAGTTCATTGCTTTTTATATTTAGGTTTAAATCGAACATTCTAGAAGGTTCTCGAAAAGTGTAGAAGATTCTCTTATAATTTAGATATGTAATATAACAGGAAGGTAACTAACTGTTGCAACAATTAGACTAGAACTCTTTTCAATGTAACGGAAAAATTATGTGATTTAGTTTTAAGTTACAATATGATTCAAATATTAAATATTGTACAATAGTAATATTATAATATTTTATATTTTTTCTGATTCAATGAGAAAATTTTTAAAACATAAGATTTCATGAACCCTGTGTCCTCAATTTATCTGAAATGTCAGGCAATTATAAAATGTATATTTAAAAAAAATAAATCTTTCATGGTCTGTAAATACTTAAAGCTCAAGCAATAAAATGTTCACTGCATCTAAGATCATTCTAGAATGGAATTTGTCCTTTTTCGTAATACGAAGAAGTAGTAAAATATCTTCCAAGTTAGGGAGAAACAGTAAATAGCGAATCTTTACCAATAAGTCTTGGGTTATGGATTGGTATTCATGCCAGGATCTAAGATGCAATGCTACAGGATATCCCTCACTATCCTTCTTTGTCCGTCTTCAAGGAACGATCCTTGAGCAGCAGACAGCCGAGTGGTCGAGTTGCGAAACCTCCACTACCCCATCCCCGTCTTCATTCAGGTGACATGGGCAAGGAACCTTCAGTGACGGGATACCTTCTCTTGGTATTTGCTATCTCGAAGAATCGCTCATCGCGGAGACCACAGGAACCGGAGGACTTCATGTCGGCCAGGGTCGGGGGGTCACGAACCGCGGCCACTTCCCTTAACCGAAACACCGTCACGAAGTAATTTAGATACAGCTTAAGATGTTTCGTACAAGATTGAATAATAGGAGCTATGATAAATCTAGTACAAGTCAGCAGTAAATACGTCTCGTCAACTGGCTCTTGTGCATCACGAGGTCCCTGGAGCATTTTCTAAGCTCAAGGTTCTTCTTGTCTTTGCTGTTTCAAAAATTAAAGATTAAAAGTTACAAAACTCCCGATAGGTTAAACGTCCTGCTCAGATATGAACAATGTTTGGCCTTGTTGGATGAAAAAGATGTGGGCATATATTCGTGATGAATATAATTAAAGATTGGTAATCCACTCCACAAAAAAACAAACAAAAAAAGAGTACATATTATATTATACACATATTATATTATCTGCACAGACTCTTTATCGGCCCTAATCAGTTCAAATAACACTTTTTCACCAAACATTGTAATTCAGAATATCCTTTTAACATTGAGATTGTGCATCGCAATAATATTTCAGTGAAATTTCTCTGGGTCCTTGGTCATTGTGGGACAGTCGGAAATGAGGAAGCTGACCGGCCAGCAAAAAAGGCAATAACGGAAGGCATAGCATATCAGGGGGTTAAGGACTTTATTTCCCTTGTAAAGCAAAAAGTAAAGATTAAATGGGAACAATTGTGATTCAGCACAATAGAAAATAAATTAAGGGAAATAAAAAGCATTATATTCCAATGGAAATCGTCTGTCCGAGGTATACGAAGGGAGGAAGTTATCCTAAAGCGCCTGCATATTGGTCACAGGTTATCTTATGGCACGTGAGCCTCCACCTGACTAACCCACTTGCGGGTGTCCACTTACAGTGAAACATATATTAACGGACTGCAGGGCTTATATACCGAAAAACTTTTCGAATTTCTGAAACCTTTATCATTAAATATAACAATTGATTGTAGGTGATGACCCAAGAGGTTGGTGCCTACATTAAAAAATAATAATAACAATAAAATATAAAGATTGGTAATGGTGACTTCTAAAACATTTAGTTTGGGGATCATTTGAAAATTCATAATACATTTTATTTCAAAGAGTTTAGATAATCAACATTAATGTTATCAACAAAAAGTACAAATGAATTGTTTGTAAGTTATTTCTATCCTACTTCTTGGGAACGTACTATCACACTTTTATTTAAAAAAACAAAAAGAAGGAATACGATTCATGGAATTAAGTTACCCATAATTACATAAGGGCACGAATCCCCAATTCGCCAACCAATAAATATCCAAATATCGCCAATTCTTCTAATATCCAATAAATAATCCAAAAAACATTTACCAATTGAGGCGTTTGGTTTCAAAACCGGTTACATTTTTTTTTTTTTTTCTCCATTAACTTAGTTCCGCTCTTCTTATTTTTTATTTAGTTTCAATATATTAAATTCTACTTTATTACTTATCCCTTTATTGAGCCAGTTTTTATTGTAAAACATTACGGACGCCTCCGCAGCTAGTGTGAAACAAGATCCGTCGGCCATAAGATTAAATTGAAAAATTCTATGTAAGTAAAGAATATATAACATACACGGAGCAGTAAAAACATAGATTACGTTCTACCCATTTATTTCTGACAATGTTTTTAAATCCGATTCAATCTCTATTGAATTATACGATTCAATCTCAGGGATTATTGTATAACTATTCGCTTCTGTTTTGAATTTCGGATGTTATGCAGTTATTGAGATGCACTTGGTAAGTATACACATGAAGCGTTTAAAACAAGCATAGGTAATCCAAAATCAATGTAGCTGCTAGTAATAACTAAGGTAATTGCACAATCATTCAGATAATGCTCTTTGCATAGGACAATTCGCCGTCATCCTGTTCCATGATAGCTATCAAGTTGCTGCCGTGGGACAAAAGCGCCCGGTAACTGATCCCTCGCGGCATAACTGTGCCAAGGACGATCGGGGGATCCCAATCACTGTACTTCAGGACCTCTTTTCGGGGGACATCACGAATTTCGAATCCTGGTCCTCAACGGATAAATTTTAGAAGTTCGTTGTATCAGATGCTTGGATTATGTAACTCTTCCTAAGAAATCTTGGCACTTGACAAGGTGAAATATTGCTTATAAATCATAAGAGATGAAGTATGAAGAAGCACGAATTTGGTATATTCATACATTAGCCTTTTCAAAATATTTTGAATGTGCTTGTCAAAAATAAATATAATAACAAGCATTTACGATAGTCATGTTTATAATAACCAACACTTTAATTTCCTTTTTCTTTTCACTGTTGATAAATGCAATAATTACCTGAAATATTTTACCAAATTATTTGTAGATGTTATGATTTTCACTTTTTATGACCATTTGACAATCGATACTTTTTCACCACCTCTGAGCCTTTTCGGCTTCATCGTTGTTTATTTTTTTTTTTTTTCCCAGACGAAGAATATGAAGAGGGGTTAATGCCGAGTTATGAAAAGACCACCTGCAATCGGGATAAGAAAAGAAAAGGGATAAGAAAGAAAATTTAGTTGACAAGATAAACGCGAAATCTAATCTAAGCTAGCATTATAATATATGTTTTTATTTGTTTTAGTTGGAATAATATTTTTTTGGCTCTTTTTACATTTGTTTGAGAACATTGCTTTACATTTTCGAATTTTGGATAAAAAAACCTTAACGAATTCGTAATGAATTCAGTCTTGCTTCACCAAAAATTTCCATTTATTTTTTCTTAGCCAATGCAAGTTACCAAGTGTTTTAGTTTAGAGGTTCTTAAGCTACCTACAAAAAAGTATTCCCGTAAAAACGAGTAACCTTTGTTTTCTAACTGTGATTAAAAAAAAAAAAGTTGGTAAAAACTAACTATTATTATTAAGGAATTCCATGTGCAACGGTAATTACTCTGTACTAATGTAAATGGGGTTTACAATGCAGTAACCCTATAATTAAATTATATTTCCATCTCAATTTGAGCACCTACAAGCGTACAATTACTTTATTATTCGATAGTCATATTTCTTTGCTGTAAAAATAGCATAAAAATAAAAATAAAAAATATTAGGCTTGGCTTGATATATATCATTCAAAAATCGATAAAAACATATTGCTATGGCATGTCCTTATCAGTTCAAAACGAGGTTGATCAGCTTTATATGATGCCAACTTTCGACTCAGGTTTTTCAGAAATAAATAAAACCCTAAAAGGGTGAATTTAAGTTGACGTCCGGCCCTCACTAAACAGCACCATATTGGCCAAGCCTAGAAGCATAGCGATTTTAGAACCAAAACAATCTATATTAAGATCAGCTCAATTTCATTTTTTTTTTTTTTTTTGTTTATATAATCATATCCTTCACTTATCTACAGATTTTGTTTTGTTCCATCTCTTATTTTTATGTCTCAAACACACGTTCTCTCCATTTTCGTGGGACTCAGAGTAGATTTTTTAACTCTTTACTGAGGATACATTTTTGGACTACATTAGATTGTGAGACTTAGTTTCAACACATTTTTCTACTTTCATAATCAATTTTAAGAACCTCCAATACTTTTTCATGATTATTGATTCCATTTATCTGATTTCTTCATGCTCAAGAATTTAGTTAGCGAAAAGTAACAGTAATAGTAATATAGTCTTAGTTTCCATTGGTGATTTTTACTCTGGTTGTAATGTTTTTACATTAAACAAATTGTAACCACTTCTCCAATTTTCCATTCTAAGATCAACAATATCTCCAACTTTTTTTAAGAAATGAATCAATAAAATCTTTTAGATTTACTGTATGAATTGGTTCGCTCCTTCTTACTTTATAACTGTACATTATCGATCACGATCCATTTTTTGTTAATCCGTTATATTTCAACCAGAGTTACCTAATCATACAATTGCTGCTTTCGTGTTAGATGCCTCGGTCATATATGTATTAGCTCAGTCATCCCCTGACATTAAGACACCCAGAGGTAAAATGTCATAAAACACCGAGTGCTGGAGCTCGCTACCTGGGAATAAAATGTGAATGAAGTACTAATGAGAGTGGATGATTGATTCACGTCCTCCTTGAGCCATCATTAAAAGACAATTAGCCAAATCGCTGTTGCACCTTCCCTGCATCGGGGCCCTTCGTGGGAATCCGAACCATCGACAATTATATTGTAATTTTACCTTTCATAAGCGCCTGCTGAACTTTGGGGGCGCACTTGCGAAACATGCAAATAGCTTGGCTTTCAATTGAACATGTAGATAGTTAATGGATGTGCATTGGAGCGATATGGATCGAACCCGCGGGCTAACATGTCTCTCGCGATACTCGGCTGCTATCCTTAACACGCCATAACTTGGATTGTATCCAACAAATAACTCTCGATTGTATCTGTAACTGAGTTCAACTCTAGCTTATCGTATTAATTTTATATTTCGTTAATATAGATATGTGATATCCCTCACTGTTTTTTTTCTTTCATAGAATCATAATTGTAAGGTTGATAGCTCAATATAATGTTTACAAATTTATTACCTTCAACATCGGCACCTTATAATGTTGCATACAGAGACGATCCTCGTCTGTTTATCTGTTTCTTCTGTTTCTTTTGAAACAGTTTATGAAATAGCTCTGGTATTCTCTTATCTGGTGTTATTTTTCCAGTATATCTTTGTCTAATTATAATTTCAAAATTTAGTTAATGGAATATGTCACCAACATTACAAAACCACATACGAGGGGTGATCAAAAAGTTCCAGGACTGTTGAGATTGCGCGGCAATGGAGTGTCATAGAGCAGTGCGGTTGGCAGCATTGTTTAGCGTGACTCTTCCTGAGCTCAGCTGTTTATTCAGTTTGTTGATAACCTTCTTCATTGCAAAGTTACTGCTGTTTTCGTAAAAAAAAGTTTTTTGTGTTCGGCGATTTTGTGAAATGAATGTAAAGGAAGAGCAACGCGTTTGCGTAAAGTTTTGTGTGAAGTTGGGTAAAATGTTTACTGAAACTTTTCAAATGTTGCAAGTGGCTTTCGGTGATGAATGTCTGAGTCGGTCAAGGTGTCATGAGTGGTACAAAAGGTTCAAGGAAGGCCGGACATCGTGTGAAGATGATTCTCGTTCAGGGCGCCCATCAACTTCGACTGACGACGATCGTGTTGCAAGATCACAGTCTCGTGCGTTCTAATCGTCGACTAACCATTCGTGAGATGGCTGAAGAATTGAACATTTCATTTGGTTCGTGTCAACAGATTTTAACAGAAAATTTGCAGATGAGAAGGGTGGCTGCAAAGTTTGTTCCGAGATTGTTGACTGAGCAGCAGAAAGAACACAGAGTTCAAGTTTGTCAGGAACTTCTTGAAATGGCAAATGACAATGAAAACTTCTTAAAACAAGTCATTACTGGAGATGAAACGTGGGTTTATGGCTACAACGTGGAAACGAAGGTCCAGTCATCACAATGGAAGACAAAATCCTCCCCAACCCCCAAAAAAGCACGTCAGGTCAAATCAAACGTCAAGGTCATGCTTACTGTTTTTTTCGACTGGAAGGGTGTTGTTTACCATGAATTTCTTCCACGAGGTGAGACCATTAACCGCTTTCGTTATCTTCAAACCCTGAGAAATTTGCGCGAGGCAATAAGGAGGAAGAGACCAGAGTTGTGGCGGAGCGGTGAGTGGGTGCTGCATCATGACAATGCGCCTGTTCATTCCGCACTGCTCATTCGCGACTACTGCACCAAAAATGGAATGACGGTCATTCCCCAGCCTCCATATTCACCTGACCTTGCCCCTGCAGACTTTTTCTTGTTTCCAAAACTTAAGAGACCCATGAAGGGAAAGAGATTTGAGTCCATAGATGACATTAAAAAAAAATCGCTGGAGCAGCTACACACCATTTCACAAGATGATTTCTCAAAGTCCTTCACACAGTGGAAACATCGTTGGGAAAAATGCATAGCTTCCCAAGGAGAGTACTTTGAAGGGGACGACGTCCAATAGCCTGTAGATTTTTTAAATAAATTAATAAAAAATCAGTCCTGGAACTTTTTGATCACCCCTCGTAAACAAATTAAATGAGTTGTGGTGTAAATTATGGAAAATGAGACTTAATCATGAAAAATCTAAACATATAACTTTAACTCTCCGAAAAAATATTTGACTTTTTATATCAAAAACATCCAAATACCCTAAACTGACCCAGTACAGTACCTCGGAGAACGTCAAGGACTTAGATAGAAGGATGACATGGGGCCCGTTCGTTAAAATGAAAAACTCTTTACAAACGACTAAAGCTAGTTTACCCACGTTTTTCTAAATCCTCAAAATTAAGGCAGACAAAAACTAAATACGTACACATATTAACTTAAACCTATTGTATATAGACATACTGTTCAAAAATATATGGCATTGATAAAAAAAAAAATTATCTATAACAACTGCAAACCTTTCAGTCAAAATTATTACTTCTCATTTCAAAAGAATGTTTGTATGTGACTAATCAAACCTTACATACTAACTTCCACATGCCAACAGCTACCAACACATAAAGACTTTTAACAAACGTTTTCACACTAAACTACAAGGAAATAACAACCCCATTATAGGAATAGGACTATTTATGACATGCCCATTAATATTAAGAGGAGATGATTGAAACAAGCCAGGGAAGAGGTACTGTCAGGTGCCATCCTTCCCCATGCCTGACACGTCAGTATATGTCTATTAAAATAGCAATAAAATCTACTGGTTGTCGAGATGTTGTTGACAGGCGCAGAATCGCAAATGGAGTAAAAAAAAAAAAATCAACTCAGTTCTTACTATCAGTCAATATTTCTTATTACTTAACGAACGAACGAAAATATTAAAGTAACAAAAATATTTATTAATCACAACTATGTTTTTTTTCTGTTGTTGATAGTGTTTGATATAATATTAACATATTGAATTCTTGATTCACTTAAATAAAAAACATTTTTTTTTTTTTTTTATTGTCACCTGCCGCATAGTTTGAAATTTTCACCCCTGAGGGATATATATACCTTTCTCATGCTGACGAGTGGACCTAATGCCTTTAGGTAGCCCCCTTACCGTTAATATTTATTACCAACCGTTATCCATCATCGAAACTGAAGAGTTAAAAAAATTATAGAAACATCACTCACATTCTTAAGCGGCGGTTAAAACTTTTGAAAATTGTTTTGAATCACGGGTTATGAGCCGAAAGTATCGGCCGGAAGACAGACATATTTCGTTTATTACAGCCTCCAGGGAATGATTTAGGAACTCGACTAATCCTACGATAACCACCCAGGGACACAGCATGAGGCCATAACTTTAAAGCTGATCAATGTATCTATTTCAATCCCATCATAAATCTCCTCCCCAAATGGAGGCGTCTGAAGGGTAGGAGTGAGTGAGCATAGATCGAGTAACCTTGCAATTTAGGTTGAGTATCGGTGAGGTTAAAAAAAAAAATGTTTAATAATGCGATTCGTAACCTTTGCTCAGTACTAAAATTAAAAACCGTACTTTGGCTGCACTGGTTGCAAAGTACTTAACCGATACCATTTAAATTACATAAAAAGATATTACATCTATTTTTATCTATATATTAGTAACTCTTTATTTACAGTGTGCAGGAAAGGGTGGAAACTTTTAATTTTCCCTTTAATTATCGAAAACAGTTGAATGCACTCTCGGTTGTGTACTTCTTTTTTTTTTTTTTTTTTCCACATAGAATTTTCGCCTACTTATCAGGAGGATTCCGAATCAGCACAGCGACACCATTATATCAGAAAAGATAATACACATCATTAATTTGGATGAAGTATTGAGGAAAAAAAAATAATATAGAAGAAGCAATATAATATTTATGTTGGTCATGATAAATTTAAATTAAAAATATACCCGAGCCGTTGAGATTTTAATGTAACTATTTTTCCATTAATTAAACAATTTTGGAGTTTATTAATAAATAATTACTTTATATAAAATTCGTATTTTAACATTCATCTGTTCCTTTAAACTTTCCAATGCCTTTTTACTGTAGGAATATAATTAAATGTAAAGTTCACTCATTAAAATGATATAATCCGTTAATTCTGTACATTACTTCTAATCTTACTCCTAATTTAGGTTTTAAAACATTAGACATGTAACATACTTACCTATTACCCTCATATTGATAAAACATTTAAGAATTTGTCGTATTGATCTACATACAGCAAATATTATATACATAATCAAAACCGCCAAAAAATTATGTTGATTCAAAAACTATTGAAATCCTGGAAATAACATACATGTAAAGATGTAAGCGAATAAATATTTTACATTTTATGAATTCCAATCTGGTGATTATTAAATTGAATAACAAATATTATTATTATTTCAAGCAAAAATATTTATTTTTTCTTAAATGTAATGTAGCTTTATAGGTCGAATAAAATTTATTGAATTCTAATAAATCTAGGTAGGCATATTATTTTCGATTAGTATAGATGTATGACAAGGTATTTAAGGCATAGCATGACCGTAAACGATCTGAACGAATTTCATTTATTTTCAGATAAAAATAATCTAATGTGAACGATGTTTTAAACGGATTGCAAATTGTAAGAGAGAACGGATTATCTCCTCCAGGTAAACTGCAAGTAAACTGCTCTTACAGTCCAGGTGCCTGGGTTTCGGGTTAGAGTCCGATCGTAGCAGATACTTTTTAATATCTTAAATCAGACGTAGGTCGACTTTGAAATCTGAAGACCCTCCTTGGATCATTCTAATTGGGTACTCTTAATTGTTTAATTAATTAAATTAAAAACATATGAGTAGAGTTTAGTTTTGGTTAAATCAGATGATAGATCAAACGTTGGCCCCAAGAAATTCACTTGACTTCTAGCCTTTCCTTAAGTTACTTCTTGTATAGTCATTGTTACTTTAAATATAAATTCCAGTACAGTTCTTAGCACCTTCATATAAGGCGTAGCCAGAGTCTACCATTTTCCCATCTTTCGTACTGGGTATATGTGAAGGAATAGCGGGCCACTTAAGTCATGACACGCTGTAAGCACATTTGTTGTTCCTCACAAGGCACCGAGGAATCTGACTTACAGAGCGCAGGTAGAAAAAACTCGAGTACTTGAGCTAGAAACCGAATAAAAAAACGGTTCCCTACGTTAAGAGTCGCATTCAAAGACCTTCCTCACACGTGTGGCAACTTATTAGGGCTAAAGGGCTTAGCATTCGCAGCGATCATTAGGTTAGTTGAGTTAGTACCAACTGCATCTCCACCCGGTCACTATATTATACATTCATCTCTCTCCCCTGTTTGTTTACATTAGTCTTTAATGGTATATCATTAGTGTCTTGCTAGGCTTTCAGGGCTTCCATTAATTTAACAATAATTTCAAACCTGCCGTCAAGTAATAACCTATAGATTGTAGATAATTCTTCCTTGGCCGTGTTTAGAAAAGTAACAGCAAGCATTACCTTGTTTTTCCTCTTATGTATGAAGGTTATGCGAAAATTAATCATATTTAGATGGTTTACTTGGGCATGTTACTCAACTTTTAAAAACCTTTTTTTTTTTTTTTTTTTTTGCGGCCAAGGTAATTTAGTAAGTATCGTTACAAATAAATGCGAAAATGCAAAAAAAATAAAAATTGTTATTTCTATACGTGACGGAGCTCGTAGGTTGGGTGAGGTTCAGGAAGTTTGTTTCGCTGTTCATTTCCTCCTACGTGGGAATCGAACCAATGAATTTTCGCAGTGAGCCCTATGCCCCCCAAATTTCCTCGTTCTGTAGGCCCAACTTGTGGATCAATTGTTCCATTTGGTTAACTCCTGACTGAAAAGTAACTGTTTTAAATTATGAAATAATAATCTGTTCATTTAGATCTCTAATAATTTCCTGAAAATCAATTTGTTGGAGCTTTAATCCTTACTCATTATACAAAAAAATGCCTAATACTATTTAATCAGTAAAGGAATATTGGTGGAAAGCAATAAGGTCTAGCTATCTGTTTATAACAGTAATAAAAAATTCTTGTCTATGCTGTCTTTCTGATGTGACGTAAAATGGAGGTCCTCAGTCTATAAATGTGAGGTACTCGTTAAAGATGCTTATCTTAATTATACCTGGATAGGCAAAATTTAGGGTTCCCATCCAGTAAGCATCCTCCGATTAGCCATAGCGGCATAAATTGACGTTAAATAAACAATCAATAAAACCGTGACAGCATAATAATATAATTAGTAATTATTTTTTTATAATTTTAAATACTTAATAATCTCGAAAGGAAATAAATAAAAAGTCTAGGTCAATCTTTTCTCATTATAAGTATACGAAACCTAAAAATTCCGCATTACATTTATCGGATTAAATTAAACTATTTAATTAAATTAAAACAAAAAAAATACCATTTTGATAAATAACCAAAACATGCAGTAATAGATGTGATGGACAGTAAACAAGAAATCAAAATTTGAATGTTAATGTAAAAGAAATGTTAATATACAAGGTAGCTAAAAAAAAAAAAAAAAAAAATATATGGTAACTAAGTTCCTTGTAATTAAATAGATAAGCGAAAATGATATTTTTTAATGAATAATTATAATTGTAATAATCTCATTTCAAGTCCTCCTAATATAAGCGCATACGAAATACCTGATTTACATTGAGTTAAATAACCGTTTTTAATAGCAAAGTCGTTATTTTCCGTATCGAAAACTTTTTTTTCTAATAATTAGCAGAAAAACATAAATTCATGTTAATCTTGTATTTCCATGCTAACACATCATGTTGAAGCAGACGTAGGACCATAAGACCAATACAGAGTACTGGTATATAATAGCCATTTATAATTCTTACTTGTTTATTATTGTTGATTTCTAAGAATGCTTGTACCTAAGGCTTGCATATCTGCTGCATATTTTAGTTACAGCTTAGCACTACTACATGCATTGTGTACCTGGAACTTAAGCATTAATCTTTTAAATATGCAATGCTATGTTGAAAACGTTATTTATGTTAAAATGTCTCAACTAAAACGTGAATTATTACTTATATAAGTTTAGTTATATTTAGTTGTCTCGTTTTAATTGCGATCAAATTGTTTAATTTTTCATATTCTGTTTTTACATTCACTTACCTATTTATGAAATATATATTAAGGAAAAGCATTGCGATCGTGCAAAGTTTCGACTTCCGGATTTTAACACAAATACTCGTTTCGGAGTCCCTGATTACAAAATCGCATTTTCTTTTCATTTATTAAGAATATTGAAATTATTCAAATTACATATTTAATTTCATTATTCAGGTAACATTATAAAAAAAATTTTTCGCTACAAATTATATTAATTACTGTGGGACAAATCCTACTCTAAACAGAAATGGTAGACCCGTTGTCTGAGGATCGAGTACTCTGTGGCTAACATCTCAACTTCTGCTAGACCATTACAACTCTGTGAACACAAGGCAAATCATGTTGCATCACAAATCACTGGCCTCACTCTGTTCTGTCAACCTAAGCCATTTGAACAACGTGTATCGCCCACATGCAATCCTTTCTTTGACATATCAGTTATTTTTGGCAAAACTTTACCTATAAAAAGATGCGCTTGCTTTATCAAAAAGCGTCGCTTAAAATCCTTCGGTAGTACAGCATGCCCAAAACACTTTGATTAAACTACACGTGAAAGGCTTCATAACGTATATATATTGAAACTGGTCATCTAAATTTTATTTAAAAGAGTCAACTTTAACCTTGCATAAAGTTAGTAGTATTTACACACTTTAACTTTTGATGTTAAATATTCAAATCAGGTTATTTTTATATTATTTAAATTTACAAATATGTTAGAAAAAATAAAACACGTCAATACACGAACAAGAGTAATAATAGGGACAGGCTTGTTAAAAAACTATCCATTGGTTCTTTTTTTTTTTTTCTAATTAGAAGGTCCTGAGGCCATCATTTTTTCATACTCATCATAATCGGATATCATAATTGGGGGAAAAAAAAGAAAAAAACATTCCATTATGATGGGAATGTAATTTAGTTTTTAACGAAATATATCAGGTTGGCTACATACCTAACATTAAGGACTTCATGGATAATTTTATATGAGGCAAAATTGGAAGCATGCGTGATTTTTATAATTTTTTGGATCATTGAGACTTAATTCCTTATGTTATTATGTCAATTCCTTATGTTATGTTAATTCCTTATGTGGAAAATTCTAGGAAAATATAATAGATGCTAATAAAAAAAGTCATGCCTGTTTCATGAAATGGAAAGTCTAGTTGAGGCATTCAAAATCCATTTATTCCTTGTAACAAATGCCAAAAGAATAAAAAAAGATTTAACACGGAAAATCCATCACAATGCTGTCAGTTAATTTGCATATCTTATTACGGATGTGCCAAAATATAAGTACTTACCTATATTTGTTTTATTTTGGAAACTAATTTATACCAGGCTACGGTAGGCGATTCGGCAAGGAAGTTGATATGGGTTTGGCTTTTATTATGTGGAGTACATTGCTTTATTTCCAGTAGTCGGTAAACTAGTTACTTTATAGGTACTACTATTTATTTTATTATTTAAAAAAATGGGGTTACCAAAAATCTACACTGACCTACACCCAAATATTTTCATAGAGTACAATCTACACCAAACAAAAAATATTTTTTTCTTTACGAATTGATATTATCTATTTATGTGGGTGTGCAGTTAATTTCAGGCGTAAATCTGTCATTATGTCATCTGTTAGTGCCTTCTACGAGTTGGGGAACAATAAAAATTTAGCATAGCTCAATCATGTAACTTTGTCTACTCGATATTATAGACCTTTAGTTTTTTATTTTCAAAAGAGACTGCCGGCGTTACCTTAATGATTTGTGAAGAAGAATGTGATCTGGATTAAAATATCAGATTTGAATGAATCATAATGATGAAATATTCAGTTATTTGTTTTTAAGAATTTGATATTACAATTTAATACATATTCAATTTTATTTTAAATAATTTATTTTTGAAGAGAAAAGATTTAGCTCCGCCAGGAATCGAACCCGGGTCTTCCGCGTGACATGCGTGGCATGCTAACCATTACACCACGGAGTCGCTTCCAAACGATGCCAAATCCTTCCTCTTCACTGACACCTTAATGATGGTTTCCAGCTTCCACACTAATGGTTAAATTAATATTTAATTTTACATTTAGGTTATGTTATTTTGTGAGTTACTTCTTATTTTTTTTATTTCTATTAATCCTTAGTAAGAAACATTGTGTTGACTTTTATTTATAAATTTATGCTTAAATTTAATCGTTTAGAAAAATTAGAAAGAAAACTCTTTATTGATATTATTATATTCCGTCTCATTCGAGACATTGGTAATAGTGCTAATTGACCACATTCATTTTTTACAAAAAATATAAATATACAAAGAAATAAAAATAAAAGCTCAAGTAAGAAAAAAAAAAATCTTAATCTTAGAAAAATTAAAATGAAATAAGTCGCTTCCAGAATTATTTCCACCTAGATTGGCAATTCGTCCCTCTGTGGGACGCACATGTTGCATGACTTATTTATTACTTGACTTGTTATTGTGAGAACTTTACAATTTTGATATTTTATTATTTGTTATATTGATGTGAAAATAGCATGTTTAAGTTTGTAATTATGTTGTTTACTATTATTTAACATTCATTTTCTGTAATCCTTTATTTATATTCATATTTCTATATAAATAAAATGCTTTCAATATTTATTGAGGGAAAATAGTAAATTATAAAATACCATTTGACGAAGTTAACCTTATGTAGGGTACAACTGTTATAATAAAAAATAATAATAATTTCTGAAAATAGGGTTTCCAGTGGGCAATGATTTTTTAATTTACAAATAATATGTTTTTGACACATATTAACATAGAAATATAAGCATCAAAATCATATTTCTACACTAGGGTCGAAATGGGTTAATAATTATTAGGTTTTAGATAATAACCACGTATAGACCGTTGTATTATGTATTGTCTATTAGGTAATAACTCTTAATGAGCTTATAAATGTTAAAAATAAGTAATTTGTGTTAACTGAATTATTTTTGGTCGACCAACTAGTCGCTATTTACGCACTTTTTTTATTTCGTTTTATCAGTAATATCAAACTTGTTTTGTGTCGGTATTGGTATCGGCATTGGTAAGAATAGAATACATCTAGTAGGATACATAAGTTGGACTTTTAAATTACCTTTTGTGAGATAGCGATTAAACATAATATCAATAAATAGATAAAAATAGACAGAATAAAATTAAAGATGTATTTCGCTGACTCTATCTTAAACTTTTTTTTGGATGTTCCATACATTAATATCACGAAAGAGTTCTGAACACCAATATTTAAACCAGGACACCAATTGAAACAAAATGTGATTTAGTAATTTGATTTAAGGATGCGAACCGACATATTTGACCAAGATATCGATTTGCCTCACTTTCTCGGAATGTTTTTTTTGTGTCATGCTCATACGATAAATATTAAGTACAGTTATATATGTCGTATAAATTTGCATAACTCTATAGAAGTTATAAATATTAATGAGTCTTTCTAGTCATTGCCGGAATGGACCTTCCAACTCAAACAGTTTAGCTGGCTGGCAGAGACCATGTCATTTAATCCGCAACAATTAACCAATATGCTTCTATTTTTAAATATTTTTTAGGAAGAATAATAGAAATATTAATAGAAATATTAAATAACAAAACTTATTTTATTATAAAAGATTTCAAATATGGATCTTATTTGGTTCATGTTTTAATTGTTATAAAAAAAAAAAACTTATTATCTATTTCCTCAAAAATTATATTAATAAGTGTTGCTTTGTCACAAATGATCCTTTATGAATTTTTGAGGCAATTTTAGGTGAACATGAATAGATCTATTTTTTTATTATAAAATTGTTATACAAAAGTGTTCAATCATAAATGTTTGCGCAGTAGCCGATCATCTTTCTTATCGTTTACGTTGAGTAAACGAGGAAAACAAATTTATTATTTTTTTTTTAAGCGTATTTGCACAACACTTACTTAATGTTACTTATAAATTCAATGACTGTAGCAAAATCTATTTATCGTAATTAAGAAAAAGTTTAAGCGAAAGATTTCTCACCTGCGATGCTTAGCAAATGAAGTATGTTATCTGTTAAAATATTTAATAAAGGTGCCAAGCTTTTTGTTTGCCTAGTTGCTATTATTTCCTTAACACAGAGTTATCTACTTAGTATTGCTAAAAAAATATGAGTTGAATTCGAAAATACACCTTCAGTAATGGAAGCACCGGTTAAAAATCACATCACTTAATTTGGAGAAATAGGAACTATTTAAACCTGCGATGGATATATTGTTATTAGTATTTATTCATGTTAATTTAATATAGCTCTACAAAAATCATTGATGACTGGATCGGCTTTTAGATTTTGCCACCTTCTTTTTCGTCTTGATATATTGGAAGGTAAATGTAGTTAACTTGTTTTGTCAGAGAGCAGCATCAACAAATTTTAAATTCTTAAAACACAGTTTAAGATCGGAAAAAACATCCTTGTTTCGTTAATTTTGCTTGGAATCGAAAATCAAACCAACGCAAATCAGGCAACAAAAGTTCATTAAATAACTTAATTGGTGAATAACTACATTATTGGCTAATCGGAGGAATGCCTGATCTCATGTCTTTCTTCCACTATATTTTATTACTGTTAAATATAAAAATATGATGAAGTTAATTATAAGGGTATTATGATAATAACAAGGGAAAATGTAATATATCAATCTCTGTCAATTATTTATACTTATTGCTTGGTGTAAATATATGTTTTTTTTCTTTTATTAAACGTGTATATATATAATGCGATATATATATTCCGAAAAAATCAAATATGTACATGTATAAATATTATATATAACACTTATGTGGGTTAAACAATTTTTAATCAAAGGATATAATAATTTACAATGCCACACATATTATTGAAACAACATTGTAGTTTTTTCCACCTGCTAGTTCCAACAGAATTATTCTAAACAATTATTTCCATATAGCATACAACCATATTATATAGCATTACTTCCAGGTCTAATTTAGAATTTTCCTATTTAAAATTATGATTGCAAACCATGCATAGATCTTTCCAAACTAAATGTGGGATTTCTCCTAACCGAATTCAGAATATCCCTTATCAAATTAAGATTTTCCCAATCAATTTTATAAAAAAATCCCAACACCATTTTATTCATAATAGGCGCTGCTTCCAATGAGTTTAATAATAAAATTAAAATTCCTAAATTGATTTAGGAAAATCCTAATTTTAAACGACTAATTTTAATTTAAATGAGAAAAAAAAAATACAAAATTCTAATCTCCTTTGTCTTTTTCAGGAATTTTAACTTCTTAAACTAATAAACAAATCAATAAAGAGTTTGTACTTGAAGTTGGTTTTTATTTAAAGATTGATAAATACTGATGAAGACTTGATTACGTAAAGAAATTGCCATCGAGAAATCAAGATGCTTTGTGTTTGTCTTTGTCTTATTTCTAATAAGCGATGTCCTCCTACGCCATTATTTATTTTCTACTAAAACAGAATGAAACGCCGTCCTATCCCCAAGACAAATTTATGTCTGAATTGGACTTCTGAAACCCATCATCGTTTAGAATTGATTTATTCTTATCTTCCTACTTCATAAATATTTATTAGCCTCATCAATTAACCGTTTTCAGCAAGGAATCTTTTAAAAAGTTTCGCCAGGGGGACGACCTTAATATTTGAGGAATTAATTTGTTTTGAAAACTATGGCCCCTTCCTTGGTGATGGGGAGAATGTCGGGTGAAGGTTCGATATGTACGGCTAATATATGATGTATCTACATATATGTATTCCAGCGGGCCCGCCGCATAACAATGTTACTATCCCTCGGGCCAACCATTAGCATTATGCTAACCCTTTGTCAGGAACTATACCCTGCGTCATCTCCTGTCTTACATCACCTTATATGGGAGGGGTCCTCTCCTGGGCGATGGGCATGGGAACTTTATCCTTGCACTTTCTTATTTTCAAGTATTTTATTATATTTATATAACAGACTCGTAAAAATCTAATAATGAAATATACATGAATTTGGAAGATTCATGAAACTGTCGTCAGGACCAGAACACTGAAGTTCTACGGGCATATGGTCAGAATGAATAGTGAGAGACAGAACAAGACAATTGTTGACAAAGTCTGCATCTATAAATGTATGGGGGGGGGGGGGTATGTTAAGCAAATAAAAGAGGAACTGGACAGGCTAAAAATCATAGATAAAGATTGCTTGGATAGAGAGCTTTTTAGGCAAAAACTGAAAGGGGTAGGGGTTCTTCTTGGTAAGAAAGAGAAACAAGGGAGAAAATGGACTGAGGAAGAGCGAAGGGAACAGACCAGGTGGATGAGAGAGTATTCGAGTAACAGGAAGGCAGAGGGTGTGAAAAGGAAACAGAAATGATATCCGCGTGGTCCTTGCAGGGTTAAAAAAAAAGAAGTTAAATCGACATATTTAACTAACAAATCTACCTACACCTAGTCTTTATCCAACGCCTTTCTTTTGTCAGATCCTATCATTAACAAGAATTGAAAGAACTTACTTATTCTCACGTACTCTTTTCACACATATTGCAATCCTTCAATATCAATGCTTTTTACTGAATTTTTCAAAAGAATACAAAGAAAACGAATTAATTATCCAAAATTCCAACCATGACTTTAACATAATACAACTTCTCTAGGTAGTAATGTAATAAAGCTGGTATAACAAGGCGATATGTGAATTGTTTAACTAAAATAACGTTTTGGTAATTCCTGACACTCCTTTATCTACATTTTACAGTTATAGAAGTTATAGTCTAAACTAGTACGTGAAATTTAGAAGTGGAGAATGGTCGACAATTAAACTAACTATAAAAAAAAAAATAATTGTTTTTCTTTCATTTTTATTTAAGTAACTATGTAAAAATCATTCGAGGACAATTGAAGCGTGGAAGTGCACATTTCTGGAAAAAGTTCTAAGGCAATTATACCCTTTTGCATTTCCATGCTTCAATTAATAGTCAAGAGTTCTCAAGTAAAAAGCTCTCAAGTAAAAAAAAAAAAAAAAACACCATTTACGATTCAAGAGTCCTTGATGAAAACCATATGCTTGGACCGAAACATAGGTGAGTTAAATTCTTAATGAAAATACTGACTATTTATTATCCGGCAGAATGCAAAAGATGTTTTTAGATGATTTTTAATTTTTATAAACATGCTAACTAAAGAAGCCAGGACAAATTAATAAATTAATAAAAACATAGTCCTTAGTACAACCTTTTTTAAATTAAGATTGGAACAGCTCGAATCTTATCATCCTTAATATATGAAAAAATGGCTTCCGCCATCACCTCGACATTTATTTTTAATCTTCAAGAAACTTTTAGAAATAGTATAATAATAGTATTGTAAGGCCAATAAGGGTTTGGCCAACTTGATTTATGAATCATTACAAGAGAAAATGTCAAACATATAATCAGAACTCCAATCAATAACAATGTTACTGATCCGCTGTACAAAATGGACACCCAGTCTGAGATGTATACGCTGGCCTACGAACACTCGAACATTCTTGAACCCGTCAACAAGGTAATTTAACATTATTCTTGAAATAGCTTAATTGACAAAACATTGAATTAGTTGTTAAACTGGAGGATTTTAAATATGGCATGTGGGACTTCCAATTGGAAATCAAGTTTTTAATTGGACCCAAATAAAAAAATAAAAAAGAGTAATGAACATTGAATTATATTTTGAATATATGATTGTCGTTTCGTTGAACCTCTTTATTGAGTCTGCAAGTTTTGGGTTGCTTTTTGAATTTTGACACCTGATCCTGTTTATAAAGGCTTTTTACCCAATACATTATAATGGAATAGAATAGTCTCTTCGAGATACATAATTGTACAAATGGTTGAGGCTCCCAGTGATAACCTGCTAAGCCCTGAAGCTCCAGCCCGCTGTCAGTGGAGACCAGTCCGCACAGACCAGCTCGCTAACAAGTTAATACATTATGAATTAAGGGGAAGGGACTTGAGGATGGACAGCCCCTCTAAGTTATAGCTCCTTCTCAGTTCTAGTTTCCGATAACTGTTGCAATTAAAACATTATAATACAATATTTTATTCTAAATTATTTTAGACTCCTTATAATATTAGATGATGTCATACATGTGTGATAGATATAAAATATATTTCTTAACAATAATTACAAAAGTGTATATTATTTATAAAAGTGATTACTGACATTGCAACGGCTGTCTGTCCGTAGTTCCTAATATACCATAAACATCTAATTATATTATGTATAATTAATTATAATCTAATTAAATCTTATAATAATGTCATAGTTGTATCTTATACAATTATATATCTAAATATTATTATACAACGTAATGTTCGTTATTATCCAACCATTCCTATATTTAATTAATAATGCCCAAACAAATATTAAGTTAATAAATTAATGTATTAATGATTGATAATTTGATAAGAATGGAAGGAGGTGTGCTTCCCAGTCTTCAACATTTGAATATTTGACCATATGAATTTCGATCATGTGAACTGACATAAATCGTCCTTCTGATATAAATAACGAAATACTTCTTCCTTCTCTACAATATTACACATAGAACGAATGTGTGCAAACCATGAAAAAATGGTTTGTAATTCAAATATAGATATTCATCTCTCACTTAGATATGATACCTATATCATATCGTCATCACCATGCTAAAGAACGAAGGTTTTTAGTTGCACATTCGTTACTACGACGATATGTAGTTAGATTTGAATTAGGTCAATATTATTAGGTAATCACTTATAGATATGATCATATTGATCGATTAAAACTTTTTCTCTATAATATGTGATCTAATAGATAAATAGGCATAATAGATTCAACGTCTTTTAACCTTTCTTCAATTTCTTAGCAGACGTATGTGTGTATTTCATGTATCATAAAGTTTAATTTCTTAACACTTACAAATGTTATCTTACCAAAGACAGTGTGCTTGAAATTACTTTATCATATGCTATGAAATCAGTGATGGCATAGCACTATTCACTATGTAGATTTTAGACCGTGCAGTGTGGTATTACTAAATATATATATTGCTTGCGTGAGCATAGATAGCTAGAGGCGGTAGTCCAAACCTTACATTTTACTCAAATATGTTAGTTCAATGTAACAAACGTGATGTTTCATTGATGAAGAAGATCCATATGATTGAGGAAAAAAAAAATAATAGAAGATTAAATTTGGGACTGAAATTCCTGACATCCCAAACATTGAACTGTACTGAAGAAAAATTTAAATTTTAAAGAATTAAATCAACGAACTGGTAGTTTATCGATAGTTTAATCATCGAAATTTTAAAAATTGTAAAAATAAATGTTAAAATTATAAAATCATATCAGTTTCAAGCAGATAAAAAATAGCCATTACGAATATGATCATTGTCCACTAGTGTTTCAATGCTTCTTTTGTACAATAAATTCTAAAGGGGTTATTAAGGACCATTTTTAACTGCTTGCTTTCCTGTTTATAATAGAAAAAAACTTATGTAAGTGGTCGTCGACTAGGGAACTCTCTATTTTATGTTAGCGTGCTGATTGGAAATATTAATGCTTTGACACACCAAAATATAATATTGCACCATTTTGAGTGCTAGAGGTATGTAACAGTGTTTCTCTAAGGCGATGATATAATTTGGAACCGAAAGCGGATCCTCTCTAGGAAGTGAAACAAGAGTGCGGTGTTCCGCAGGGATGTAGTAATGGACAGCTTTCAGCTACGACAGCTTTCCTGAGGCTCATTAAGTTGAGAACTTGCTTTGTGCCGGAGAGCCTTCCACATCCAGCTGATGGATGTCGTCTCCTTGCTTGTCTGCTCTGCCTTTGATCTGCACATGAAAGTCCTCTAATTTATCTCTTTTATGGTCAGCCCGATTCCTTTCATTGTTCTTATAACTGTTCCTGAAATGGATCCATGTTAGATGTCAATGCTCACTTTCGAAATGCAGAACGCTTGAATCTTTTAAGAATCATCAATGAAAGCTCTTAGGGTTATGATTAGAGCTCGGATTCCCGTGCAATTGCATCTTTTTTTTGGAAAGTCAGAATAAAGCGAATTCAAGTCACTTATCCGAATCAAGCCTAATGGGATGTTTTAATGAAGTTTTATACTGCACGAAATTGCACGTTTTGGGGTTTACTGCACGAAATTGCACGTTTTGGGGGTTACTGCACGAAATTGCACGTTTTGAAGTTTTATTGAAAGAAATTGCATTATTTGAAGAAAAAAAAATCTGGTGCGTGCGCGCAACACACAACTTTCACTTACCAACTTACTTAGATTAGAAATTGACGTGTTTTGCTAAATATCATTTCCCAAAGTCACACATTTTTCTACATTCATATCTTATTTTTGTTAATCGTTAAAGCCGTTTTTGAATAAATAAAAAATCTGGTGCGTGCGCGCAACACACAACTTTCACTTACCAACTTACTTAGATAAGAATTAATTAGTCAATTAGAAATTGACGTGTTTTGCTAAATATCATTTCCCAAAGTCACACATTTTTCTACATTCATATCTTATTTTTGTTAATCGTTAAAGCCGTTTTTGAGTAAATAAAAAATCTGGTGCGTGCGCGCAGCACACAACTTTCACTTACCAACTTACTTAGATAAGAATTAATTAGTCAATTAGAAATTGACGTGTTTTGCTAAATATCATTTCCCAAAGTCACACATTTTTCTACATTCATATCTTATTTTTGTTAATCGTTAAAGCCGTTTTTGAGTAAATAAAAAATCTGGTGCGTGCGCGCAACACACAACTTTCACTTACCAACTTACTTAGATAAGAAATTAATGCGTTTTGTTAATGCCACTTCTCAAAGTTACTTATTTTCCACATTCATTTATAAAGTAAAGTCCCCCCTCCGGTTGGTCAATTTTGATGAAATGTTGGCTATCACATCTTTGGCATATACATACATCAAATACCCAGTTTGATCAAAATCGTGAAAACCGTTTTTGAGTAAATAAAAAAAACACGTGAAAATGATACAAAATTTGTTAAGTAAAGTCCCCTCTCCGGTTGATCAATTTTGATGAAATGTTGGCTATCACATCTTTGGCATATACATACATCAAATACCCAGTTTGATCAAAATCGTGAAAACCGTTTTTGAGTAAATAAAAAAAACACGTGAAAATGATACAAAATTTATTAAGTAAAGTCCCCCCTCCGGTTGGTCAATTTTGATGAAATGTTGGCTATCACATCTTTGGCATATACATGCATTAAATACCCAGTTTGATCAAAATCGTGAAAACCGTTTTTGAGTAAATAAAAAAAAACACGTGAAAATGATACAAAATTTGTTAGGTAAAGTCCCCTCTCCGGTTGATCAATTTTGATGAAATGTTGGCTATCACATCTTTGGCATATACATACATCAAATACCCAGTTTGATCAAAATCGTGAAAGCCGTTTTTGAGTAAATAAAAAAAAAACACGTGAAAATGATACAAAATTTATTAAATAAAGTCCCCCCTCCGGTTGTTCAATTTTGATGAAATTTTTACAGTCATATCTCGGGCATATAAATAGATCAAATACTCAGTTTAATCAAAATCGTTAGAGCCGTTTTTGAGAAAATCGAAAAAAACTTAAAAAGTTACTAAATAAAGTACCCCCTCCCTTTGAGCAATTTTGATGAATTTTTTGCTGTCACATCGCGGGCATATACATACACTAAATACCCGATTTCAGCTTCCCACGGTTTATAGTTTTTGAGCTAGTCTGTTCACACACACACACACACAGACCATTTCGCGGGACTTGGTTAATTGGACTCAGGGGACCCCAAAACGTGTATTTCCGTTGAAAACCGGAAGTCGAAATTTTTCACGATCGCAATACTTCCACTTACTATACATTTCATATATAGGTAAGTGAAAGTAAAAAACCCGTGAAAATGATACAAAATTTATTAAGTAAAGTCCCCCCTCCCGTAGATCAATTTTGATGAAATTTTTACAGTCATATCTCGGGCATATAAATACATTAAATACCAAGTTTGATCAAAATCGTTAAAACCGTTTTTGAGTAAATAAAAAAAACACGTGAAAATGATACAAAATTTATTAAGTAAAGTCCCCCCTCCGGTTGATCAATTGTGATGAAATGTTGGTTATCACATATTTGGCATATAAATACATCAAATACCAAGTTTGATCAAAATCGTTAAAGCCGTTTTTGAGTAAACTAAAAAAAACACGTAAAAATGATACAAAATTTATTCAGTAAAGTCCCCCCTCCGGTTAATCAATATTGATGAAATTTTTACAGTCATATCTCGGGCACATAAATAGATCAAATGCTCAGTTTAATCAAAATCGTTAGAGCCGTTTTTGAGAAAATCTAAAAAAACGTAAAAAGTTGTTAAATAAAGTACCCCCTCCCTTTGAGCAATTTTGATGAATTTTTTGCTGTCACATCGCGGGCATATACATACACTAAATACCCGATTTCAGCTTCCCACGGTTTATAGTTTTTGAGCTAGTCTGTTCACACACACACACACACAGACCATTTCGCGGGACTTGGTCATTTCGACTCAGGGGGCCCCAAAACGTGTATTTCCGTTGAAAACCGGAAGTCGAAATTTTTCACGATCGCAATACTTCCACTTACTATATATTTCATATATAGGTAAGTGAAAGTAAAAATGATTACAAATTTTAATTTTCTTAAATAGGCATAAAAAAAATTAGGGAATTAGGAATAGGAAAAGAAAAATACCAGAAAGGAAACATAGGGAAAAAATAAAGGGAACTTGAGAGATGTAAACAAACACAAACCTCCAATTTCCAAGAACTAAGAGCTCAGTAGTTCCTGGATGTTTACATTTTGTTACTTTCACTTACCTATATATGAAATATATAGTAAGTGGAAGTATTGCGATCGTGAAAAATTTCGACTTCCGGTTTTCAACGGAAATACACGTTTTGGGGTCCCCTGAGTCCAATTAACCAAGTCCCGCGAAATGGTCTGTGTGTGTGTGTGTGTGTCTGTGTGTGTGTGTGTGTGTGTGTGTGTGTGAACAGACTAGCTCAAAAACTATAAACCGTGCGAACCTGAAATTGGGTATTTAGTGTATGTATATGCCCGCGAAGTGACAGCAAAAATTTCATCAAAATTGCTCAAAGGGAGGGGGTACTTTATTTAATAACTTTTTAAGTATTTTTCGATTTTCTCAAAAACGGCTCTAACGATTTTGATTAAACTGAGTATTTGATCTATTTATATGCCCGAGATACGACTGTAAACATTTCATCAAAATTGATCAACCGGAGGGGGTACTTTACTTAATAAATTGTGTCCCACTTTTATGTGTTTTTTTTCATTTACCCAAAAACGGCTTTAATGATTTCGATCAAACTTGGTATTTAGTATATTTATGTGTCCGCGATGTGACAGTAAAAAATTCATCAAAATTGATCAATTGGAGGGTGCACTTTGCTGAATAAATGTTGTCTCATTTTCACGTGTTTTTTTTTATTTACTCAAAAACGGTTTTCACGATTTTGATCAACCTGAGTATTTGATGTATTAATATGCCCGAGATATGACTGTAAAAATTTCATCAACATTGATCAAATGGAGGGGGTACTTTACTTAATAAATTTTGTATCATTTTCACGTGTGTTTTAAATTACTCATAAAAGGAAAAAATAAGAAATGAATGTGGAAAGATTTGTGACTTTGTGAAGTGGCAATTAACAAAACACGTCAATTTCTAATCTAAATAAGTTGGTAAGTGAAAGTTGTGTGTTGCGCGCACGCACCAGATTTTTTCTTAATTCTCATCGTTCTGTCACTATCAATCTTGCTTCTGTCGAGTATATAGTTACTTAAAATGCCAAAAATTGGAGGTGTGTCTTCGAAAATTGCGGGATGTATTGAAAAATATCCTGACTCAAAAGGGATGGTAGTGTAGTGTTTTGCAAAACTTGTGATAAAAATATTGGATGTGAGAGGAAATCACAAATTGATGCCCACTGCAGCACAAGTAAGTACCTAATTATTTTTTAACCATAGAACGGTAACAGGGGTAGTGCGTGTCATCAGAGTGATTTAAAAATAAGCCACGCACCAGATATTGCATCTAGTAATTCCATAATTTGAGTAGTATCTTTCCTTTATAAGATATCCTTTTTTTTCAATATAATTACAGCTCAAATGCGAGTGTTTTAATCCACATCTTGTTACTATTTGAAGTAAATATTTTATATTCTGATTTTTTGTTTTACCGGAAATATTTTCGAAAATAGAATTGGAAGAAAATGTGCAATCAATTATCAAATTAAAAACCATTTTTTTGAATCCAACCAGTCAATCTGATTTGGCATTTATTAGATCGAATTTAGCAGCTTTGGCGGTTGCTCTTACAGAACCAGAGGAGAAAAATCATTCTCTATATGACCAAATAAAAATAGTTGAGGACGTTGGAAAACCATTGGAACAATCAAGAGCGAAAAAGGAATTATCATTTACGAAAAAATTCGAAAATTTTTATAAAAAAATCGTCAATAGAAGCTATTAAAAAATTGTAATGATTGCCTGAACGGAAATTCAGTCACTGTTGAATTGAAGGATATCTCTAGTTGCTGAGTCGCTATAAATATTGTCCTTTAACGATTGTAGCAGTTAAGATATATTTTTCTAAATTGAAAGAAAGTTTAAGTGACAGGAGGCTCTGTTTTACGGGAAAAATTTAGAAATGTATTTATTTATAAAATTTGATTTAAAAATAATCAATTATAGTTACATTTCTAATGTATTCCATTAATTTTTCTTTACTAATGAAAAAATCACTATTTTACCAAAATCTATTTTAGAACCAATATTTTAAAAATAAAAGATTTTACTTCAATTTACTCTCCGCTACTTATTTATTTAAAAGTAGCTATATATTGTTCACATCAATAATTTAATTCATGATTTTCAAGCAATAATTTTTTTTTTTGCATGTTTTTGCACGTTTTAAAGTTTTTATTGCACGGTTTTGCACGTTTTTAAGTTTTTATTGCACGTTTTCAAATTTTTACTGCACGGAATTCCGAGCTTTAGTTATGATACTTAAAATGTAATTGATACATCATAAAGCCTTGTGCCTATCTGGTATAAATCTGTTTCCTTTTATATTTGTTTAATGAAACTTTTATTTTAGATGTATAAAAAATTTTAGGTTTAAGTGAGGTATTAGTTATTGCTAGGTACATAATGATTCTGGATATGCTACAGAGGTATATGGAGAAGAACATAAATTATGAAAAATATTTTAAGATTGGATCATTAACCCTTTGCACTCGGCACCGTTTCAGACGTTATTTACCAGCAACTCGACGCAACCGCGAAAACGTAGGTACACCCTGAAAACGTAATATTATACAGTAAAATTTTAGAACCAAGTAAGAAATTGTAATGAGATTTAGGTTATATGTATTTGTGAAGCTTCGAGGACACATAGTTACAAAAAAGAATTATTTTTTTTAAATGTTATGTATTTTTTTTCAAATCTAAATTTAAAGGGACGTTTTTTGGGAATACAGAAAATAGATCTTAAAATTGTTGATAATTAAGAGCACCGGAGCGGATAAGGGTGGAAATCCCTTAAATTTCACAAAGTTCCTTACTTTAAAAATTACGAGATGGGACCCTTTTAGCTTGAAGTTTTCTCAGATATCCATTCAGAAAAGCTACTATAATGCGAAAATCTACTTAATAACTTTCCCGTTAAAGTAGAAGTACATGGGAAACTAAATCAAAGTAATGGGATTATTTGGTGCCCGGACTAAATTATTGTACAATTAAGGAAATAAAAGATTAATTAAAACCATAGAATATAGAAGAAGTTAAAAGATTAACGTGCTATAAAAATAATGAAAAACACTGCGACCCGCGACCGTCGTTTTAACCAAAAGCGTAATATCCCATAGATAGTTTTTACGATTTATTTATGTCCTTATGTGTTAATACCTGAAAATTATTTGCATTGTCTCCGTCGCGGAGCCCTCGAGTGCAAAGGGTTAATAATTTGATAACTCATAAGATATTTTTGAAAAAAGAAAAAGTGCCTTACAATTATTGAATAGAAAAGCGCTCTAATTTCATTCATGTTAAATACAACATTTGCAAATAATAAATATTTAAAGTAACATACTCAAATGTTTTTATTGTCGATATAGCTGATTCCATTTTTTCACAGTGGTAGGGTAGTTAAAAGTGGTTGAAAGGTATTAAAATATCACGATGTCCTACTTTTGAACATTCAAAATATTTTTTGGCCTTAATTCAGATAAAATCCTTAAATTTACTTTATTGGAATCAGAAAATTATATTATAATCTTCTTTTTTTTTAATACATTAATAACTTATTTTTTAAAAGTCTTTTAAACGTAAAAAATTTGTAACCATAGGACACTTAAGAAAAAACAATATTTAGTATATTTTATCCCCTTAGGTTTGATCAGTATCGCATTATTCCCACTGTGAATTGTATGACTTAATGGGCATTGGTCCACCGATGAATCGTAATAGTAAGGTTTTTACCATACAGCCAACACTCAGGAATTTAATGTACTTTAAAACCATAAATATATTTTGATTGTATCTATAAGAATTCAACGTTTTGGCTCAAACTACTGGCCTGTCTCTTGAAGGAAAAAAAAATAATTGAATGAAAAATATAACTTTATTCTAGGAATTTTAATCCTGCAAGCATATCAGGAAATATTAAATAGGTACAGTTGTAGAAGAAGGTAACTACATTTGTTTTGATAAATTAATGAAATATTGAACTAATGGAGAAATTTTCTCTACAGCACTTAATATTAATTGTACATTCATATAAAATATCAATTGTAAGTAAGAAATAAACAAAAATATTTCATCAATTTCAAATGCACAGACCTTAATATAAGTGATATTGTATTTATAACGAATTAATATTGTTCAAATCTTTATGGATACATACCTATATCTCTTCTAAAAGAAGACTGTCCCAATCCAGACATCTGAAATTTTACAGAATAGGCATATGTTGTGATCATTATTTCTATCAGTCAACTCTATGCAACACAGCATTGACTGCTCTCCAGCTGTCGCAATTTTGCAAACGTGGCAATTTTTGTATCGTGGCAATTTTCTTCCAAACGAGCGATTTATTGCAGAAATCGACACCAGAAAGTTTTGCATAATTAGAGAAAAAAATTAACAGCACAATCATTAAGAGGGCATACAGAAAAAATAATAAACAACAAAGGATATATATTCATTTCATGTTTTATAAATTTAACTAGTAAATATAACATTCCAGTCGGAATCATTTGACATGCCCTCTCTGCCATAATTGAAGTGCATTAGAATGTTAGTTCAAATAAATGAGCATTTTAAGGTTATTTATCTAGATCATCTCCCTTACCCTGGACGGTCATATAAAGGATTCCACAATTCAAATTGGTATTGCTAACTTTGGAACATTTTTTCCAAATGTGTTGTCGTATCATGGTAATTTTTAGTATCTCGGACTCTCGGAGGCTGTCAAAGCCCAAGGTACTTTTACTTTAAAGCTGGTCCAATGAAGGTAATTGTGGTCTGTATAAATTAATCTAAATTGATCAACATTAGAGTTAATGAGATATTTACAACATAATGGAACATTCATTTGATGTGCTGAAGCTATGGTGAGTGGTATGATGGTCAAATGAATTTAAGTTGACTTACAGTTTGATGTAGATATTTTCCTTTGTCTATTGCTGGTGCGGCTGCTGCTGTTGCTGTTAGACATTTCATCTCCCTGTTCTCCTCTCCTCTGTTAGGCTTCTCTATCCTCCATAATTATGTAAAAGTCATCTTATACTTAAAAGAGAGGGATCCCTCACAGTGCTGAATAGCAGGGGATGAACATAAAAATTTTCATGTAGGGTCCAGGGTTCACAGCTTATCTAGGCCCTATTGAGATGGCAGCACTTAGGAATGGTGCATTTAAATTTAATTGAGCTGCAGCGAACAGTAATAGTTGTTTATTATTCGCACTAATAGCCAGGAACAGTTATCAAAGGTATCTTTTCTTGCTGCAAAGAAATGGAAAATATGAATAAGCGTGATTGAGATAGGGTTAGGACCATTAGAGCTGACGTTGATGACCTGATCAATGTACCCCGAGGTCTTTGCTACACTACACTCCCGCTAGACGGAACACCCCCCGGTGCAGGATAACGGTACTGGGTAAACAAACAGGGGCCCCTGATGAACATTTAACAGGTGGGCTACGGTTCCCACGCAAGTCACCCCCGGTGTGTATTTACCGCGCCCGTAATGATAGCTGGGGCCGGTGCCATCCGTCACTTCTACCGACTTCTGTTGGCTAATCTTCTAGCCTCCGCTGCCAAATCACCTCCCATTCATGAATATAATATAGATACCTCGGGGCAGCCATCAGCAAACATATTGCAGACAAATTGGTCGGCCCAGTCATATACTGTAATCAGTGGAACTATTCCCAATTGATACCTATTATTGCCGTTGTCCAAGAATATCTTCCGGATTACTTCAGCTTTGTTAAACCCATTTATTAGCAGAGCCTATAGTTAATGTTCTCTCATCAGTTATTATTTAAACATTCCGTCTGAAATGTATCATAACAACGCAGTATGTCTTACAGTATGACTTCATTATAAGATATGCCACACACATCCTTGAAATCGGAAAAAAATATCACTTGTATACTCCCAGAACTAACAAAAAAAAGTTACTATGGTAACATGTTCCTTCAAGACAATCTTTGTTTACTTATTTATTGTTTTACCGTTATTCGATCAGGATAATTTTTTTGGAGTGAAGTTTTGAACACAACGTTGCCTCTCTTCTTGACCAGGATCGATACCAATTAACCAAATATACCTGTGTTTTTTCTTTGTTTTGTTTTTAATATCAGCGTAAACAGGTATGTTTGGTTAATTGTGAAAGCCCCTGTCGGTCTAAAAGCGAGGCAACGTTTTGTTCAAAACTTCGTTGCAAAAACATAACCTTGTAACAGGTCTCAAGGATTTTTTTTTTTTTACATTCAAGCTTCAATCCTCAGATATTATTATTGTCCGTGGGTTAACAATTTTTATTCAAAGAAAAATAACAGTCTTCAACGCCACACGAATCATAACAACACAAATATTTTTACAGTTTACAAAAATAATCACTTTGTAACACATAGATAACCATATGACTTGAGCTTCTGTTTAACGTAGTCTAAGCCTAAGGGTGTCCAGTCAATCGCTCCTTATATATAAAGTCGAAAGGAGAATGGTCAAGAATTTCGTGGATCGGCCTGGACGGTACTCGAACCTCTTAGTCACAAACACGTGCTATGACAGTTTGGTTTTGTTCACAATATTGTACTAGTTTCAGTATTGTCTTCTTCTGTTTTCGTTAAATGTTGTACATTATATCTGCAATCCAAGTAAATAAGTTATTAATTCGAATTCACCTAATTTTCATGACGCGATTTTGAAGTTTGAATAGTACTGATATATTTTCAGGTTTCCATTTTCAAGCGTTGAAATTCCGTCGATATTACCTAAATATTAACTGAATAGATATTACCAGTAATGAGATATTAGAGTTGACTATTTGTTCACCGTCCAATATTAACACAAATTATAACAACTTAATTACAAGTAAACACCTAACTTAAACATTTATTCGCTACGAAATATATGTACTTTTTTTTTTTTTTTTTTTTTGGGGGGGGGGGGACTTTAAGGCTTCCACTGTAGCCCTATACTGCCCATACTAACACCCATGGCACTGGGTGATACTTCTCCTACGAAAGAAGTATCTGAGAATTAAGTTCAATCTGAGAATTAAGTTCAAAATCAAACGAAAAAAGTAAAAAAATCTCAGTACTTAAAAGGAAATTATGAATTTACTAAAAAAATATCATTATAGATTTGCAATTTTATTTTTTATTTTTTTAAATAATCACAATTTGTTTTAGTACATTTTCTAATTCATAGCTATTGCTCCCATGTTTTTTCTGGCCACTTAACTCATTTCGGCTTAAATTCGACTAATTAAATGGGACAAAAAAAAATTAAATGTGTACATGCATTAAACATACTGTCCGAACCGATGTACGTATATACACAAATGAACATGCAAGAATTTTTAATCTTTTAGAAGTTTTATTCGCACTGTCAATGTGGTTTTTCATCCAGGGATACCGTAAAATTCACCATTGCAAGGGTAGGTTAAGTAATAGAAATAAAATAACATGAATGTGCAGTGATGTTGAATTGAGAAATTTGGATTTTTTAATGAGGAGAAAACATAAAGAGTGGTAATAGGTGTAGGACTAAATAAATAAAAGCCACAGGACGCATAAACCTTTACAAGGTTTTAATGAACGCGTTTTAATCTGCAGACTGCAACAAGATCATTCCATTGTAAATGGAAAATGTAATGGCAAACTTGGACAAATCCTGTTGCTGGAGAATTTATTCACCGGCGGACAGTGGTGGGGCCATTACGAAGCTTGGCGGGAAGGGCATAGTGTATTCAAATGGAGTCAGTTCATTAGATTATCTCCCAGGGGCTCTGATTTGACGTGCATGAATGGCCAAGCTATTCAACATATTCCCCCCACTCCTCGGTGAACTGTACCCATCTATCATGTTAATATTCAAACCCCTCTTCACGGGTGGTCCGTTAAATTTAAAACATCTTTCATATATTTTCCTCCTTGAGAAATAAAAAATTATAATTCGGCGGCCTGGGACATTTGCATGTAAAAGTGATTTGGACCATAATACTGTACTTGGTAATATCAGCAGAGACATTCTTAAATATTCTACTTCCTTCTATCATCTATGCATATTTGGAAGATATTTACTTTATAAATTTTACACGTGCTTATTTCGATATATTAGAGAAAATAAACCTGCATGGCTAAGAACAAAGTTCAAAATTAAAAGAAACAAGTAATCCTTTTTCAGCCTCAATTTCTAAGGGCTGAAAAGGAACCCAAGCAAAGGAAAGATTTTTAATACAAAAACAAGTAGTTAATTAGTGAAGGGATCATATCTTGGAGAGATAAATTTTCGACTCAAATGACCTGAAAATATTCCGCTCACTAACAAAAAAGTCGTAACTGTGCCGAAAAAAATTATATCTGTGATCATATTCTACTTTTTTATTTCATCAATTTAAAAAGTTCTCGGGAATCCATCTTCATCTTTGGAAGTGATCGTTAATGCGTTAATTTTTACTAAGTATATTTCTTATTTTTTTCAAAATCCTTTGATTAATTAATCATCTGAAATCCATTTATTCCAATGTATTGGAAAAAAAGTAGATAAAAAAATATGAAACCCATTAACGTCAATATAAAAAAAAACCCTACACTATTAATATTATACAATGTAAAAAGAGTACATAGTACAGACTAAATTACATTTATGTCGGAAATAAGTTTAACCAGACCTAGAAAGAATAGTTTTATAAAACTTTGCTTTCATTGCTCATTTTATTTATTAGTTTATTTGTAACAAAAAGGGGTCTTCAACCACTTGGGCCTTTTTAGCCCCCATAGAACATTTGCAAAAGTAGGAAGAGAAATATTAAAGAGTCAAAAATAAAATAATGAAATAGTAACATATAAATTATGGGTGACAGAATACAATAAAGAAGGTAGTATCGCTATTAAGAATTTAGGTGTTGCATAGGAAGGGAGAATACTGTAAAGGATAATATTATAAATGAATTAATGCTCACTAAAATTTGTGTTTTGAGAAACAACAAAAATATATTTTATATAACTTAAACTGCTCTCATCGCAGTATTTATTTTGAACCTACATAGCTTAACTAACTAATTTCATGTGATGAATAGACATTATGAATAATATAATATTTAAAAATAAAAATGATATTCTAATATGGCTTGCACTTTGAACCTATATCTATATTTAGTTTTTCTCGCAAAGGTTTTGTATAAAAGCGTGTTATACTGTTTAGTCAAAACAAAATTTTTGACTGTAAACTTTGTAGTTTTTGTATGTGTTTCGTTTTTGTTGATCCATAAATTTGTGAGGCTTACGTCTATATGGGTTTTTTGTAGGATTATGAAGTGGAAAAAAAGCTCCCAATAAGAATTCCAGGTTATCAGGCATTTAAGTACTGCACTTTTCAGGCAACAAACACAAATCATAATAATTAAAATAAAAATTAATAACAAGTGCTCTTATTTTCAATATAGCAATAACAGAATGAAATAAATCATTGATTGCTGTACTATCTGTTGGACGTACTAGAGATATAAGCTTATCAGCACTATCATGAATAAATGATAAATATTTATTTATAAAACTCAACTTTTTTAAGTTATAAATTGTACAATTGGGTGGATAACATAAATCAAGACATTCATAAATAATGGCAACAGACATATACTGCTTAATTTCAACTGAATAAACATTCTATGGTTACATATTGCTACGTTATTTATCAAATAATAAGAGGTATCGTAGTTTTTGTGTTTGAGGAACATGACGCTTGCCAACATAAATAAGTCGAAATGTATCTCTTAAAAGTTTTAAAGATGTGTGTTGTGACAAAGTTGAAAGTTGTGTGATTTGACATGATTTAATTTAATTTTTAATGTTCGAAAGGTTGTGTAAATTTAATAAAGGGAGTCTTTAAACGTATCTTCCGCGTAGGTTGCAGTAAAATTCTTAGAATTAGCAAGCATGTCATGTATGTTTAATGTATAGTACCGGTGCAACTACTGACCCTTGCGGAATTCATGCTTAAATTGATCGGAAGAAACTTCTGAGCAATGTCTGAAAGAGAAAAATCTGCCATAGATGTAAAATAGTAGTAAAACATACTTAACCATTTAAATCATAGTATTAATAACGACATGAATGCCAATTTGTGCAACCTCCATTCTACAAGGATGACCAGGAAGTACTCCAAGCTTTCATGTTTCTGTTTCATGAACAGTTCTAATAAAAACAATATGCATCAAAGAGAAAGGTTTTCAAAACAATAAGCTAGTTGTAAAGAATACGTAATTGTTGGGGGTATGGGGAGGGGGCGCGTGGGAAGGGAAGGAGTCTTGCCGAAGTGGTCTTGCATAAAGCCACCCACCCACCGCTGATGGGTGGATCCTTCACTTGTACCTGTATTCTGCTCGCATTAACAATTCCGGCTCGTTATTAATATACAGAATCTCATTTGCAAGAGTGCGTGGGCCTTCGAGTACATAATACATAATGGCGAGAGTATTCTTTGCGATATTTATTCAATCCCGGTCGCAATCATATCTGACATCTTCATCGGAGTCGGCTGTTGCGCCGTGAAGTCTGAACAAGCTCGTACTTGTCAGAATGGTTTCCAAGCAAGTCTCTTATCTTGTTTTAAATAAAACATTACCTGAAATTATTGCTTTTTACTAGTTTGAAGATAAGTAGTCTCGTAGTTTTTTTGACGGCGCTACTAGAAACATAAAGAATTGTACCTGCAAGATGTAAAATTTTTGTAGGTTTACTAATCTGTCAGAAACTTTCTTTATGCTCAACCGCCATGTTTTACCTCCTAATTATCAATTAATAGTACCCAATTTATAGAGACTGGGTATGGCCACAGGAAGATCTTTTGACCCAAGAGAGGATGTGTGGAAGAATTGAAAAGGTTCCTGCCTCAGCTGAAAACAACCCGAAATTTTGAGCATAGCATTTCAGTTCCTTACTATTGAGTTGCTCCGCTCTCCCAAAATTAAAATATCACTATTTGTTGCAACATAGTTATAAGTAAGTTATCTTTTGAAATGTTAAACAAAGGATAACATCCTGAGATGATCTCGCATGATAAAGATTTTTTTTTATTTAATTAACACAATTGAAAAGATGATCGCTACCATCGCTACAATGTTAAGGATTTGTTATACATACTGGATCCCACATTGGACTGTTATAAGTGAGAGATCTACATTTCTCAGGGTATTACAATAAAAAACTAGAAATAATGTAAGACTTATTTATTCCAGTGAAGCCAATTTCTTAGAAGTCCTTCGGGGATATTTTCATAATTCTTAACTTCAATTGGTATGCAATAGAATTCTTGAATCCAATGATTCCCTTAACTAGATATTTTCCAACCATGAGCAAACTACTGCTTACATAGAAATAAAAAGCTGACAAAGTATTTTTAAAGTTAATTTTCATTGGATGGTCAACATGTGTTATTTATGATAGTCATTCTACAGAGGTACTTTAGGGTTGGTGAAACGATCGATGTTCTGGCCTCACTGCTGATTCAAAATATAAAGTCATTATTAAAATGATGTTTCTTATTGAAAATATAATAAAAATGTTTTATTATATATTATTACATAATATAATAATTAATATTAACGCTGGGCTATTACAATGTGCTAAAGTTTTAGTAACTTGAGACGGCATACAGAATTTATTTTGGCCCACCATTACATAACCAAGCTGGATTTAAAGATAATTATTTGATAAATCCAACCGTGATTAATACTTTTTTGAATTAAGCAACAAGTTACTCGTGTCTGCACTCACTGAATGTCTGTGTCAGTGTCAAAGTCAGTAGAAGTTTCACTGTATCAGTATATAAAATCTACACGCACTCACTTTAAAAAAAAAAAAAAAATCCCTATCTGAAATAATATCTGAATTATTAACTCAATGTCTTCAAGAGAGTAAAAAAATTTTTTTATTCATATAAACTTGTTTTACCCTAATATATTTGAAAGTTGATTGACATTGATTTATTGACCCAATTTCTTCAAGATATTCTCAAAATTATTTTTTCACATTTATTTATTACTAGCTGTATGTCCCGGTTTCACCCGGGGAATTTCATTTTTCTAATGAAACGGTCGATTCGTAAAAAAACCATTGTCAAAGCGAGATCATTAAGATTTTTATTAGGATAAAGGATATCAGCTGAAGTTATGTAATTTTAATATGGACAGGTGTTAACGCACCTGGTATGAAAGAACCACTGAGCGAAATTTGGAGAATTCAGGATAAACGGTATGGAATTCTATAAATAACAAACAAACAAACAGAAATATTGCCCTGCAGTTTCAGCTTCTCGCAAATCGGCTTGGCTAAGCCTTTGTGGCGCAAAGCGGGCCTCGTATTCCTGGGCAGACTCAGTTTCCCGCGATTCTGCCTGTCTAAGCCTCTGTTGTTCAATCCTTTTTTGATGTTCGTCGAGAGTTTCATCTGCTCGTATTGGACGTTGTTTTTTAGCTTTTGAGCTCACTACTCCTATTGAAGCTCGCTTCTTAGGTGGCATTTTTAAAAAATAAATTCACCATACATTTAAATAAACGTATTGTAATGTTAAAAAAACATAAAACATATGGTTTAAAAATCCCAGAACTCGACACCTGCCAAAGGACGGTCTTACCGGGCCTTGTTGGCCTCTTCAAAATCTATAAAATGATTTTTTAGGCCGTTTTTTCGACTCAACGGTCGATTTCGTAAAAAAAACATTGTAGACCGAGATCATTACGAATTTTATAACAATAATGAATATACCCAGAGATTGGCTGAAGTTATGCAATTTTAATATGGACAGGTGTTCGCACCTGGTATCAAAGAACCACTGAGCGAAATTTGGAGAATTTAGGACAAACGGTATGGATTTCTATAAAGAACAAACAAACAGAATTTCAACTTTATTTATATAGATATTAATGGTTTTTAACCTAATATATTTGAAAGTTTAATCATTTTGAGAAGATTTATTCGTTTACTTGATTTACGGATATAATGGATCTTGTAAAAAAAAAAAAAAGTACTATAAATTATTAGAATAAAGTATTAGTTACTATAAAGTAACTTATAACTAAATACTAAAGGAACTAAATACTAAATAAATAAATAAAAAAGTACTACTATAAATTATTCCTAGCGTTGAGCACTATAATTGAGTCTTACAAGGCAAGATTATTACTCATTTCACATGATATTGAGAATTCAAACTTTTACAGTGTGAATTACCGGAAGTTGGACGTCGAGACTTTTGACGCCTCCGAGAAGAAGGATTGAATAACCACTGACAGGGAGTAAATAACTAGTCCAACTATTCATTAATGTTTCCACCTATCCCTATTCCTTCATAGCCACATCAATGAAGGAGTGACTGGAGGAGGATCTGTTGGCCTCAAAAGGTGCTGTTTAGCAGAAATATGCCGAGCCAGCAGATACAACCTGTTATAACGTGAGGGGTGGAATTAGGTGTCGGAGGTGTTTCGTCAAAAATTGGCCGGGCTGCCCCCTGGCCGGTCGTGCGGAACCTCTTACAGTTTCCCAACGTCTTCCAAAGGACCCGAACATTTGACCCTAACACTTGCTTATTGCATAATTTCTCTAGTTGATCCTTCGAATTGAGTTCTCTCCTGTAGCCCCATTAATAACTATAATAGTACCCTTAAATATAGTAAATGAAGTCTACAACACTGTGTTCTTGAATCCAGATTGGATTGTATGAAGCTCCTTAATACATTACAGATTATTACTACTATAACCGCTTTCGCAACAATGTTTGATTTTTACAATTTAAATAACATAGAATGAAAAAATCCTTAGTCATGAAATCCTTCTTTTTTATTTTATATTTACAGATTTTTTTTTCTCCGTGAGCATTTTGATATTAGACTCGCAATTATCTTATAGACTTATAATCAACTAAATACCTATGACAATTTCCTTAATTTATTTTGTCCCTGAGATGCGTTATCTCTAATAGTATACAATAATTAAAAGGTATTTTTGTCGGTACCCCATAGCTTTTTTTGACATCAGATCATATGATCATTTGATATGATGATTTAGATATCATTTTAAGAATTTCCTCTCCTTTCAGGTGGGAAGTAATCAGATTCCCCAGAAAACGCCAGGAGAGAGAATAGCTAAAATATCGAAGAAAAAGCTGTAAATAAAAGAATACCCCATCTGAGCATAACTCAAAAACTATCGATTATTTGTCGATTATGTGAGTGCCAAAAAGGTCTCTTTATTCCTTATATTTCGAGAGAAAAAAAAACATATTTTTTTTTTAACCCTTAACTACTCACCCGAATCAATGTTACTTACCTTCTCACCTCGGGTCAATATCACCCAGAACGCAACCAAATATTTAAATATCCTTAGGGTGTAAGATATTAGTTTTAAACAACAGGATGTATACAATTTATGAAAGTTTTAAAATATGAATAGCATGTCGAATTGTGGGTCTGAAATGAAGTACTAAAATAAAGGAACTCCTTAACATTACTATTATTATCATAATTCCTTTCGATTTAAAATTCAAAAAATTGTCTACAAACAACCTTTGAAGTTAAAACAAATAAGAAATAAGTGGTTTTTACAAAAGCAATCCCCGCATTGGACACTAAAAATTGGCTTGCACAACTACTCACCTCGGGTCAAAATATTGATTTCGATAAAATAAACACCTCCCTTATTTTCCAGACTCTGGCAAGAAGTAACTGGAGCCAAAACAAACGATATGTCAAAGTTTGGTGATTATTCAATGCCAAAGAAGTATAAATAGAATGAAATGAAACTTGGTATGGGTCAATATGACCCGATGTGAGTAGTTAAGAGCCCTTAATCATGGATATCATGTCTATAGGCTCATCATGGCTTTAACAGTAAAGTATATGCCTGCACAAGTATTTATGTAGCCACTATATAAGTAGCAGCTCTCCACATTTCCTAAATATGAAAAAGAATCATAAAAATAGGACAATCAGTTACAAAGTCACATTATTTTGAACCATGTTCATGATAGGTATAGTTTACATAGAAAAAAAATCTCTTCTTCATACTATAAAGTTCTTATTTAGTGTCAAATTAAGGCTATAAGGTTTTTGATTAATATAGTTTGCGAATCATTTGCACGGGCCAGCTAGTATATTTTTATTTAATAACTATAATCTGTATAAATAAAGATGAAATTCAGTTTGTTTGTTTGTTCTTAAAAGAAATCCATACCGTTTGTTCTAAATTCTCCAAATTTCGCTCAATGGTTTTTTCATACCAGGTGCGAACACATGTATAACTTCAGCCTATCTCTGGGTATATACGTTATTGTTATAAAAATCGTTAAGATCTCGCTTTACATTGGGTTTTTACGAAATCGAACATTTCATTAGAAAAATGAAATTCCCTGGAAATGGATATGATGAAAACGGGATATACTGTAGCTATAATAAATTAATTATAATTAAAATAAATATAATAAATTCATACTTAAATGCCAAAAATAGTTTAATTGCTATTTTAAACATTCTTTTTTGTTTAAATTGAAAACTTTTGATATGCTCATTTAAAAAAATGTAAAAATTTGAATAATTCACAGTAAATTATATCAAGGATACCATGAAATATAAATATTTAACAAAAATAAAACGTTTTACATGACTGTTAGTTGATTAAAGGAATCTAACAATTAATAAATTGGGACACATATTTCTATTGGAAAAATTGGGACACATAGGCAAAAATTACATATTTTTGAAATATATTAGCATAGAAGGAAACACCAAAATTTCTACCGTTTGGGCGAAATGGATTAACTATGATAGCAAATCTTTTTCGTCGTTTCAGCACACCCCGAAGTTTTTTACCGGACACAACTGGAAACATAGAAACTAGTTTTGAAGTTTTAATATTAATAATACATTATCATACAATTTTAAAGTAAAGGGGAAAATTAAGTATTTATTTTTAGATACTGATTTTTATTATAGGCGGTTATTCGAAAAACCGCTTAAATTAAATTAATATAGAAAAATTTCGATTATTAAACTGTTATTCAATTAAATAATTTATGTATATTATAAATAAAAAACTTATTACAATTAAATTATTCAATCAATAAAAACTTGATATAAAAATTTAATATCAACAGATTTCTATATGTTGTGATTAAATTAAAGGATTCTTTCTCCGCTTCATCAAGATATCGATCTTGACTTTATGCCTCATCACCATTTAGGATTTATCGCTGCATTCCTGAGCTTTTGCCAAATCAGTATTTTCACCGATAACTCAAACACTTTCTTCAATAATGATCTTGGTACTTCGATAAAATCGTTTTGTCAGCCATACTCTCATAATAAATAAAAAACAGAAAATAAGAGGAATTAAAACGTGGTAGTTATGTATATGAGGATGAGTCTTTTTCAAAATGATATTTATTATCTTATACAAACATTTATTTTTATCACTCGATATCTCCTTTCGAGAAACATTAATACATAATGAAAATATGTCTGTTTATTGTGAATGGCCAGGATCGAGTTTCCTAAAAACCCCTGTTGAATTTAATCATGGAGTGAGTATTATAAAATTTGGCCGATATCTGGGAAGACTGTCAAAGCTCCCAAACAGCTTTTAGTGTAGGAAATATGTTACGACCCTAGAATCAGTTAATAGCCTCTTTGGAACGGAAAGCGCCTTGGGTGAGAATATTATCATTTTTCTCCTCTCAGCTTTTTAGAAGCCTTTTATCAGATCGTTATAAAGGAGAGCGACGTAATCATAAAGAGCGTCAAGCATTATTTCCATCCTTCCATTCACACCTATCATCCCCGAAGGATTGTTGGGACCAAATTTTATCTCTACTTTTGCGAAGGCCGATAAAAGCCACTATGCTATTTTGAAATGTTTAACTCCTCTTTCTTATTTTAGTAACAGCGTTTTTTCTTCCCATTTGTAAAGTCTTAAACACCCACGTAACTGCCTCATTTGCGATAATGTAATCTTAAGGCATTAAAACAGCCAATATATTCAATATTAAAATGTTAGTTATGATAATAAAATTAGTTTTTTATTAAGATTAGTAGAACTCAAAACTGGTTTGAGAACCTTCTTTTCTTATTTTATATTATTAATAAAAAAATCTGGTGCGTGCGCGCAACACATAACTTTCACTTACCAACTTTATGCGTTGTGTTAATGCCACTTCTCAAAGTTCCACATGTTTCCGCATTTATTTTTACTTTCACTTACCTAATTATGAAATATATATTAAGTGGAAGTATTGCGATCGTGAAAAATTGCGACTTCCGGTTTTCAACGGAAATGCATGTTTTGGGGCCCCCTGAGTCCAAATAACCAAGTCCCGCGAAATGGTTTTAATAATGATAAAGTTTACCTGACATTAAAGAACAGCTAATTTTCATTTAACATGACGAATTTGATAAAAGTCGTTAACACGTTGAGCGCCAAGCGGTACGATCGTACCGCTGTTGGACTATTGGCTGGGGCCGAGGCGGTCCCCAGGTACCGCCCGCTCCCGCCAGCTAAAAGATTGTTCTGGGCCAGGGGACCGCCTCACAGTGGGACGAATCGCCAATCTAGGGGGAAATAATTCTGGAAGCGACTTATTTTATGTTAATGTTTGTAGAAAATTGCATTTAAGCATAAATTAATAAATAAAAGTCAAAATAGTGGTTTTTGGCAATGGTCATAAAAAAAAAAAAAAAAAAAAAAAAAAAAAAAAAAAAAAAAAAAAAAAAAAAAAAAATTAAAAACCTATATAAAATTATTTAGATAAATTGTAAATAATGGAGTAATTCTATTTATATTTTTTTATTCAATTTTCAATTATTCAAAAAGAAAAAAAAACATATTAACTATAAAATAACGTCAAATACATTTTCTAAAAATTATATATTAAATTCTAATATCGAAATGTAAAAAAAATTGTTTTTCATTCCGAATCATCTGAATGCATACATCCGGCGACTTCAATACAAATATTCTATCCAATTCTCCCAAAAAACAGTTCATTTTAGACCTGGTATGTTCCCTGAACCTATTTATTGTTCGCTTCGAGTCGAGTAATCATGCCCAATCTTTCCTTACTGATATCGATCATATTTTCGAGGACTTTTGTCAACAACTAGTATCATACTCATAAAATCTGTGAGCGACGACTTAGCCACGACTTAATACGTATTTCCAATGATCTTTCGAATCCTACTTTATTTCTAAAATATATATCTTGGAAAAACCTAGATTACCTGACAGCAGATGAAATAAATCTATCCCTTGATCTACTATCCCGTTGTGTAGGACCCATCTATTCCTATGAATCAATTGACGACATGGAAGAATGCCTAACATCCAATCTCGTTGCCATCCTAAAATAAATTGAACCCCTTAAAACTTGTACCTTCAGATGCCCCCTAGTCCTTGGAATTAACCCAGATATTCGGGAAATATTGAAGAAAAGGATGATTCCAGACGTTCCGGAATAATCTTCCGGTATCTTACGGTATTCATTCTAGACCTGGTATGTTCCCTGAACCTATTTATTGTTCGTTTCGAGTCGATTAATCGTACCCAATCTTTCCTTACTGACGTCGATCCCCCACCACTACACCACAAAATAAAGACTTTTTTAATATTTACCTATGCGAGAGGTAATTAGATAGGAAAGCCAAATAAATATAAACTTACTTGCCGAATCGTCTTCCATACCGTGGTATAAATTTTTTTCCAAAACAATATGAAATTCGCTGATCTATGTTGCCGCTTCATCGATAAGATGTTCAAGTTATCTGACTTATTGTGACGAGTGTGGCGTGTTTATTCTTTTGATATTCCGTGGGTATTTGTTTTAAGGATTAATGGTTTGTAGATACCTAAGGTATACTGTTGTTTTTATGCTTTATTTCTTTCTTATTCCTAGAAAAGAAAAAATCTTGCTATTTGCTTTTAATTGTTGTACTTATGGTCATCGAATCTCGTTTTTTCATAGCTTCGGAGATTGCCGTAGTGTATTCCAATGAAACTGGTTTACTATATATCTATAAATTTCATTAGCACCTCCGTATTGCCTCAAAATATTAAAAATATAGGCTCTCAACAATGTGAGATTTATACCTTTAAAAAAAGCGCACACCTTTATTAGCAGGTATTAGCAGTTCATAATGAATACTTTATTTCTATATAGTGTGGACTATATTCTGTATAAATATCTCGGTGTAGATCGGTGTAGATTTTTAGTAACCCCTTTTTAATAAGAAAAAAAATATAGCATATCGACTATTGAAAAGAAAGGAGGATACTCTGTATTATATCCACATTTAAAGAACCAAGAACTTATATAAACTTAATTTCTGAATCGTCTTCTATTGCCTAGCATAAATTTTTTTCAAAAAAAACACGATCCATTCTATGATTCTATTGATTTTACAATATAATTTGGAAATACGCTGACTAAGCATTATAAGGGAACTACCGTATTCAAACCCCCATTATTCTCTTAATACTTGCTTAAAGTGATTAATAATTTGTAAATGCCTTAGCTAGACTATTGTTTTCAAGAGACTGACAAGATTTTTTCATATCGTTGATGTTAACTATTTCCGCCTAGATTGGCGATTCGTCCCACTGTGCGCCTGCCGAGCGTGATTTCAAGGCATATTGGACCGCTCCGGCCCCGAACAATTCGCCAATGCAATTGGCCCAAATGTTTTTTTTTTTTTTTTTTTTTTTTTTTTTTTTTTAATTTGGGGGGTATAAATAAATAAAATAAATTAATTTTATTTCTTTTTTTACAAAACAAAATATCTTATTTATTAAAATAACATATTTTAAGGGGACAAGGGTTGACGTCGCGGTCATATCCGGGCAGCCCCCGTACTACTATAGGTAGCGGGCTTTACCCTGGGGCCGGGCGGTACATACGTACCGCTCACAAAATTATTGTTTAATTGCCAAAATTAAACTTTTTATTTATTTCTTTTGCAATTTTTGTATCATTCTAATCATATTAAAGTTATAAATTAGGAAAAATTGCTTTGGCCCCAGGCAAAAGTACATCATCTTTTCCCTGGCGCTCAACGTGTTAAAGTCGTTTTTGAGATCATCGAAAAAAAAGGTAAAAATTGGAAAAAAAATTATGAAATAAAGTGCCCGCTCCGTTTGACCAATTTTGATGAAATGTTGGCTATCACATGTTTGGCATATACATACATCAAATACCCAGTTTGATCAAAATCGTTATAACCGTTTTTGAGTAAATAAAAAAAAACACTTGAAAATGATACAAAATTTATTAAGTAAAGTCCCCCCTACGGTTGATCAATTTTGATGAAATTTTTACAGTCACATCTCGGGCATATAAATAGATCAAATACTCAGTTTAATCAAAATCGTTAGAGCCGTTTTTGAGAAAATCGAAAAAAAACTTAAAAGTTATTAAATAAAGTACCCCCTCCCTTTGAGCAATTATGATGAAATTTTCGCTGTCACATCACGGGCATTTGCATACACTAAATACCCAATTTAAGTTTTGTACGGCCTATAGTTTTTGAGCTAGTCTGTTCACACACAGACACACAGACACACAGACCATTTCGCGGGACTTGGTTATTTGGACTCAGGGGACCCCAAAACAGGTATTTCCGTTTAAAACCGGAATTCGAAATTTTTCATGATCGCAATACTTTCCTTACTGTATATTTCATATATACGTAAGTGAAAGTAATAAATAAAATTAAAATACCTAATATTTCTAAATAATTTTATCGGAAGGTGGTGATTAGACACGGTTTCTGCATCACCGTTGTTCTTAAAAATTGAGGTACCATTGACCGTAACCAAGCGATGAATCTCTCTTTAAAGATACTACTAAACATATACCATCCCAGTCAGCAGTTCTCGCCAATTGGCAGCCAAGTAATTGTAAAAGTTTACACAATTCTCCAATATTAGGAAGTGATTGAGGGCCATTGTTATAGATTATTTGTAGAAATACAAGAATATTATTTTTTCATAATTATATAATTATATAATTTTATTTGATAAGAGAAGATTGATTAAAAGATTTCGGTGGGCACGTGGGTTACGTGAAATAATGTCTATTGGGAATGAAGAATTTCAAGAAAGAAAGAAATTCATTTCACAGAATTATATTTTCCTTTAAATTGGATTACAAATATTTTAATATAAAAAATAATAAGATGAATATCTCCAATATTCTACCAAAATTTATTGAAATAGTATTTATGACGATTCTGTTTTTTATTTATTTTTAAAATTACTGTTAATCGTTTTATCATTTTCTTATTTTTGATTTTGGTGTCGTTATTGAAATTGATTCTTTCATTTTAATTTTTGGTGATTCCAGCCTGAAGATGAGAAAAGAGTAGGTTTGTCTTGAAGTGTATATAATCATGACTGAATTATTGACGTGAAAACAAAATGATATTATTATTACTATTAGAACAAGCCCAAGAAGCCCATATTTTAAACATAAATCAAGGTCTGTACATCTGAAGAAAATGCGATGAAAATAACAATATGCGTCGCTCTATCAAGTCGCAATAGAGAGGTCAGTTTTTACACTGCATTGTGGAGGGCTGTGTGGGCGGGGAGGTTAGCGCCCTCAAACTAATAAAGGGTAAGTGAAAGTGTTGTCTTGAGTGTGTGACTACGCTAGCCCGGGCTAAATATAGATCTTCCTATTGCTAAACTCGCCCCCTTCTTTCTCAGGATTTTTCAGCTTCTATCGAATAAAATGAGAGAATGAAATTTAAAAAAAAACTAAACAAAAAAAATGTGAAGAAGAATCAGGTTGTTTGACGAATCAGTTGAAAAACAATTAAAACTGATCATACATATAAATCAGTAGAAGACGTTTTAGATAGAGTGGGAACGTGTATTAGCTAGTTTTGTCCGTTCGGTGAAGAATGTCAAGAGTTAGGTAAGCTATCATCGGTCTCTGAGTGATCTATTTTATCAAATAATGTTGGTATGACTCATAGAAGAAGAGCGGGTAAGCAATTGAAAAAATGTGAAATATAATGAATCGTATTGGTAAGTTAAGTCAATAAACCACTTTATTATGGCGGCGTTTCAAGACTATATTGTTCTCATTATATATAATTAATACAGACAATTATTATCCACAACTAAGGAATTTTATATATTTATTTAGTCCTATAATTTAGGATTAAGTAAATATTACTTAATTAAATGCACTTAAAAAATACCTGTTTAACTCATATAATTTTATCCCATCATATTTATTCTGTCTGTTATTGACTGAACCAAGAAAAACTGAATAAAAAAAAAATTAACCTAAAAATCTAACTTTGATTTAAAGTCGATTTTGTGACAGTAGCGGATCCAGGGGAGGGTCTCGGGGGGCTCCCCCCCCCCCCCCGAGAGGTGAGGACACTCATAAAGTGTTACTATTTCTATACGAAATGTCTACGAAATCTATACGAAAGTCATTTTTCAAGTCCACTAATTGAAAATGAATTGTATTTAAACATTTACAGTAATTTATAACGTCATTATGTACTAATATGTATTTTAAATCACAGTCTAGCTCTAGCTGCCGTCTAGTAAAGACATCCCTTTAGCCTTTCAGTTGTTTGTTCTTAGTTTTCATCTTATATTGTTTCATTTTATAAAGTGTGTGATTTTTATTTTGTCCCAGTTTGTTTAAGTTAAGTAAATTCATTTTTTGTGACTCTAAGCATTTTCTCGAACAATTCGTTAATTAACAATGCCCCCTGGGGAAGTGTAACCAAAATGGGAGATCATCCAAGCACCTCAGAAATTAAAGGAAAAATGAATGCAGTAGCAAAAAGGAAACGTGGTGAGTCCACTATATATAATATTCCTGTAGAAAATAGCTATGCCATTTTTTCTGACGATGATGAAGAAGAGGATATGGATGATAACGTAGTAAACTCACCGAAACTTATTTATCCCCCAGTAGTGGTAAACTCTTCTTTTACTAACCATAAGGAAGTTATAACAAATTTAAAAAAAACAATAAAAGAAATTAACATAAAATATGCTGGTAATAAAACAATTTTTTATGTTTATAACGACGAAGACTTTAAACATATAAAAAACGAATTAAAACTTAAAAATTACAGTTTTCACACTTATACGCCAAAGCATGAAGTTAAACCCAAAGTGGTTTTAAAAGGCATGCCCCCCGATTACTCAATCGATGACATAATGTCCGATCTAATGCAACAGGGATTGGAAATTTATAAAATGTTCCCAATGATAAAAAAAACCGAAGGTAAGGAAACCAAGCTACCTCTAACAATCGTTATATTAAATAATAAAGATCAGCTGGCCAAACTAAATCATATCAAATACTGCAACAACGTAGTAATATCCTGGGAAAAATATAGTAGTAAAAAAGTTTTAACTCAATGTTATTTATGCCAAGAATATAACCATGTAGCTAGAAACTGTTTCAAAAAACCAAAGTGCTTAAAATGTGCCGAAGAACACTTCTCTAAAGAATGCCCAAATATTCTACGCGACGATTTCGTACCGAAATGTAGTAATTGCAAAGAGGAACACTTTTCCAATTACGAAAAATGCCCGTATTATATAAGAAATCAACAATTGAAGTTGAGCAAACAAAGACCGTCAATCAACCCTTCACAACGAACTATCTTCAGACCGAAACCTAGCGATTTTCCCTCTTTACCAAAGTCAGACTCAAAATGGTTTCAAAAAACATTTACCTCTAATACTAAGGAAAAAATAACTACACACAATAGTGAACCTTCTATTACGGATTGTTTTAAAGAGGTTATGAATATTTTTAAACTGTTTAATATTAATAAATTGATTAGCAAATTTAAAAATATTGTGTCGGAAGTAAAAACTGCAGAAGACAGCATGTCAAAAATATTCATCGTAATAGAAGGTTTATTATCCTTAATTGATTAATAGACCGATGTCTATGATTTTTATAATGAGTGTGAATTACTTTATAATTTTCAATATGTTGTTATTTATTACTTTATTATTACTTACAGTAACCCTTAGCCACAGTAATTCTCCGTGTGCTATAAACTTTAAAGTCCACTGCACTAATACACAAATAACACCGCTTACTCATTATTCTATGGAAACTAACCACACCATTAAATTACGTATCCAAATGTATACTGTCTGGGGTTTGTTGACTTTAAACAAAACATCTATGCACAGGTCTAATGCTTTGACAACAATAATACCGTCCCTTGTTTATTGCATAACTAATAATATTTTCATCAGCTTACTGATAAATTCTCGTTTATACTCTCACTTTCTTTTTAATACGAAGTATCAGAAATCACCAAGTTTTTCTATCTGGTCACCCTGGGTTGTTAATAAATTTAATTTTCATAAAATTTTAACAATAACTATACCGTTATCAATTGAATGTACAAACACTAAACCTTCGTTAGCTTTGTTTATACCCCCTCAAATATTAAAACACATCTCTATAATTCTATTGCTCATACCACGTACTAATGGCAACTAACAATTGTAAAATTAAATTCATGATGTGGAATGCCCAAACAATCCGAGGTAACGACGTAGAATTTAAATTATTCCTTCATCAAAATCAACCCCATTTAATCGCAGTAAACGAAACCCGACTATCTCCAAATGACAGATTCTCTGTTCCTGGGTATAATATTTACCGACGAGATCGGAATAGAGCGGGAGGGGGCGTCATGCTATTGGTCCGCTCAGATGTTGAGCATCACTCTATACAAGTGCCTGACTTAGACACCACCGAAGCAGTAGCGATCAATTCTATAATTAATAATAAATCTACAACAGTTATTTCCGCCTATATTCCACCAAACAAAATTCACATTCCGGACATCGTTAAATTATTTCATATGAATAACCAAGTAGTACTTTTCGGTGATCTAAATGCAAAACATATCCAATGGAACTGCCATAGTACTAATAAAAACGGTAAATTACTTTTAAACTTCATTGCTAGTAATCAAATACAGCTGCACAGCCCGTTTGAACCTACTCATATTCCGACGCAACGAAATTATAAACCAAGCATCATTGACTTAGCTCTTACTAAAAACATATACAACTTGTCACCCCTTATCGCTCTCCCATCTCTAAACTCAGATCACAACCCCGTTATTTTTCGCTTGGAATCCACATTAAATATTCATCCGAAAAAATTCAAATTTATTTTTACGAAAGCAGACTGGCAAAAGTTCCGGAATGAGTTAGATTCCCGTATCTCCATAAATCCTACGATTAAAAGTTCACTGGAAATCGATAATGCCATAAAAACATTAAATAGTGACATCAAAGAATCTATGAGATTATCCATACCTCAACAACCTCACCATCCAAATAATTCCGTTAATATACCATTTCACCTAAAAATGCTTATAAATATAAAAAACAGGCTAAAAAGAAAATACCAACGCACCCGAAACCCTCAGACCAAATCTATATATTACAGACTAAATAATTTTGTGAGATATCGCATTAATAACTGGAAAAATGAAAACTGGGCCACAATTCTAAATTCATTTCGACCCGGGGACAACAACATTTGGAAAATCCATAAAACATTTACAAAGCAATCACCTAAAATTCCACCCCTGAAACATAATAATAGTTACATATACCCAGACAAAGATAAAGCACAACTTTTAGCCCAATATTTCCAAACTTCTTATACAATAACTTCAAACTCGGGTTCAAACCACCACAACCGCAAAATTATCAAATCTGTTAAGAATTATTTAAAGGAACCATACATAAACAACTTCCCTTCCATCTCTCCTAAAGAAACCAGTAAGATTATCAGAAATATAAAACCTAAAAAAGCCCCAGGAAACGACCACATTCCCTCCATAGTAATAAAAAATCTCAGCAAAAAATCAATTTATTTTATAACCAAAATATACAATTCCATATTACGATATAGGCAATTTCCCGTAACTTGGAAAACTTCGAGAACCATAGTTATACCAAAACCAAACAGAAACCCAGCTGAAGTTTGCAATTACAGACCCATAAGCCTACTCAATACACTATCTAAAATTCTAGAAAAATTACTTTTGACGAGAATTCAAAATCACATCAACCAATACAACCTTATAATAGATGAGCAATTTGGATTCAGGGAGCACCACTCCACAATTGACCAGTTGGCACGCCTCACAGACTTCATAACCAAAGGCTTTAACGAAAAAAAACATACCGGCATGCTTCTATTAGACCTTGAAAAAGCGTTTGACACCGTCTGGCACGATGGACTTATACACAAATTAATCAAATTCAGATTCCCACCATATTTAGTCCATATCATCCATTCATATCTCTCCAACAGACAATTCTACATTCAAATTAATAATGCTACCTTCAGCACTCTTCCGATTGCTGCTGGTCTTCCACAAGGTTCCTGTCTTTCCCCAATCCTATTCAACCTATACACATCCGATTTTCCATCTCACCCACATGTAATTAGATCTATGTACGCTGACGACACAGCTTTATACACCTCTTCCTTCAGAATAGATACAATAGTGAATCGACTACAGCAACATTACAAAAAAGTAAACAAATATTGTCTCAATTGGAAATTGAAAATCAACCCCAACAAATCAGAAGCAATAATTTTCACAAAACGCAGACCTCATTTAAACCACGAAATTAATATTGACTCAACCCGCATACCATGGTCAAAATCTGTTAAATACCTTGGTTTAACGCTTGACAAATCCCTCACTTTCACGGAACACATAAACAAGAAAACTGATGCGGCAAAAAAAATTATTTACAAAATGTTCCCTTATTTCAATAAAAAATCCAAACTTAGCCCAACGCTCAAGCTTATTATTTATAAATCCGTAGTTCGTTCATTAATAACTTATGCCTCACCTGTATGGAGTTCAACCTGTAAAACCAACTATAAAAAACTTGAAAGAATACAGAACCTTTGCATGAGAATCATTAACAACTATCCCCGTTACACGAAAATATCTACCATGCTCAAAGACCTAGATCTGCCCACAATCGAACAATTTGTCCTATCACATACCTCCAAATATTTCAGAAATACAACAGTCTCCACAAACCCATTAATACAAGAAATAGGAAACTATAGCAAAAACTCACTCAAACGCTACACTCACAAACGAACCAAACATATATTATTAAACTAATCATTTCTGATGTCTTTATTTCTTCCTTGTTTATGTATTTATTTATTACTTTGTGAAGTTAATTGTGTTCATTTAAATTAAGTTAACTCTTTTTATTTTTAGTTTATTTTTATTTTGTGTAGGTTTTTTCTTATTTTTTCCTACTGTCTTATAATTTTTACCTTTGTTTGCATTATAAACAATCATCAAATTAATATAAATTGTTGATTTTAAGGATAATATATCCGAAATCATGTAAAAACTTGTAAATATGTATGTTGTACAATTTTATAATTAATAAAAACTTTTCTCTCTCTCTCTCTGTATTTTAAATTAGGGCCTTCATTACTCATGGAAAAAAAAAAGTGCGCCCCCCCTCAGAAAATTTCTGGATCCGCCACTGTTGTGTAATTTACCATATATTTTTAAATTATTCTTTTCTTCCATTTTCTTTTTGGACCAATTGTCACATTTTATTTAATAATTCGCTTGCTTTGCGAAGCTATGTTGGCTTGTTTAAAAGAAATTTATTACTGATTCTGTTTTATTTACATACTTTGGTTTAACAACATAATGCTTAAAGTTTTTGAAGATTCCGAATTACTATAACAAACATTCTAAGCACCTGGCAGAATTCTAGTCAGGAGGCAGAACTTGCCAAATCGTACTTGGATTCGTTTCTTCCAACTACTTATTTGTTAGCCATAAGTTAATAGTTATAGTTAATTTTATATAGTTAATTTTATTTTTATTCTTTATTTTAAAATATTACAGCTAGGGTTCTGCCTAATAATTTTGCTTGACGTAACATATATGGATATACATGTGGCTAGGATATATACATAAATAGGATGTATTAACAAATATTAGACTAATATCATTAAAATACACGAACAAAACATCCAGTTTCTGCTTGGATCCATTATCTTAAACTATTTGAAGTTTTAGGCGAAGATCACTAGGAGTTTATAAAATAGTAACTCAAAGCTCAAGTTACTTCAACGTGTTTTAGAAAGGAATTTTACAAATTTAGTTCCAAGGTTGCAGATATTGTTGATCTATTAATTACTTTCGTTGTTGACCTGCCCATAAAATAATATATATATATATATATATATATATATATATATATATATATATTCTTTTTTTTCTTTTTATATATATATATGAAAATAAGTTAAAAAAAAATCTGGTGCGTGCGCGCAACACACAACTTTCACTTACCAACTTCCTTAGATTAGAAATTAATGCGTTTTGTTAATTGCCACTTCTCAAATGAATAGAACGGCTTTAATTATGAACAATGGTCTGTCATTAAAGGCGTACTCTGCATGGGTGGGCTCAACGAGTTTTATGAGTTGACTGAATATTTTTCTTTTTTTCTCCTCTTTATGTTTTCTTTATATTTATCATATCTCATATTTTTCCATTTATTATTTTTAGGCGTAACGAGAGACAGTTAATTTCTCCATATAAACAAAAACAAAGGTACTTAGGAAACAAACAAACAAAAAAGGCCCCAACCCCCCCCCCTCCCCAAAAAAGCCCCCTCAGAACATTTTAATAATGATAAAGCTAACTTGATATTAAAGAACACATAATTTTCATTAAACATGACGATTTGATCAAAATCGTTAAAGCCTTTTTTAAGTAAATAAAAAAAACACGTGAAAATGATACAAAATTTATTAAGTAAAGTACCCCCTCCGGTTGATCAATTTTGATGAAATTATTACAGTCGTATCTCGGGCATTTACATACATCATATAACCAGTTTGATCAAAATCGTTAAAGCCGTTTTTGAGTAAATAAAAAAAACACGTGAAAATGATACAAAATTTATTAAGTAAAGTCCCCCCTCCGGTTAATCAATTTTGATGAAATTTTGAAAGTCTTATCTCTGGCATATAAATAAATCAAATACTCAGTTTAATCAAAATCGTTAGAGCCGTTTTTGAGAAAATCGAAAAAAACGTAAAAAGTTATTAAATAAAGTACCCCCTCCCTTTGAGCAATTTTGATGAAATTTTTGATGTCACATCGCGGGCATATACATACACTAAATACCCAATTTCAGGTTCGCACGGTTTATAGTTTTTGAGCTAGTCTGTTCACACACACACACACACACACAGACCATTTCGCGGGACTTGGTTAATTGGACTCAGGGGACCCCAAAACGTGTATTTCCATTGAAAACCGGAAGTCGAAATTTTTCACGATCGCAATACTTCCACTTACTATATATTTCATATATAGGTAAGTGAAAGTAAAAATATATATATGTATATATATATATATGAGTATATATATATATATATATATATATATATATATATATATATATATATATATATATATTTTAACTTATTTGCAACCTAATAGAATTTCGGATAAAACCAATAGATTAAATTGAAACGTGGAATGAATAGTTTGAGATGAACGAGAACACTGGTTTGGAGACCGGGGCGGACGATCACGCCTCACGTCCAAGATAGCCGGCCACTTCAATTAAAAATGTTGTTACCTCTCAACGTGAGCCATCCATTGAACTCTTAGGTATATTCCAAACACGACTCGACCTGACAAAACAGTTTTGGACACAGTTAGGTAAGTCAAATTTATTTTTAAAATAATCATCCACGGGGCGCGGATATTCCGGAAATTCCACTCCATGAGTATATTCACAAAAAAATTTACTGTTTCTATTATTGCTATTTTATCAATAAATTAGTTCAAAATTACCTTTACTCAATTTTTTTTTTTTTTTTTTAAATGAAGAATTTAGATCAATTTCCAATTTTATTTATATATTTTTTCTACTAAAAACTAAGAAATTTAATCCCATTCTACACCCCCTCTAACTCATTTTTTAATATATTATTAAATGGATAACTTACATACGTTAATGCTATATTTTTCGACCACACCCTTCTCTTATCACTATCTATTACACCAGGTATGTTATTTAAGTTTTAGTAATGCGCTTTCTGGTATAAATTTCTATTAAATTAAATCGGTCTAACTTATGATCAGCTGTGAGATAAGCGGCATTTAACGTCAGAATTCCTCTTGGTTCTCTGACAAACGCTTTATTGGGGTGTGAACAAAATGTTGGCTGTAACTTTCCTCAGGTGGCACGCACCCAATTTAGAAGATTATAAACCCATTTCCAATGGTGGTATATTTTCTCAGCCTATTAGGTTATTTCTCAGAAATGGAACACTCGAAAAATATAGCTTCTTAAAAATGGATTCGTGAACAAGCATGATGCAACTGGTCTAGAATTTTACAAAAACAGGAAAAAATAAGAAAAAATTAAAATAAATAACAACTTTATACGTTTGTATTAAAACAAGTTTCACTTATGTCGTTTTTATGTATTCTTTATCATGGGGCACAGTTTTACTCGAATATTTCAATAATTCCAAGCTGGAACTCTCCCTACAGTTTTCAACTATTTTCTTGGAACTTGGAACTTCCAACTATTATCTTTGGGATCAGTTGTTACCGTTTATCCGTCCATCTGTGCTAATGTTCATGGATATCAGCAGTTGACGGACATAAATCTCATCCTACGATTTGAACGATACCTTCAGAATCCGCTTCCCGAGAGAAGTTCATAGAATATAGAGATGCTTACGGAACTCTCTGTTAATTATAGGTACTGAAGTCTAAAGTCGCAAGAGCTCTGATCATTTATTTGTTATATTAATCTATACATTTTCTGAAAGATGTTTTATGGTACCCCTGATCGGGTCATCTGTGGCAGAAGGGTTGGGGTGATATTCCAGAAGTATAACTAAAGTTTTATAACCAAGGTGAGAAGGTCGAGATTTATTAAAGTTCAAATTACGAAATTAAAGTTCATTTGACCGGTGAGGATTCGAAACACCACGGCCAGACTGGGGTTCGCGGTCTGCCACGTTTATCATCATTTGTGTATATGAAGGTGATTTGAAGATTCGAGCAGATCTTGTAAGAAATTGAACGAGAAAAATGAAGTAATACGATTCAGATGAATGTTTGGAATAATTTGAGGAATTTAAAGAGCCTAAAATTCAATGGTACAAAGGTTATTATTATCATATAAATTGCCACATAGTCAGCTCATATTGGTATAGTGTTAACTCAGCTACCCAAAAACATTACTAACATGCATATTAGCTCTTTACAATACATATTAGCTCAGTCTGCGCTAGGATCTTTAGTTCTTTACCTTCTGAGACAAATCAAAAAGTGATATACGTACGAAGCTATTTCTGTTCATTTATTGAACGATATAAGCTCTGTTATATTGCTAGATATTCTTTTTATAGTGTCTTCTACCATTAATCTTTCTGGTAGATCCAATTAAGTTAGAAGGATGATCAAATCAGATTTCTATTGACTCTGATCGACGAACTCTTCCTCACGGTTCACGTTACTTTATTAGACGGAAATACAGAGCGATTCCCTGATGAAGCCGACGACCATAGAAAGTATGCATTAGGTTGCATATTATATCTGACAGGGGACAGGCTAAAAACTACAGGAGATAAGCGAGACAAATCCCGACATAGGGGCCTGGGCGATCGACGCAGAGAAAAATCTCAATCGTCATCTCTGTTAATTAGCCTCGGCTTTCTCTTAGTGAAATACAGCGGCATTAAAGAGGAAACATTATGTGATCCGGAGGGGGACGATAATTCAGATGTTGAGCCTGGCCGAAGTGCGCCCTCTACACACTCGATAATGCTCCATAATTCAGGCGGGACTTTCCCCGCTCCTTGATAATGTTCTGATTCGGCAGGTCTCGAAGATGATGGTCAAAATTTATAGGGGCCCGGAAGAAGAGATATTGAATGGGACGGCACCCACGCTACGATCCCCGGAGGAACAACTGTGTCACCCACCACTGCGCTCTTCTTTTGTCTTCATTTATTTTATGGTAATCATTTCAAGATTCTGTTTGATTTTTAAAGCAATAAATATATGCCTTTCTAAATTAGATTCCTTTCAAAATCGATTTAGTAAAATTCCGTTCATTACTGATTTTTAAATTGTGTTCTAAATTCTTAATGATTTAGTGGAAACATAGCAAACATCTAAATTCATCGTGGGAACATGAGAGTACTTTTAACACACTTAATAAATCTCAAAACTCCCAGTTGCGGCAACAGATTGGTAAAGGGTATAAGAAATCCTTGGCTATGCCGTCCTTCGGAGGGGACGTAAAATTGAGGACTTGAGCCTTTAACGATGTCAGGTACTCGTTAAATATCTCAATCCTAATTATAGAATAGTTAATAGATAATAAAAGAAGAAAATAATTAGGAGTCGTACTGCAGCATCGTACGATTGTCCATAATTGCATACAGAGACATTAATTAAACATACCAAAACAAAGATCGGTAAATGATTACATAATTATATAATAAATCGTAGGTGGAATTAAATCGAGGTGTCAGTAATTGCTATTAAGAAAATAATAGGCAACTACAAAACCAACTTGGCAAAACCGAAAAGGTACAGGTGATTTCTCTTTATGCAGGAAAATGATTCCTTTCTTTAAAAAAAAAAATACGTTTGAGCATTTAAGTTTTAAATGCTCTTTTTAAACTATTCCAAACATTTGGTTCAGAAACTTTCTCAGGCGAATTGACTTGGTCGCTGTAGATAAGCACAGTAGCTGATCGGGGACGCTGACCTTTCGTAAGTACAAGAGTAGGCAGCATCATGTTTAATCAAGTAATTACCGCTTTCGTAAGGCTGCCTACCTATCCGGCACCTAGATGGCACAATTACCAACTCATTTAAACGTCTGTCGGGCTGTCTGCCTTTTGGATGGCTCGGGAGCAGCTCTCTAGGTATAATACACTTTCTTCATCGGCTAGCTAGCAATTCATTGATAATACTTCGTAGGTTAGATAAGTACAATTAAATGTTGCGTATCTTTCTTTTATTTAATCTTTGGTTTACGTTGGAGATAATTTTAAATGAGTATTGGTATAAATAAATATTAGTATAATTATTATTCCGGTGTTTGGGAAAAAGGACTTAAGTCATCAAATATGAGACTTAAACAACCAAGTTTTTAAAAATCATTATAAATTCGGTTTTATTATATTTGTTTATTCCTGATCAATAAATGATGACATATTATTTCAATAGAGACTGGTCTGTAAAGGAAATTATGAATTTTAAGAAGACGAGACAAAAAAAAACCTTTTTATGACTTAAGCCCTTTTGCTCAAACAAGAATGATATGTTTTATATGTGATACAGAAGGATGTCATACTTTTAAAAATATTAAGTAGTAAGTTATATCAGACATTAGACTACAGTTTTCATCATCTCCCAAGGAAGTAGAAATATACAAAGGGATAAAGTGAAATAAACCAGTACAGAAGTACTAATGATGTATAGATCGGGCGCTAATGATAGAAGATATTAAAAGAAGTATCTTAAACAACACGTATAATCAACCAACCAATTGGGAGAGAGTGCTGAGGAGAAGATATTGTACCAAATATAATTCTCCTGCCATTGCGTAATTATATTGATCTTTAAAATTAAAACATGATTAATATCGATGTAAAAATTTCATTTCAATTGTTTTTATAATAATTCATGAAAATCAATCGAATTTCAAAACTGTGAACATGGGTCCTTTTTATTTAAAGTTACAGATATTACAAACCACCATTTTAATTTTGTAAATATTTCACTTGAACAATTTTATGATCACTTTTCTTGGCTGAGTCAAAGGTCTTTTTGGGCATTTATCTTGGTTACTTGACAGACGAACAAAATCATCTTATCTAACTTATTACTTTGAATAAGGTTCTACTAAACCCGGTAAGCACTTACGGAGAACTATGGGGCTCTGAATAACGAAAGCGTTACCGAAAATTGTAAACGCACCATTTCATATCACCAACGATATAAAACATACGGAGTTAAACATCCCATCAATGTCTGTAACAGCTAAAGAAAATTACATCAAAGTCTAAATTATATTATTAGCCTACTGTCAGAAAATTTGAAAGGCTTAAACAACCCGAACAGGCCACCCCGACGACTACTAAGGCGGTTGCCAAGAGGTCAGCTAAGTTCATTTTTATTCCTTTTATAAAACGGTGTCGAAGCAGCCTTCGAAATCGCTCATTGCAAAGCAATTTTCAAATTCTAAATTTTGAAAAGTATAAATATGTCCTTTTTATTGTTTATTATTCTTTAATAATTTTATCTGAAAAGATCCAAAATTGCCTAAATAAATTCCGAAATTCGGGTCTCTGCATCACCGTTGGAGAGCTCCAACCAACTCAGCTTGCAAGGTCCCCATCCCAGCCCTATCATTCTTCTCTCTTATATGTTTAGTACAAAAGTTTATTTTTTTTATGAAGTGGAATACATAACTTTTGTTTATTATTTTCTGAAGTTAATTATTTAAATTTCTTTTTAAAATCTATCTTCAGAAATTTTCCAAGGCAATAAAAATAAAACAAAAACCAATCCTTATAAATCGTATATTATCTGTGAGCAATGGTGGTTCTTACACTTGTGAACTTGTACGTAATCGCTTTAGACTTATTCACAGTTATACTTAAACTATGCTTCTTTATTCGTAAAACAAACTATCCGTAAAATGCCTAAAGGTCAGGTAAGTTTTTTCACCATAAAGAATCAAAAACATGTGATTTCAATACATTCTTTCAGTCCATAAAGTGGTACCTATCGGTCCTAGGCCTGAAAAATCTTTTCGGTGCGCTAACCTCTTTTTTTTTCTTGTTTCTTCTTGCGCTAGCCTCACCTACCAACTTATGTATAATTATAAACATCTGTTTAAAAGAGGTAACTGTGTTTCTTTCAAAGCGGAATGAATGCATTAAGTGCAAAATACCATGCAAATACCAGGAGATAATAGAAGAAGCACAAGCTTTAAACGAACTACTTCCGGCTAAATCCCGTGCTTTATATGATAGCTAACATTAATGTTAATATACATTTAAGTATTCTTCTTCTAAGTTGGTAGACAGATATTTTTTTGTTTTTTTAACTGTCAATTCATTTATTATTGTATCTGTTAAACCATTAATGAAATGTAAAAAAGTGTTTTAATTAACTCAAGTATGAGCAGTACGATGAAATGTTCATAACACGTACCAAAAGAGGTTTCCCGTGCTTGGTGTAATTTCCGCGCTCGGCTACGCCTTTCAGGTTAACTGCGACCGAGCACCGATTGGTACTAGTGATGAAAATAATAATTCGTTGTTGTTCCTAAAAGGGGGACATTCTGGTGAGCACCAGTCGTAATAAATTTGAGCTATGTAAACATAAACAGTAAATGTGTTATATTCTGGTAGTTTTACTACACTAAAAACAAAAATAAATTTACAAATATAAAACATGCCAACGAACGGTGAATGGAGTATTGGAAAGAGAGTAGGCAAGTGATTCCCATGCAAATGCCGCGGTGTAGGCGCGCTATCTGGGTTCATATCGAGGCTTTACGAACTTGTCAGGGCTGGGAGGATCTTCACGGGGTCGTTTGGTATAGTTAAGGGGCGGCTGCCAACCCGATCTTTTGCATAACGACGAAAGCTAAAAACCCAAATAAAAAAAAAGGAGAGAAAAAGAAGCGCATCCCGTTTTACGAGGTTCAGCCGTAAAACCCTCATTAATGGCGGAAGGGAAAGCGAGAAGATGAGACCTGGACTTGAGTAGCTCTGGAGGAACCAGTCCGGTAGCCCCCCGGACCATCGCTGTCCGTGTACGTATCCCCATTAGAGCTCATCTTGCATTTCTGTCATCCAAGTGAATAAATGGTGAATTCGAATTTCATTGCGTTCAAATTTCGTTAAAAACGCCGCAATAGTGACTATTGATTGCGGCCATTAAATCTACTGAATAGATCTTATCAATAGTGTGATATTACTGTTGACTATTTGTTCATCGACCGTTCAAAACTGACTAAACGCATTTCGAATAAACAAATTTAAAATGAATGTGTCTAATATATACTTATTTTACGAAACTGCTTCCTTGCTTCTTTTTAACAACTTAACCATTTTTGGGCTAAAGTCGACTTAAACACTTATCAGTGAGAAGAAATATTTATTTTTTTGTGGAGCAATGCGTAATTAATTTCTTGTAAAATGTGTTACGACTTACATCTGAAGATATTACGTCCTAATGTTAGTCACGTAAAACGACGAAAGCTGCAAAACCCAAATAAACAAAAAATAAAAAAGGATAGATAGCTCTCTTCTTATAAGTGACATGGAACAGGACGCATGCAAGTTTCCAGTTTAAAATGGTTCAATAGGGGGTAAATGACTGATATCTAGGTTGCAGAATATCGTAAATCAACTGCAAAAACAACTACGAAGTGCCTTCAAACTACTTTTTGAGTTGGATACTCCCGTTTCCTGAAAACTCACATGGTCATGACTTCCTGATCAAACCCATTCCATTGTGCCCTCTGGTAGTAAAAAGGTCTTTAGTCTATGATCAGCATAAATTGATCAGATATAATTATTGCAAAGGTGACAATAAATAACTGAGGGGTTATGCTGATGCGGCATTCTACACTATAAGAGAACCGTTCTTATCATTACGCGTTACAAAGAACTTAGGAACCATTAAAATAATATATTGAGATAGCCAATGTAAGACAATGTCTTGTTATTTTCGTCACTTTGTATTTATATAATAGCTCTTTCTTCGATCGCCTTAAGATCCCCTATTTCTCTGAGCATCCTTGTCACTCATCTGAACATTTGCTGACAATAAAGTTATCCTTTCTATCTACAAACGAACGCATTAATTGACCTTCAGCACCTACATCATAGTTTCGTAAAAGGAATACTAAAATAAATTCAATGATACCAAATCATGGAAGTTTATTTCTGGAAAAAGTTTAGTGCACGTATATCACAATAAACAAATAAGTTTCTAAAAAAATCATAAGACAGTTCTCGGAGAAAATATTCACATAAAATTAAAAAGAAAACTTACTAGACGAAAGAATTGCACCTTCCATATTCCTTGCTACAGATCTGCAATTACCTTACGAAATAAAAGACGAAGGTGTAAGGTATTACTGAGACTTATGTAGTCTTATACATATGTAAAAATCAGTAATTAGGGGAATACACATACACCTAATTCAAAAACCAGTATTTTACTAAATCCACTGCTTTTTACTATTTCCTCCCCCCTTTAACATTCTTGATGGACGTAGATCAAAAAGAAAGAGAGTAATAAAAACATGTTATTTAACTTAATTATATTGATAATTAAGTATGTAATCAAATGCATTACATAAGCAATAGTAAAAATATTCCAAAAAGAATTATTAAAACTAAAATAATCCATAATATTTATATACTGTCATTTCTATGGTAATCAAAGGTGAACATATTCCACGAATTATATCTTAGCTTTCCTTTTTTGTTTTATCGTCCGCTTTTTTTTTTTTTTTTTTTTTTTATTCTGATTTGCTTTGTCTTACTTTTCATACAAGACCATGCATAGATGTCAAGGCACATTACAAGATATATGTTTTAAATGGGGCCATTAATTTGCATAAAACAAACAACTAATAATAAAAGTTATGGAAAACGTATGGCTCCTTTTCGAAATTCTAATTGCTGCATGTAAGAAATCTTTAATTGCACCATATTTCAGTAAACTCTATCGTTTCGTAGGCTAATAGTGAGAAATAAATCTGTTTCACGTCCCATGTTATGTGTGTGATACGTGACATAACTAGTTTGGATTTATTGGAGAAAGAAAGCAATAAAGTATTTATGGTTTGAAGCAGGGACTTGACCGTTGGGCAAAGGCTGTGTAACTGGCACGTCCGAGCCATAACTATTCCTAGTTAGGAGGCATTAGTCTTTGAAAATTTCATAGCAACCTCCGCTTCTAACATACATGCCAACCTTCTTCTCTCGCCACATTCATCTCGGGCGTTTGAGCCTCAACAGATCAGGGCATAATGGGTCGTGGTTTGATTTACTGGATGAGGTCCCATTGGCACTACTATAAACCTGATTTATCTGACTAGTTGAAGCGTGGGTATGTAGCAGTCCCATTGGAACGAGCCTCGTAAAATATAGCATTGCTCCCTCTTTACGATACGCTACAATAGTTATCAACATGATATTATTTGTCACCGATATTTTCGAACCTAATTGCATCGTGTAAGAAACATAGCGAAAGCAGTACTTGCTTCAGTTAACTTGCGGTTGGATTCTTTTGTAGGTCATATGAGCCTTTCAGTTAATAGTATGACTAACACATATTTCAACATTTTTCAGAAAAGCATTTCTTTATTCCCTCTCTTTTTTATATCCACGTCTACCACCATATTGTCATTGACGTTATCTTGTAAATTGTATTTTATTATACAAAACAGGATATTTTTTTTAGGAATCCGAGTGTAGGTGGTGACTACTGCTTCTCCGTCGTTTAACATTGTGTCTAGTTATTTAGACATCTCAACTTATTTCTTAAATGTTTGTACTTAGGACATGTAAAGGAAAGCACTTGAAATAATATTTCTAGTAAAATCTAGTGTTTTAATATATTTGCCATACTATCACAATTTAAAACGGTACATATTTTCCAAAGAGAAATATTCTAAGTATTAGTGCATAATGTGTGCATTGCTAAAAATTTATATATTTTCGAACAATTTTGGGACAATGCAGCTAATACATCTATTTATGTAAATATTAAATGTATCGTAAAGCATTACATGTTCTGCCTCATCTACTTTGTTTTTAAAATCCTATAAAGCTTTACTAGATTAATTACAAATTTTGATTTGACTATAAAGTCTTATACAGCTTATTGTTTGACGAAAAAATAACTGTCACAACCTTTTAAAGACCTTCAATGTTCTTTTTGTTAAAAAATAAAATAAAATAAAAATACAAATTGTAAGTATATAAGTAGCGCTTATTTACAATTAAAAAAAAAAAAAATTGCAGGAAAATCATATCGCACGGCGGAAAGAAGGTGGCAACAACTAAAAAAAAAACGGGTTTTCAATCCCATTTGAAGTTTCAACTGCATGCTGAATTTTACTACGTACCTACAAACAGCGACAAGGGACAATAGTATATGATTTCAAATAATCTACCTTTTGCCAGTTAATTCCGCTGGTACTAACCGTAACTAAAAAGTAGAAGGCTACTTGCCCGATCATCCTCTACATAAAAGAATATGGTAACTTGCATCTTACGAAAATGGAACTGTATTCTGGCATTGTGTTATCCTTCTGATTTCAATGGTATGCATACCCCAAAATTGATATATTTCGAATCGTAACCATCTTCTTGCCGACGTCGAAGATAGGTAAATAATGTGATGTGAAATCTTTTAAGCAAAAAAAGAAAGGATGATTTTCGCATTGTGGCAGTCTTCTTCGAAGCTATGAATGTTGTAAAATTTAGATGAAACCATTTAATTATAAAATTTACTATTAGCCCGTCTATTCATCTGATTCGTCCTCTTTTCAGCGGCACATTTCTTCCATAATTTCTTCACACCTCATAATGTATTTTCGATCCTTTATTTATTTAAAAGTATTTTTGGCCCGTTGAGAATTCTAAAAAATACAAAAACCTAAATTTCGAAATGTGAAAACTCGAGAAAGGCTTCAGATTAACGCCTAGTTCAATAATGTCTCTAAGCAATATCTTTGGCTTCTTTAGCAGTTAAAGGAAAACGAGGTAGGAGTTAATCTGAAGCCTGGGGTGAATCATCAGCCTTCGGCCAATAAAGTAGTAATTAAATATGGCTCGATCTGATTGTTTTAATTTAAAGAGGTGATACGTATTTAATCGTAGCCCGGGACGCCATTTATAAATTTCCTCCAAAATAAGAACGGTCCCACGCATCTCAGGTGAGTGAAAATGGGCACGGTGACGCAATGAGGACTTATATTGGTGAAGGAGGGAAGATAATTTGAGGAGTGTACATAATCGTAGGATCTGTGTTTATGTGTTTGGACGGGGGCACAATTTATGTGCGCAGGGGGAAACCCGAAATGTGGGCAGCCGAGGCTTTCACGTCCTCATCCTCATAATAATTCTTACTTTTTTTTATTCAATTTTTATTAAACATCTTTTGTAACACATCCTGCATCGGAATATATTTTAAAATGATTGAAACAGTCTACCTCGATTCATAGCGATAATAATTTCGTAATAAGACAATGACGTGAACTCTTGAAGTTTTATCGTTGCACATAGGTTACTTTAACGTGGTGATGACGCCAGCTTTAACGGTAAGTATTATACAATGCTTACGGTACCAATATGTAAAAAGTTAGTTAGGTAATTAGGATTTTCGCGATATCTCGTTTAAAACTTAAAATAAAGTATCATAATTTAAAAAAAAGAATTAACTGCTCAAATTATCTGATGCGTCACAGTTTTGTACAAGGTTGTGACCATTGCTTTTGTACATAGACTAGACTCAATGCATAGTGGTACTTCTTCTCCTCGCTCTGGAACCCGCGATAGTTGCTGTTCTCCAACTATTCTGTCATTGCTCTCCTTAATGGGTTGCTTCCTTCCAACTAGACTGTTTGGTTTGTTTATCATGAAAATCAGTACTCCCAGTCTGTCAGTATGATGAACTTGAATGAAACATTTTCTCTCTGTACACTTAGGCATCGATTTCTACTTTGTCTATCATTGCCAAATGACCGGTTAAATAAATTTATCCTAGTTCCATACTCGAGACCGCATTATATTTCTTGTACATAGCCTTCATTTCTTCCTTGTCCCTTCTCTTTCACTCCAAGGGAGAACTCCACAGGATTGCATCCCGTTTCTTCATGCCATGGCGAAAGATCGGGGATGTTTGAAGCTGCAGTGTTTTATGCTCTGTTATTGTCTAAAGCGTATGTATAGACTGGACCGCAGTGTTGAGATATGTATTAGTTTTCTAGGAAGCACTTCAAGTCTGATTTTTTTTTTTTTTTTTTTTTTTTTTTTTGTTCGGTACCCCTACCTGGCCATGTGTGGCATACGGGGGGTTACTCTACAGGTGTAACCAACCTATTCTAACCATGGTGGGAGGGTTGAGATTTATTCCGTGGGACCTCCACGAAATAAAAGTCAACCCCTCCAAGGGCGGATTCGAACCGCCGCCGTTCGGCTCGAGCGTGCAACAACGGGTCGCGCTCTTACACGCTCGGCTATCCCGGCCCCTTCAAGTCTGATTTGTGGGTCCGATGTATTTTTCTAAAATATAGCCAAGTCATCGGGATGTTATGAGAAAGGAGAAAATGAATTGGTGATGCAGCTCCTATTGATCGATTTAATTGAATTATCAGCGATAACTCGTTTTCCACAGTTCAATAGAGCTCAATAATAATAAAGAAGTTCTGGGGGTTCAATATCATTTATGGAAAATAATACATTATTTTTTATAGCAGTAAGGTTCTATTACCCGCTTTAACTAACATTTATTACGATGGTGATCTACTTTAAGCCTGCAGTAAATCGATTCGTAGTGAATTTTATAGTACGTGATTTTCTAAAGATTATTTATCTAAATTGCTCCTTTATATATTCCGAAGATTGTTGTTTGCTAATCAAGTAGAATTAATATATTCATTTGACTAAGATGGAAGAAACGGTACCTTGGAGACAGCCACCTATAGACTTGTTTGGGACAGTGGTTGGACATGCGCAGGCGAAGATGCAGTTAATAAGGTTCTCCAGGTGATGGATAGCTCCTGACTTCCTGGAAGCACCGGTATAATCAATCTAAAACCCTTCCAATGACATCTCCATGCCGTTTAAGTGGCCATAGTCCTATGAGGGAACTCCCAGGCTCATTAAAAGTATATAAAACTGGCACCAAGATAAACGGTAGTAAACGCTCTAAGCTATTAATGTGTTGACTGAATTTCCATTGTTTTATTATCTAGTAATTTCAATGAATATGGTAATTTTACGGTAATATAGAACAAAGAAGTTATATCTTTTTTATTACCATAACTAGAATCAAATTTTAAATACCTGCTATTACTTTCAATTATTACTAATACTGAAGTTAATGTCAAAGGGAAGGTTTTTAGTCAACCAACTAAGACGTTAATTAAGATATTAACCGTACTTACTATCTTAATTTTAGTTGCAATGAGAGTCATACTAATGTGGGGATAATCTTGATTAACTTTCCACGAATCTAGCCATCTTGATTAAACCTCTCTTAAAGGCACAAGAATATAAAAATAAACTCTTCAGCTAACTAATATACCTATTAGTTCATAGTTATTGAATAAAACCATATTAAACTAAACGCAAGATATAGAATTTATCACCATCATTAGAGTTGATGACGATGGTTCTCACTTTGTCATGTAATTATCATGTAATTTCAAACATAATGGCTGATACCAAGAAGAGACCAATCAACAAAATATGCAAACTTGGAGAGTAAAACCTATCTCAAGCTTCAGGTTTATTCATTGAAAAATCGTATTTGAAAATCATTATGGAAATAGAAACCATCTTTTAAATAAAAAAACAATAAGGTAAGTTAATTTGGTATTAATCAATTTTAGTTTAAATAAAATTAATAATGTGTTAGGGAAACAGATAACGAACTAAGGAATAAACATAAACGCATGGAAGGGGAACTCCATGAAATTTCTTCTTCCTTTCTTTCAGGAAAAAAACCTTTTATATATTTTCGAACTCCTTACCCGACGTACGTCCATCTAGATGTTAAACAAATCATACATTCGTAAATCATTTCACATAAATTCCTCTTTTAAGAAAAATCCTTTATTTTTCGTGTCACGAAATTCTGGAATTTCTATCCATAGGATCATTACACCTGTTATCAACTAAAACCAGTTCTATTTATTCTGAAATATCAATCATCCATATTAATATAACAATCCTTATTTATTTATGCTTGAGCATAATAACAATTTTCAATGCCACACAAATTAGGAAAACACAAATATTTAAGCAGGTTACAAAAATTATGAATTTCTAACACAGGAATAACCATATAACTTGAGCTTCAGAACAAGGCCAACTCTCCAGTCCATCCCTCCTTATATATAGTCGTATGAAGACGGGCATTGAAGGTTCTGGGCCAGCTTAGATGGTAATCGAAAACCGTAGTCACAAACATTTGCTATGACAGTTTTTTCCAACTGTCAGTTCGTTCGAATAACAAATGTAGAACTATTCTAAACCGTATGTATTGTTTTTTGGTTCACTTTACAATATATTTATATTTCCTGTAATACATTCTCCTATTATTTCAATTCAGTTATTGAAAAATAAAGTAGTAGTTAATATTCGCCATATATATCTTTTTAATGCAACCAGTCAAATGACGGTATGATTAATTGTGTTTCTTTTATTTTTAGGAGACTACTAATCCTAGGATGAAGTAGAACCTGTTATTTCATTTTAAAAATATTTCTTTAGACTAGCATTTTTAAAAATAAGTATCTGTTTTTTTCTACTTTCTTACCTATTTTTTTTTTCCACTTACCTATATGGGTCATTTTCCCAGAAAGAGCGAATCTGAACTTGGAATTCTTGAAATTGAAAATGTCGAATTAACGTCTGGAAAATATTTAGGGATGCTCTTTACATAGCACTGGTTGAACTCCAATGCAAGGTTATGCAAGAGCAGGGTGCATTTATTATTTATAAAAAAGACGGGAAAAGAAATGTGCTTAAATAATGTGTTTAAATATATTTTTTCTTGAGTTTTTTTTTTGCTGACAAAAATTCTAAGCCATCTATCAGCCATTAAACAAATTTTTATGACCATCCACTTTTTTCTCGTTTACTACTTAAATAAAGATGCTTTTGAAATAAATAATAGACTATCGGAAACATCTCAACGACCTCTATTTGTATAAAGCAACGAGAAAATATAGATGCAATTAGTTTTCGGGTAGAGACAAACGGGACAATGACTCCTGATGTTTATTACCACCCAGTTTTTTCTCGTTTACTACTTAAATACTGCTGCTTTTCGACAAAACGATAAACCGTTGGAAACGCGCCAACGAGTTCTATAAGTAATAAGCAGCGAAAAAAATTAGATACAATTACTTTACAATTCCGTAGAGGCGGGATAATGACATCAGGTTTTGAAAGACTATCTAGTTTTTTCTCGTTTACTACTTAAATATAGCAGATTTTTGACAAAATGATAGACCTATCGATACGTTTCAATGAGCGTTAGAAGTAGAAAGCAACGAAAACATTTAGATACAATTAATCTACAAGTAAACTCGAGAGGGAGAAAAACACCCGATATTGTATTGTATCACCATCCATTTTTTTCTGTTCAATACTTAAATACAGCCATTTTTTTAAACAACAATAGACCGTCAGAAACGTATCAACTTGCTCTAAAAGATGAAAGCAATGAAAAAAATCCATCGGGGACAGCGATTTGCCCTTTCTGGGAAAATGACCCATATATGGAATATATAAGAAGGGAAAGTATTGCGAATGTGAAAAATTTCGAATTCCGGATTTCCACGGAAATAAACGTTTTGGTGTCCCCTGAGTCCAAATAACCAAATCCTGCGAATTTGTCTGTGTGTGTGTGTGAACAGACTAGCTCAATAACTATAAACCCTACGAACCTGGAATTGGGTATTTGGTGTATGTATATGCCCCCGATGTGACAGCAAAAATTTCATCAAAATTGGTCAATCGTAGGGGTACTTTATTTAATGTTGTGTCATGTTCGCGTGTTTTTTTTTTTATTTACTCAAAAACGGCTCTAACGATTTTGATCATTCTGGGTATTTGATGTATATATATGCCAAAGATGTGGCAACTAACATTTCATCAAAATTGGTCAAACGGAGGGGGCACTTTATTTCATATCTTGTTTTCCAATTTTTACTTTTTCTTTTATTTTCTCAAAAATTGCTGTAACTATTTTGATCAAACTGGGAAAAATCGACGAAACACGTCGATTTCACGATATTTCTTATACGACAGCCAAAAGTATAGACATATAAGCATACAAACGTGGAAAAAATGTGTTAAATTGAGGAATGGCGTTTACATATTATCGAAACACGCATAGCACCAGGTTTTTTTTTAATACGATCAAGGTTTTCTTCATACTCTTTTTCTCTAGAATTTGTACTGCAGATTCCTTGCAAATGATAAACCTAAATACCAAGCTGAAATGTGCAATTTCACTAATAATTACTCGCTTTCCTATCCTATTTTCAGGAATGTATAATTCAACCAGATTTTCGTGAGATCTACAGGGAATTATACTGCAATTAAATTGAACTAGGGCAACTAGAAGTTAGAGCGAGTGATCAATCACCATGTCTCCTTTTAATCAATTAATAAGGGTTGATTTAATTTGTGCAATCTCATTCCATACTCATCAGATTTAACCGGAAATGTCTCAGAGAAAGTTGCAATACCGTCTCTCAAAGCAAAACCTGTTTCATTGGTAATTCTGTGAGATGCTTAGCAGTTTCATAACAATCATTGGCCCAGCGATATATAAATAATTCATTCTTACATTTTTTTTTGTAATTAAGTAATTATACCAGAATTACCCTTTAGAAGATGTTGCTATTTGTTTCAGTAACACTTAACACTTAAGGCGGATCATCCCATCCTTGTGCTTTCCACGGAACAGGCGTCTAATAGATACCGTCCCGATTTTCTGCAGTCCACTATTTTAAAATCAGTCTGATTTTTCTAAATTCATTACCTATTAAATACAGACATAGGTAACCTAAAGCAGAGGTCCTTTGAACATGATGTATGGTAGTATGTTATAGTAAATAATGATAATACATAACATGTCGGTTATCACATTTAGTGCGACCATCAGTACCCGTAATAGTTATTCTAAATTCTTAAGTAGAATGATGACCAGCATATATGATTCATCTAGGAAATGAGAATCGTCAGAGTCAATATCCGAATCTAAATCGTTTGAAAAATTATGTGCTGAAAATTGCATGATTTGACGAGTCAAGCCATTTATCTGCCTTTGTGACTTCTGCTTAACTCTTCTCCTAGTAAAAAATATAAAAGTTTGCAAATTAAGAAAAATAATCGACAAGTAAAAAATAAATAAATAAAATTGTGATGAACCAACTATTTTAAAGTGGGAAGTCAAATTAACGAATATTGAAGATAAAAAATGGAGAAAGTATTAAAGAAGAGTATTAAAGAAGAGAGTATATTTATTTAGGTTCTAAGTAGTCTGTAAACATCCTACTTCGTAATTCAAAAGAAAGAAGTTATCAGGATATGTGCAAACAATATTTAATAAATAATATAAAAATGGGTGGAATGTGTGTCTCAGAGAAGCTTGAATGAAAAAGGTGCGGGTTTGTGAATATGTGTCTCTGAGGCATGGCAGGGCGATAAGGATTGTTGCGGAAAAATGGCCGCAAGGGCGGTCTGCACTTCACTGCTAGAACTTTGAATACCTAATGAAGATTCTCACAAAAGGTGAGCCAAAAGGGGGCAACATGAAAGTTGCAGACGTTTTGAGAACTATAGGCGTCATGTTCCTCTCTAAGTATATTTTATTAAATAATGAACGGACAAAATAATTTGCAATAATTAAAAAATATTCTTTTAGTTCACCTACATCCTCAAACTACTCCTGAATTAACGTAATTAAAGAGTTTCTGATATAATCACGAAGTATAATCTATAGTATAATAAAATATTATCCTAATCATTTAACAACAACAAAAAAACACAAAAGAAAATTAAGGTTGGAACTGTTCCTACGCAATTTGCAATAGTTGTTATGGTGGGCAGAATGGAGTTTTTGTTCCTCTGAGTTTTACTTTATTTGTTAAAGGGCGTATACATAATGTGCTATTTAAAAAATTGTTTCTCAGGATTAGTCGGACATCTTGCTCATTTATGGCATAGTGTAGGAGTTGATAGTGTTAAAGAAAGAATAGTTTTGTTCTCCTTAATACAAATTTTTACCCACACCAATTACTTTTTGATATTATTAGGGCCGCTTTCTCCAAGTTAGTTAAAACCGAGTTTAAATTTAATCCGGATTATCTCTTGGTTTAATCCAGATGTGAGTTTCTTCAAGTCGGTTTAACCTCTAAACTTGGTTTAAACTTAGATTAAGTTAATCCTTCATTTTCCCCGGTTTAAACTCTGATTTAGGTTTAAACTGCAAAATATAAACAAACATTTTGTGTGATAACGTACTCGAATTATTGTTTTGCACTTGACTGAATACAAAAATGGAAAATATATAATTACATAATTGAAATTTTAAATGACATAGAAGAAAAAGATTATGATGCGTTTTTGTGGCCAAAGAGACGCATCAATAGACGCAATCAGTTAATCCAACAATATTTTCAGAATATGTTAAATCAGTGAAGTAGAATTGAGATGAAAAAAAAAATGTTTCTTAACGTGCATTATTTTTATTGTAATTGGTTCATAATTAATATCAAGGTTATGTTCTAAATTATGTTTCACTTGAATATCTCATAATGATGTAATTTCATTATTATTAAGCTATAATAATTATATATCGCTCAACTTAGATCATTTATTCTTTAAACAAAATGATAATAATAATAAAAAGGTTCAACATTATTTGAAAAAAATTATTAAATGTAATAGAGGTTATTATTATTCTTGGCATAATAATATCATATTATAAAGAACATTTTATTAACATACAAATTAAATCTCTGAAAACAGCACCGCTCGTTTCATTGAATTTATTCGCCAATTTCTTCCATTCATCCTCTTTCTCTTTGACAGTGACGAAATCTGTTCTTTTGGTTTCAAAAATGTCTCTCTTATCTTCCACAAGAGCTAGAAGAACATTAATGTCACAATGAGAAAAGTTTTTACTTGTTTTTGCTCCATTTTTATAGAATACTTTCACCTTATTTACTTTTTTGGTAAAAACAAAATAATATGTATAAATAATCTTTCCATAACCCTATTATTACCTTCTCTTCCCATAGAAGTTTCAACAAGGAAAGTTTCATAACAGTTTTCAGATTCGTTTTGAGGACAATCAAAAAAACCCATAAGTAAATTTTGGGAAGATTAAAAAAAAAAAAAAAAATTAAAAATTGCATTAAAAGTTTCGCTAAGGCTAGACCCTTACAATTTCATTAAACATCCAAAAATCCGACCATATTTCGGAGAAAATTCTACCGATTCTCATCAAATTTATAGGGTAAATAAAGGCTCCAGAGTTACACATTTTTACATAATCGAGATATTTTTACGTGTTCAGGAATCAACATAATATAAAGAAAAGTTTGAATTTAATTTTTATTTTGAGGACCATTTTTTACAAGAGCTTCCCGAGATAATACAATAGTTATTTATATGGTTAGAAAAAGGAAACTTTCTTCTATGCAACGAGCTCAAGAACGTAAAACTCGGATCAGCTCAACACGAGATGCAGAATTTGAAATTACACATACAATTTTGCTGAAACATTTTTAACCTGCTCCTGACAGGAAAAAAAAATTATTTTTTGTTTTGGATGATATTTAAGACATCAGGGTTCCTTGAGGTGCTGAACTCAATTCTGCTATTGTTTTTTATGTGAAAAAATTTATAAAGCTAGTTTACTTAAAAACTTGAAGCTTTTTTTAAATTAAATTGAAGAAATATGAATAAATCTTTAACGGTTGTATTTTTCCTTTAATCTACTCTCTAAAATAAATAAATTGGTGAAAGAATCATGTCGATATCATTTTCCAAACTCAAGATAAAAAATAAAGGATTTTCAAGGTATTTTATTTTATTTCTCAGCACCTAAGGCCCCCATTGGACGGAACGCTCGGACACGTGTCGACTATTTTTCGATGTAGAATCACCAGAAAAAAAATGGGCCCAATCGACGACCCCATAGCTGTGCCCTCCCCTTGTAAGGCTGTAGAAAGTGAATCAGAGTTTAAACCTCGGATTAAAGATAATCCGGGTTAAATTAATCTAAGTTTAAACTATATTGGAGAAAGCGGGCCTTAGTGATTTATTTAACGTTATTTAATGACATATGTCTATTTTAAGAGAAAAAAAATATATATGAAGGAGGTTACCCATCTTGTACCGCCTAGGTTTTAAGAAACGTTGAAGTTGTTTTTGTTAATAATGAATCAGGTACAACTGAGTCGTGTACTTAAATCGGAAGAAGAGGCTTTAAAAACATATCAAAGGTTAGCAATATTGCATAAAACACGGAAATGCAGAAGAGGATGATACTTTATGAAGCTTGCTTTTCACCAAAGAAGATCTCCGGCATTTAAATGTAGTTTGAGAAGTTGCAGATGGAGTATATTAACTATAATTTTTGTTTACATTTTAATCTTTTTAAATAAATTACTTTCATCATGTGTTCTAAATTAATATTATGATAAATCTCTTTTTTAGAAATAAGTAAGTGGTATGGGTAAAGTAAAAAAGACCCAACATTTTTACATTTGTATGAAATTGCAGAAACAAGGTAAAGTAATTATATCAGAGTTCACCCTTTAAAAGATGTTGCAATTTGTTTCAGTGGTAGTTATCACTTAGACTGGAACATCCCATACTTGTTCGTTCCTCTGAACACGTGAATGAACTTTTGATCCCTACTAAATCTATATAATGAAGAATTATAACGTAGGTTTAAAGTAATGAGTCGTTTCGTTTTGTAATTTACCTTGTATTTAAGAGTAAAACGTACTTAAGAGTAGGTACTTTGTATGTAAGTATTTTATAAATCGTTTTTGTAAAAACTGAAAGACATTCCTTCCCCAATAACAAATTATAGCTATCCGCCCCCTGCATGGAATTGAATTTCATATTCCTGACCTTACAGTGCTGTTTTGACATGGCAGCTCAAATTTTAGTTAATGATCTATGCCCTCCAAAGGATTTTAATTCCACGAGGCAATTATAGTTCTAAGCTACACTGAGAAACTGAGTATCCATCCTGACGGAGAACGAGTATCACAGATTAGATCTAATTGAAATGGAAAAAAGAAAACTAATTTGAGAACAATTTTTTTTTTTTTCGTAAATCGCTTGGAAATGAAACAGAGAATTAGGGCTTTTCTTATTTGTGCTAATTGTAGATTGTGAATGCAAATTGTGATTATTAAGTTAATCAAAGAAAAAGTATTTTAATTATTCCAATAGAATCGTATTTTTTTCTTTCTTTTTTTTTTTTTTTTTTGTTTAGAAATTTAAACTTTCATCTTTACTGCTATCCATTGAGAGAAAATGGTCGTGCATCATAGCTTGCAGTAATAACGTTAAATGACTACTACTTAGTTTGATGCAATCATGTTTTAGAGAATGAGGATAAACTGAAGGACTTATTGTTGCATGTCTATTATAGATTCGGGTTAAGCTAACAAGTACTCTTACATTTTTAGAAGCCTGCATAGAGATCATTGCGAAGGCTTCCATGATAACAGTAATTCACTCGACACATTTTTTATTTTACTTCAAAATGGTCTGAGTGGTCTAAGTGAAATATAGTTTTATTTTTGAAGAATAATTGACAGCTTCAGGTTATTACTTTTGTAATTTAGTAAGTTATATATTTATGCAAAGTAATGTTTGAAATATTTAAAGTAATTATTTTTGATCACATTTAATTAGCATTTTCTGCACTAGGGGATCCAGTGCAGAACTTCACTGTCCCTATTAGTGGCAAAACGTGAAAGGTGACAATTGTAGAAAACCATTACCAATATATAAAAAATACTTCTATTTAGCTTTAGCTTTTTTTCTTAATAAAAGAAAATGTATTTTATAATTTCCACTTGTTTATTTATTTTACTCGTAGTGTTGATGTAGTCCACTTATTGACTACATTCGCGTTGTGATATGGTGGTATGGGTTTTTCCAAACCCGAATTGATGATAGGGAATAAGCTCAATATTATAGAATTTCTTTAGAAAAAAATACTTTTCTGGTCTTTTTCTTGTTTGCCATGTTGAATTGCTTTCCAAGCTCAAAATACGAGTATTGCTTCACCCGGCTTACTATTTAATACTACTCTTTTACCTCACAGACAGTCACTACTGTTAAAGTAGGCAAAAAATTAACTAAAAAATATTAGAGCTGGAGTTCCACAGGATGGTGTACTTGCACCACTACCCTTAATATTTGCCCGGCAGACTTACTCGAACTGTACTGGCTACATTCACAGACGATACTATACAACTTTCAACACATGGAAACCCCGATAATGCGTCTTCTATCCTGCAAAGCCACTTAGATGATATATTTAGTTGTACTACCAAGGTGGAAGATAAAAATGAATGGTATGAAAAGTGTATTTATTACCTACACCCTCAATCATGGTTAATGCCCTCCGATCCCTAAATCCCATGAAGTAAGATATCTGAAGCTTCCCCTGGAGAAGAGACTGACATGGAGAACCCATATCGGACTAAAAATGAAACAACCCAATTAACGATTAGGAATATTAAATAGGTTACTCGACAGACGCTCCAAATTATCAATAACTAACAAAATTACCATTTCAAAAGTACTGATAGGATTATTATGGGCATAGTCATTTTAGTCCAATGTATTGAGGAAAATAATAGACGCACCATAATATGTGACAAATGACTTGCAGCACAATGACCTGAATAACCCAATAGTCATCGATACTACTACACAATACTACAAAAACTTCTACCAAAGACTAACTTTCAAAACGAACCCATTAGCATATACACTAACATCTAACTTAAACCTCTACAGCCCACCAGTGCGACTTTTGAGAGGGCGTAATTGTATTGTAACCTGACCATTTGCTTTCCTTTAGTTTTATTGATTTTCTATTTACGTTTATGTAATGCCGCAATGGACAATATTGTTAATCTCAGTTATTCTTCCGAACTAGGGTTAAAGATGATAATAATGATGAGGAGGAGGAATTTTAAAACTCGCTTTGAAAAAAAAAAAAAAATCTAGTCCGATGCGCGCAACACACAACTTTCACTTACGAACTTACTTGGATTAGAAATCGATGTGTTTCGATATGTAAACGCCATTCCTCAGCTTCACACATTTAATTATATACTTATATTTGTATATCTCCATAACTTATAGAGTATCTGTATAGCAAAATTTGGTAATTCTCAGCACTTTTCGATCATTATTGCTAATTTATTTATGAAGGGACAAATTTTATCAACAGTCGAGTTTTTTTTACTGCTTCTTGTTTCTTACTACGAGTTGATTTTTGCAAATACATCGTGAAGGTGAATCGATGGTGTATTTACGTCTCTTATGCCTTTCTGGAAATCAAGAACGATTACTGTTCCTCTAAAATCGCTTTATGTCATTAAATAAACACCTCACGACGGTCTCAATATCCAATATAATTATAAATAACAGGAGCTTTCGGTGCTCATAGCACCATATTCATCTACATAAAATCAATAAACAATACATTAATACATATATTATTTTGTTTAAAATTTGTCTAGCATATGCCCAATCTCTTACCCTTTTCTCGTTCCCTTACGGGAGAGTCTATGTATAACTGTATGTTACATCAGTTGATAAATATATTGGATACTGAGACCGTCGTGAGGTGTTTATTTTATGATATTAAAAATTGAACGGTCTATGATCATATTATGAATCGCTTTATATTGTTTTCAAAAATTTATTATGGAACAAAAGTTTCTAGACTAAAATATACCTATATTAATTATAGACTATTATCTTATACCATATTTTTACACACCTGCGACGATGCTTCAAAAATTTGAGCATCACGTATTTACTCTCTAAAGTAACATTAATCTTTTTATTAATAAATAAAAGTTTTTAGTTTCATAATACGGTTAATAAAATTTTGCTGTCATATATACATACATCAAGTACCAAGTTTAATCAAAATCGTTAAAGCCGTTTTTGAGTAAAAAAAAAAAAAAAAACGTGAAAATGGGACAAAATTTATGAAGGAAAGTGCCCCCTCTGTTTAACCAATTTTGATGAAATTTTGGCTGCCACATCACGGTCATATTCATACATCAAATACAAAGTTTGATCAAAATCGTTAAATCCGTTTTTGAGTAAATAAAAAAAAACACTTGAAAATGGGACATTTATTAAGTAAAGTGACCCCTTCAATTAATCAGTTTTGATGAAATTTTTACTGTCGCATCGCGGGCCTAAAGATACACCAAATACCGAGTTTAATCAAAGTCGTTAGAGCCGTTTTTGAGAAAATCGAAAAAAACTTAAAAATTAGACAAAATTCTTTAAATAAAGTACCCCCTCCGTTTGAATAATTTTGATGAAACTTTTGCTGTCTCATCGCGGGCATATACATACACTAAATACCCAATTTCAGGTCTGTGCGGTTTATAGTTTTTGAGCTAGTCTGTTCACACACACACACACACACACACACACACACACACACACAGACACACAGACCACTTCGCGGGACTTGGTTAATTGGACTCAGGGGACCCCAAAACGTGTTTTTCCGTTGAAAACCGGAAGTCAAAATTTTTCACGATCGCAATACTTTCCTTACTATATATTTTATATATAGGTAAGTGAAAGTAAAATGTTAATTAATTTTGTTCTATTCTATTGTTATTTATTATTTCAATGTTGTTTTGTTTTACGACCATATCATATCTTGAAAAATGTCAGATAAAATTAATTAAAATTTATATGGCTTGCTTGAATTAAAATTTAATTTTTGCTACACAAGATGAATACTTACATAAAGTATTACATTTATGCAAAAGTAATTCTTAATAGAAATCATTTGTTAATCATAGAGTATGTTTATTTAAACCTAATTATTACTTTAAATCAATTATCGATCGCAACATATAGAAAAATTAGATATGGAAGTTATAAACTACAAAGTGGTATCAAACTATGGCGAGGTAACTCTTTACTCTCTTAAATTCCCCTCCTAGAGGATTCACGTTTCCGCGGTCAAGCTATACAACTGCTTTATTTGAAAATTAAAGATTATTAATGAATGTAAAGAATTAAAAAATAAATTCGCAACCGATTTATAAACTTTCTAGATCGGCCACGAACTGTCGCTAACAACTTCCTATTAGCTCGGCAAATCAAACGTAAATAAGAGGAATGCTTTGGTAAATTTTAGTTCACGATACTAATTTTATTGGTTAAAAAGTAATACCCTCTTTCTACGTTCTAATAATATTGAACAATTGTGTCCATTTCTTGACGACGATCGTTCAACCAGATAGTTATCTTTTCTGTGAAAAGGATGCAACCGAGTCCCTTGGGTTTTATTTTGCGAAGAAAGCTTCAATGCTTACCCGCGGGCCATACTTTAAGATAAGGATATAAATAAATAAAAAAGAAAGCTAATCTGTTGAGACGAGGGAAATCGGATCGCTACAAAGGGCAAAAATAATGCGAGTGAAACGAAGCCCGGGGAATCCAGAATTAATTTAGGGTTCGCTCTTGTTGATTCATTGGTTTCCTTTTCAGCGGCGTCTTCGGGGGATCTTCCCCTCGACCGGGGAGGATCAAAAGTGAATTAGTCTTCCGAGGATGATAACTCCTGTCACGTCAATTTGAATACTAAATCAGTTTGCCGCTGACTCCCGGTGAAATCTCATCTTCATTAATTAACTGAATCGCCCGAGGGAACATGTTCTCGATAGGTTTCACGCGAATGTTTATTTAAATGAATCTTAATTTTAATAAAAATCAATAATCTCATGGTTAGCAAGTAAACTTTAATTATTGTATTACTTTATTAATTTATAGCCTAACCACATGTGACTAAACATCATCCTTTATTCCTTTATTAAAATTTATTTCTCTTCCTCTTGTTATTTGTGATCATGCACCTTAACATGCCTGAGAATTCAGCTATAATTTTTCTTTATTTTTTTATGTTCCCTCCTCTCTCCATAATAAAAGTGCTATTTCCATTTTGAAATTTAACTATTTTCTGTGCTTATATTTCTGTATATAATTGAACATTAATAAGTGCAATTTCTGTAGATTTATATGATCAGTGCTAAAGAAGAGGTTCTTTAAATGGGGGCACGAATGAATTTGAAAATAAAACTTTTCAGTTAGCTAGGGTTTGTTTACTAACTTTTCAGTTAGTACACAATTTATTAAAACTAAGTTTACGTTGCATTTTATTTATTTTTTAGTAGCTTTTCTGATGTTTAAACAATTAAAACAATGTTTTCAATATAATACTTTTACTTTTGTAAAAATCTATTTCATAATTTTGTTTTCTTACATACCAATAACCTTTATTTCATTTTTAAATTTGCTAATCCATTTAATTTCACTTTCTCTTACTAATACAATTAATATATTTTTTTTATTTCCTCATACAACTAATTTTTTCTAAGTATACACATAAAATTATTTTTTTTTGTTATTAACCATTAAATCAATTTTTTGTTTATATACCCATAAAATTAATTAATATTATGAAAGAGGGCCTGGAACGCATTTAATTTATCAAGAGGTATGAGAACCTTTTTTTCCAACAGTGGTTCAAAAAATTTAGTAGTTTATTATGATCAAATCGCGATCAGTTCCTTTTTATTTTTCCTAAACAAATAGATATAATGGAGACTTATAAATTATATTTTTTCAGTTATGTCAAAATACAAAATCAAAATACATACTGCAATTAAAAAGAAGCATATTTCAAATATTTTATTTTTGCTTTCCCTGCATTTTCGTTTATTTAATACTCAATAAAGATTAGAATTTTATTAATAGTTTGAGGTTCCAAATTTCTCGTTGTGGTGAGATATCTATGATCAGCATCAATCTGGCATATATTTAAATATGGCGAATAATAATAATGTCTAAAAAAAAAGACTCCAAACAATCTTTTGGAAAATCGAGGCTAAAGATTGTTAAATGTTTGCACCCCAAATGTGGTTGCACTGATTTTATTTTCATTCTCCCTTTGTTCAAATTACTTTTTACAAAATACGAGTATGTAATGTACTATATTTGGATATGTAAATCCTATATCTTTAGCGTATACGAAACGTATGAACCTTCAGTACTCAATAGTATAAATAATTTTAAAACTATAGTTCACTGTTCAGTTCAAACTTCATTTCAAAAAGAGAGTGTCAGTGCTCGCTGGTTTTGTTAGTTCGATCCCAATTGACGAAAGTCGAGCAGAAAAGGATTCTGGACATTAAAGGAGTAGAGATGCCATAAAGACAGATCGCTGGGGGATTTTAATAGTTCCTAAGGTTTCGTTAAAAACTTTTTAAAATAACAGCCGGAAACAAACTGAAAAAATAAAAGTCTTAGAAGGCCTAAAATATTTTCCGGTCATGAAGGTACAATGTGAAGTTTTAGAGGAAATTTCCGGAAAACGGTGCTTCTACTGCTCAAATTGTAGCCGTCTCCACGTGCAATGTGACCATAATCTTATACGGTGATGAGTAGCTAAATGCCGGTATGTAATGTTAAAAATATCAATTTCAATGTCGATTGCTGTTTGCAGAAGAACGTTGCATTATGCCTGCACTATAAAACAATGGTTGGAAGATAAAGGATTAAATGTTTTGAATTGGCCAACTCTTGGTTGGGACCGGAACTCTCAAGAAAGGGCTAACTTGGCGACCTCTAAGATCATCAGATGCATAAAATCCAATATATTGATTAGCCGAAAGAAAGGATCACGAGCTTAGGAAAACATTTCAGAAAGCGCATTGACAACTTTGGTGAAAAGTGTTCCGAAAAGACTGAGAGATGTTAGAAAAAAAAACGAGAAAAGAATTAAGTAGACGCTATAAACGTTTATCTAGATTACTTGACAGACGATCAAAATTATTCCTAGATCACAAACTAACTTTGTATAAAGTTCTTTTAAAACCGATATGGACTTAATATGTAGAACTGTGGAGTTCTGCCAAGAATTCCAACGTTAAAAAAAATCAGTCCTTTCTGTTGAAAGTTTTAAGAAAAATAGTTGACGCGACATAGATCAATATCATTTTTTAACAGAATCAATCACTTTTGTAGCTTTTTAAAATTGAAATCATTTTGATATGGTCAACGATTATTTCCCAAAAGTTCGTACATTTACAGTTATGGGGGTTTTATTGTTTCTGATAAATAAACGGACGTTGTTTCTGGGTGGCGGGATGGCCGAGTGGGCAAACGCGTCAGGGGAAGGACCAATAAAAATAAATAAATAAAATAAAATAAAAAGTTGACGCGCCATATTATGTCAGCAACGATATTATACATACGGACTTAAACATTTCAACAGTTTTTGTAAAAGCCAAAGACAACTGCATTAACTTTCACCAAAAACTGGTCTATAACAATAACCCACTGACAGACAATTTAAAAAGCTTAAACAACCCTAAAAGCCCACCCCGACGACTTCGAAGGCGGTGGCCAAGAGACCAAATTAATTACTACTCCTATACAGGAAAGCTGTCGAAGCAGCCCACAAACTTTGCTCATTGCAAAGCAATTTGCAGATTGCAAATTTTAAATTTTGTTGTATTCATTTGTAATTAATAAATAATTTATAATCTATTATAGTAAAATTAACGCTTTTAACAGCAATAAATGTATTTTTCATTTTTTTTATATACATTTTTTTAGTTTATATTTGTTCACAGCCTTTTAATAAAATATTTTATTTAATGCCCTTAGCAATGCAATGCAATTTTTTTTTTCGAATGACATTTTTATAATTTTTGTATTTCTTTTTGTAAAATATTAGACAAATATAAATGTCGTGACTTAGTATTTATTCACATCCTAGCCGCTTTCCTGCAAGCGATATTTGTTTACTAAATATATTCGATTATCAAAAATTGTTATGTTACAAAGTACTGTTTTAATTAAAAAATAAATAAAAATTGTTGGTATTATTTTTAGAAGTAGCGAAGCTATTATCTGAAATTGTTTCTGCTTTATTCCAGTTGATTAAATTAGCTTGATCTGATTCCCCAAATCGATTTAATTACTTACCTTATTCATTCATACACAAAATTTGAATTTCAGCTCTAGAAATTTGAATTTCAGCTCTAGAAATTTGAATGTTTTATTACTATCTCATGTCCAAACCTCAATATCTCTTTTGCTTTGCGTGAGAAATCACCGAATATATCTACACCCATAGAAAAAGCGGCACTAGTGTTGTCTAGGATATTCAAATTTGGTAAATTTACGGTTTGAAGGTGTGAGTATAATAAGTTAGTGTTATCGGACCATGATGCTTAACATATTTAAACTTTCCGGAAACATATCAAACTTTCTCTTTATAAATTTACTGGCAACCGTTTGAGTTCTAGGCAGATATTTTCCCCATTCTCTAGAAGGAATTCTCCATTCAACATATTGTGCAAGATGTTTGTAAAAGTTTGGCTTTACACTTTAATTTTAAATATACATTCTTTACTCAAATATGTATTTAAATCCCTGTATTCGATATATCTATTCTAAAGCTGTCTGTAGGAAAAGCGTTGGTATAAGGCCAGGAACATGGTTTAATGGCTAGGTGGTCGGTTTAGAGCCGAACACCATATTTTGAGAAAAATTGATTTTTGTGAAATAGGATTTTGATTAATTCTATCGCTTTTAGAGCTCATTATATTTTACTTTGTATGTTATTTCATTTAAATTTTAAGAAGCCTGATTAAAAGAAATATTAACAGATAATTTAAAAAAAAATTATTAAATTAGTTTGGAGTTTAGTTCACTATGGTGAATGCTTAATTTTATTTTGTTGATAATGTAGTTTCAAAACAGCTGAATCAATTTTTACTTTTTTTTTTTTTTAAATTACATTAGGCTTACTATTTCTTAAAAAATAAGAAGATTATATTTTCTATATAATAATTCAAGAATTAAATAACATCAAATTTTAAATGCCTTAGGATAAAACTGATTGATTTTACTCTAACAAAAAGCTCATGCATATTCCTAGTTCTTTGTTAATTCATTATCCTGATTGCTTATTTAATTTTGGGTGAATAATTCTATGCCAATGAGATATAGCGAACTTCAAAGCTGTTTGGACCATTTTAACGTATTTTGGTTTACAGTTAATCTGAGCCAAGCGTGCTTTCCTCGTGAAAGTAGAATTTTTATCCGGTATCCTTCATGATTGTATTTTAAAATTATCAAGTATTTATATAATTAAACTTGACCGGGAGAGTTTAATGGAAAGTGAACTGGAGGCTGCGGTCATGGAGATTGCGATCCTGAGATAAAGGGAAGCTGCGATCGGGGTGAAGTGGATATTATCCCCGAGGTGGTAATTGAACCTGGGCAGGCTCAGGTACCGTATCGCATTAATCGCCAGCCCACTAAGTTAAACCTTCCTTACCTAGCCTCTATGAAATATCCCTCTCTCTCTATAAAAAATCCAGTTCTTCTCTATTTACTCAGCTTATAGACCTGTTAATGTTCTTGCGATTTAATACATCGTTTACTTTTTTCAAGCAATTTTTCTTCCTATTCTTCTAAGCATTTTTCAGTACTCAGAAGAGGCCAACTTCGTAAAAATCAAATGTCGAGTCAACCATGGGCACACATTATTCTTACTATTCTTTTATTTTTACGCCTAGACTTTTTGCTTTTTGTTTTACCTCTTCTAACCTACTGTACTAGATAACATCTATGAATTATTAGTAAGCACGATTCAATATTATCAATCCTATGCAAATAGTCAACATTAAAAAATACTCGTCAGCATTGTGTAAAACATGTCTTTATTGTTAGCAAGTGATCAAATAGAAATAATAAGAGTAGAATTGGTGTGTAACAAGGTTGTGCAGGGTATTTGCAAAATATTGGTAAGCACTAACTTAAGAAAGGCAAATGTTAAGGAAGCCTGGTGAACGGTTTGTAAAGCTAGGAGAAAAAACAAAAGAAGATGCTAAACAGTGCTTTTTGATTTTTTGCTTGTTAACCTTCATTATTGTCATTTCTAATATTCGGGAATTCGCTGCTGCGAAGAAGTAATTGGACTTTTTAGTGGGCAGTATAGCATTGTATTCGAACAAAAAATGTCCTTAGAAAAGGAAATTTTCAATCGTCCTTTAGGTTGTCTGCTTTAAGATACAGCTTTTCCCTTAAATATATGCGCCTACAGCTGAATCTAAAGCCTGAATTCACCTGAGTAGCTCGTTTCGTCACTCGGCTGAATAAAATATGGAAGATTGGGGTGGTAACACGTGGAGGAGACAGCGGGCGAGTCAGTGCATTGCGGTTATACCTTCATGAAACCTGGTTCCGCGTAGGAGGAAAATAATACGAATCCAGAAAGTTTTTAACAAATTTTCTACTTGATCATACCTGCCATTAATTTTTAAGTTCATAGGTTTAAACAAAAAAAAACGGTGAAATATTTAAAATAGTTTTGTATGTTTTCCTCTGGTTCCCGATTTCCATGGTGGTATCCAGTTCCTAGAGCCATTTTACACTGGATTCGTAAACTCAAGATAAACCACAACCAATTTTTAGACTCTTGAATTTTTATATTTTGGTTGTTTGTTGACCTCAAGTTTTTAATTTTATTTTTTACCTCTGGTACACCAAAGTCAGGTAAATTCATCGCCTCTGCTAACTTGATATAAGCAGTATCACGAATTTGTTTGTTTTTATAGGTTAACGATTTGAAATTCCGGAGGCATTCGTGTGATTTATACTGTATGTATAAATCTAATTGTTGTTTCGGAGCCCCATTTAGCCATTTTGAATAAATTAATAAATCACAAAAGATTGAGACATAGTAGTACGATATGTTTACTGTTTGTTTACTTCACTTTGACTGATCACACCGGCCGAGTGATGTGCCGAGTAGAGTTGGCCGGTGGTTGGGGTATTTACTCGGCCGAGAGAATTCTATTCTTCTATCCACTGTCTCGCCCAAATCACTCACCTGCTACTAGGCCGAGTTCTGACTTTGCTGATTACATTAACCGAGCACTCAGCCGAGTGCACTGTCTCGGCCCAGTACTCGGTAGGTGTAATTCAGGCTTAAGGAATGGGCATAACGCCTATCTTTGACCACCTCGGTATATTTTTATTGTCTTCCTTATGCAACATTTAATAACTTGTCGAAACTTTTATATTCACTTATCTAAAAAAAAAAAAATAAATAAAATAAAAATGCAGTCTCGTTTGGCCCAAAGAAACAGGGAACTAGATTCAGAGCATGGTACTGTATTATTTTTATCAAACCATGTCTTTTTTACCATTAATTTCAAAAACAGGAGGAGTTTTGGGAAAAACCCTGGAATGGCAAATGGTTAATCTGAAACTCAACAAAACTTAAGAGAATTTTAAACAAATTTTCTTAGTATTCTAATGTAATACAATAACATTCTTTGGTGTAGTTACCACTCGTCAATCGTTTATTGGCACAGAAGGTTCGAACAGGGATCAAACATCTACAAACCTAAAACATATAAAACATCATCACTTTAAAACATATCTCTGGGAAACGTCATAAAAGGTGCAGATATGTGGATCCTTACACAGTAAAGAGATTTGAGGAAGTTTAGAATAAAATAAAAAAGCCGTGGAAATTGTGGCTATTACAGTTTCTCGGGACCCCAGAGCTGGGTCGGATTGCAAGCCCCTTTAAATTAGGACGTTTAGATAGTCCGAGGCGCTTGGGGTAATGACCACTCTTCTTCCCTCTCCTTGAATAATGCAACCGGAGGAATGCCTTCGTTTCGTCTCCATTACCGCTTCGTTAGAGCCCCGCCATTAGAAAGGGAAGAAACACAACGTTTTAAAAAGAAGAAACCTTAGCATTTTAAGGATGAAGATAGGGAGTAGTTCCGCCAAAGGAGGGAGTGGGGAGGAAACTTAGTCAAACTGTGCTCATCGGTGGAGTATTCTTTTTTTGTATAAAACCAAAGCAATCAACATCCAAGGGTTCCGTATGGCAAATGTATTTGATTAATATTCAGCTATAAATACATCGTTCATACAGCCAAATACTACAAACCGAAGTGATTCAAGAATTACATTAGCCGTGTACCACTGTGATGGACGTTTACACGTTTCATGTAAGTTTACATTGGTCTGAATACACATAAAATAAATTTTTAATGCAAAAAATATCGCTAAGGGAGTAGGTATATGCTTCAATCGATTTCGGACTTGTGTTAATCGCCGCAAATTCATTCACAGTATTATGTCCAAATTCTAAAATAAATAATTCGGATAGCGTGTCAACGATGGTACCCTTAAAATAACTTTTTTAACAATTATTAGGGTACACTGTTCTTTCAAGCGATAAATAAACTTTTGTCGATTACCTTTTCCTTTTTTTTCGGGATCACGCCATTATCCAACGCCTTTCCCTGTGAATTACAACAGATCGCTAAGTAAATAAATAATGGTCCGATGACAGATCTTGCATGAAGATCAGTTGCAACAACTTTCCAAGTCGAGATGAAGACTCGAAGAGCGGAGATAGGGTAAGGAAGAATAATGGTGTTGGAGATTTCCATTGTGGCTAATTGACTGAAAAATAAAGCCGGACCAGATTTTAATGACTGGTGTAAATTGGCTCGTTAGGGGAACATTATTGCCGATGACAAGATGTTCGGCCAACGCATTACCTGCCATCCATCTACCCCCTTTGGCTTCCGTCTTGTAAATCACTAATGCTTGTGTAAACCGATATGACTTGGCGTTCATTAACACTTTCTTGTATTAGCTTAATGAAAATGATGAGCTTCATGGATGGTTGAGTAGCCGTTTCTCAAATGAAAATAGCAAGTTTCCTTTGCTGAGTCCAACAGATTTAGAAAAAACATTTCAAAAACTACACCCCATAAAGGATTTGTTTTCAAAAATGTTAACAAGTGCTGTTTTTAGTGCCATGGTTGGGTTTTTAAGCAAATGCGTACTGAAAAATAAAAATTTATTATCAGGGCTCAGATATCAACAATAGTCTATATAGTTATGTCTGATATATTGCATTCGAAGAAAGCTCTTTTCTTATCATTCGTGAAATCCTATCCAAAAAATTTCCCCCTCCAGCAAATACTTTTTATTTGGCAAATACTTTATTTAACGTCTGACCATACTTCCAAATGCTATCTTTTAAATAATCATTAAATTTATTCTAAAGGGAGATTAATCTCAGTATAGTAAAATTATTTTTCATTTATAAGTAGCTTATAAATAATAATAATAAAACAAATAAAGTTGCTTGGGTTTTTCCAACACTTTTGTAGAAAAGGGAATTAATTCTTCATTATTTTGGTATAGAAAACAATATACTCATCAATTCAAAATGAGGTATAAGGACCAAGTAATATTTATAAATAATCATTATTCACTATATACAGAATATATAGATTGGTCTAATTAAGAATCAGACCCAATTAAAGTTTCTTTGATATCCGTTTCCTGGATTATCCGATTGTTGAAATTTTTTATGAATCGTCACTAACGCTGTCTTATGCAGTTTGTGCTGAGACAGTAGAGAAAAATTGGAAGGCAATTGTAGAAATGCGCTTTTGAATAAGACCAATTGAGCTAGACACAGTACGAGTGATATGCGTTTGTTATGATTTATTTTGTATTTCTTTTAAATTTTTTTTTTTACGAACATTTTTAATTATCTCTCATTTTCTATTTACTTGACGTTTTTTTCTATTAGCCAAACAGTTTAGGAAATATATAGTAGATTAAATGAAGTAGGATTGTCAGGGTTGACACCAAATTGTCCCAACAATAGTGCTCCAACGTAAACAATCTATATTTATTTCTGCGACCACTGCAACATCTCATATAAATACATACATCAATATAAATAGGTTTGAAATAATAAAGCAAGATAAACTCTGAAGAAATGCGGCTGAAAACTCTCTAAACCATTACCTAACTGTTGCCTGTATTTTCAGCAATTTTAGTATTGCACAAATGAACAGCCGAAAACGATTCAGTTCTCAAAGTCCAATAATTCTGATATGTTCCCTCGGGGTCTCCGATAATTCGAATATCCAGGCAACTGAAGGGTGGTGTTTATCCTTCGGGCTAACTTCACTCTAAGAGCGGCGTTTCCCTCGATTACCCCGGCTATCTTACCCTATCGGGGGAATTGGGGTCGCTTATATGACGGTGTTTGGGAGTGCAACAGAGGCCTTGGCTGGGTTCATCACGCCACTGTCTTGCATCAATACCCATGACTCAGTATCACGTCACACAATTGAATTAACCGTATCACTACCGACCTCTGGCTTGTTCATTTTATTTTTTGTAGTTAACAGATTGGATTAATTTAATTGCGAGATTGCTGTAAGCTAAGTTCAAGAGGGTCATAATCAATTTTACTAAATCTTGATGCTAAACTTATTTTGTGAAATAAATTAGCGATTACGTAGATAACTATTGCCTTCCTGTGATTAAATTATTTTATTACGTCAGAGATAATTTTAGAAGAATCATTATAAGAGGGAAAAAGTAATTTAAGATCACCTTTTGGTTATAGTTAGGAATATTTCAATGTCTTTGTATACTCGGTGCTATTATTTTCATCATTATCAGTTTAAAAAAAACTGCAAATTACTGTAACAAAATACTAGATTAGCTGGATAAGGCTGATGAATTTAATAATAATGATATAAAACCGAGGTGTAACTAAACATGAATAAAAAATTAGAAAAGCCGAATATATCTTATCATCATTCAAATTCCTTGCCCGTAATTCGCGATTGGATGTAAGGTTTCAATGTACATTTTAAAGATTCTGCCAGTGGTTTCATGTTGTATTTGGTGGTCATATTATTGGGTTGATGCAAAATTAATGCAGGTGTTTAATATTCATTGAAAATAGGCCATATCTTTACTTTAACTATATATATTTAATCAAAATAATTTCCATCTGAATCAATGCACTTTTGCCAACGTTCAACAAGCTTTCTTATTCCACCAGGAAAAAAATCTGAATCCCTGGACTCAATGAAGTCACGAAAATTTTTTTCAATTTCATCCTGGTTTTGAAAATTTTTCTCCCTCAAAAAGTTATCCAGATGCCTGAAAAAGTGGAAGTCGGTAGGAGAGAGGTCAGGTGAAAAAGGTGGGTCTGGAAGAACCTCGTAGCCCAACTCGTGCAGTCGTCGTAGCGTTGGTTGTGCGACGTGTGGTCTGGCGTTATCATGGAGATCCCTTCCGATTCATCAATGCTGGGCAAAGACGTTGTAATTTTTGATTAGTGTTTTGTCAATTTCTTGACAGTACTTGTCAGCAGTTATAGTCTCACCTCGATTGGAAAGCTGTAGTGGATAACACAAGCAGTATACCACCAAACTGTGACCATAACTTTTTTTGGGCGCAGGTTGTTATTTTTGGTTGGGTCTTCTTCCACCATTGACCTCAGCTGGTCGTTGTCAAGAGCAAAATGACGGCCCCGACCTTCCTTGTCTTCGAGGTCGAAATCTCCACTGCGAAACTTCTGGAACCACACCTGCACCGTGCACTCGTTAATAGCCCCCTGACCCCACACTTCGTTAATATTACGAGCCGTTTGCGCAGCGCTGCGCCCTAATTTAAATTCGTAAAAATAAATTTGACAAAAATCGTACTTCGACAATTTCGATTGAAGACCTTTGAACACACTGAACAAAACGATTTTACTGATCAAATTCATGGCGAAAGAGAGGGTATTAGATAAGGTTTGTTTTGGTATAATAATGATCAATGTTAGGATTTGCTTTGTTTACACAATTGGAATTAAGATATCGCAATAGAGGAAACCTGCATTAATTTTGCATCAACCATTATTATTTTATAAACAGCCGCTTTATTTTTCATCTTGATAAGTTTTTGGGTATTTCCATTCAATAAAAGGATGCTCTAATAAACATTTATTATAGTCACAAAATTAAAGTTTCTTACAACCGGGAACAAATAAATAATGATGGATAAACTTACAAGGATGATAGTCACTTGATCAATCTGGATATATTAGAGAGAGAGCCATAATGTGAATCAATTCATAATTTTAATTTCGAAGGAATTGTCACGTTTAATGATCATTTCAATTAACTAGATGTGTGTGTCCCAACTACAGGAGGGCAGCGAACTATTTAACTCGAAGTTTTAATAGAGGTACTAAATAGAATTGCAGAAAAAACAAATCTTTACTTTTTCAATCTATATTTTATTTCTTATTGCAGTAAAATAATTAAGTGGAAAAAGAGTAAACATTGTTTGATGAGATAAAAGAAGCATCTCGTGACGATGAAAAAGAAAAAAAAAAAAGATTTGAATCTTGAATACATTAAAGACTACTTGACACTCTTAGTGAGTGAATGAGTGATTAACATTTAACAAGATTTAGTCTACACTCGAGAACACAGGAGCCACAGCGCATGACTTAGCATCCGCGGGTTATGTAAGGAAGTAATACTTTACCAAAATGCATTGTCTAAGGGCTTGCTTGATTTAGAATACATTATAGATCTGGTTCATAATACAAACATGTAACCAGCTCAGAATGATAATGTAAATAAGGCCGAACTGGTTAGCAACCTGCCTATAGTTTTGAGTAATGGCCTAAACAATGCACCTTTAGCCAACTAGCTTTTGCAACCAATCTGGAAACGTCGAATAGCAAGCAACTAGAAATATAAAACAAGGCTAGTTTTCGCTGATTATACAGCTAACTGGTATCCAGATCCAATTCCTTCTTGATGTATGCTCTTACATTATTAATGAGGACGGGATTCATTAGAATTTGAGCAATTAAACCATATGAATGGGCTTTTTAAGGATAACGAGCAATCTATGACAGTTCTACTAGTCGTGTATGCAGGAGGATCATGGCGGTCACTTTTATAGGGCGAATCTTACAGGCCAAAAAATATAATATACATCCATCCTTGAGAAGTGTGAGTAGGAAGAGATCCTGGAAAAGAGATAAAATCAAACGGTAATTTAATGTTTAAAGCCTTAACAAACCCTCAACATTGTAGCCTAACGCAAAAAGCTTCTGAAAACCAGTTTATAACCTCCTGTCAGTGTAAAGATCATTTAAATAGGAAAATAAAAAACATAAAAAAAAAAAAAAAAAACGTTTACTAGAAGATTGGTTCATAAAAGGTTAGATTTTCCACGATACAATCCAAATCATTCCAATTAAAAACGTGATAATATCTGAATGAGCATGGGAAATACTAAAAACAAGACAGGTAGTTAAACTGGTATCTTCGCGAGGAAGATTTGTGTAATTTATGCAATGAGGAAATCTGATCACCGTTCGAGAGAATATAGACATGTAACATATTTGTAGAGCTTGGCGTTGTAATAGAAACGAAACATTATGGCTAAAGTGAATGTAAGGGGCACTTGCAAGGAAAACGTGCAAATATTTAGGTATGAGAATGTTCGAATTTAAGTATGCAAGGAAACTTTCTGTATTTATGAATTTTTAAGAAACTAATAAAGAAAGTAAGTTATAGCATTTACGGTTTAATTGATTTCGATAAAATAAGGTAGAAAATCAAAATTTTAAAACAACTAAATTTAAAAATTCAAACAAAGATTAGTGAAATTAACATGGACTCTCCAAATGCAATACAAACCACTGAACCAAACGTTAAAATATAACAAGAACCCGTACACCCGACACAGACGACAAGTGGCTAAATAAGAGACCTGCTTAGCGAAATCATATTCATCTGAGGACTGCAATCTATGGAAATCAATCTGATGTAATGCAATCTAAGAAGTCAATTAGTTTGCCATTTGCAATGGAGTTTTCATATTTTCAAACTCTTTTTATTTTATCTATTTTTCTTTTGTGGAATGTAACTTTGACTTACATTCCAGCTTAGACTAACATTTAAGCTTTACAGCTTAGTATTTTTTTTTTAAGAATCCTTAAGAATTTCTTAAGGATGACACTGGCCGTAGGTCACCAAAAATTTTCTTTTTAAATTTAAAAGTCTTTACATAGACCTCGCCCTCTTTGTGACATTTTCAAGAATTTCATGCACATAGTCTCATTTTTCAATTATTTCCACATCACTAATGAACAGAAAATTAGTGACCATTAGTTAGGGTTACAAGACAGATCCAAGATCTGGTCCAAATATATATCACTAATAAAATAGGACAATGCTCTGTTCATGAGTGATTATGAAATAATTGAAAAATGAGACTGTGGGCATGAAATTCATGAATATTCGATAAAAAACTACTTTTTAATAAATAAATAAATTTGTCGATGACCTAAGGCCTGTTTAAATCCTCAAAACACTGACTATTATATCGGACTCAAAAGTAGGACGAAAAAATGTGAAGGTGATTATCTTATTCTTGATTCAAAAGTACAAAGGTTTGCTTGTGTAGTTAACGTTAATTTATGCCACTAAGGCCAGTCGGAATATTCCTACATTTTGCAAACCTATGTATAATTAGGATACGAGTAAGTACCTTACATCAAGTAGGGTCCTTTAGTATTGTAGACTGCTATGTTAACCACTACACCTCAGGTAACCTCAGTGCAAAAATTTTTCATCGCTTTTCCATTAATTTTAATTTCTGAACTTGTTGGGTTTTAAAAATGACTTATTCAATTTAAGTTTATGCTTGATTGAATATATATATATATATATATTATTTGAAATGAAGTTTATTTTACCAATCGTAATCTTATAACGAATTCATTTAACAAGTCAATAATTTATAAATAATTATTGATGGGAGCTCTTCTAATGCCCCATAAATCTCCTACGTTTAATTGATCAGTTTCGTTTCTCCCCTGTGATTTATTCTCTATATTTTTTCTTCGTATATTTTAAGATCTTTTTCTTTTCTTTAATGGTAAGAATATATTTTATAAAATGTTTTATAAAAAAATACAAAAAAAAAAGAAACATTTCCAGGATTAGATGAATATATCCCAGAGGAAATGAGCGTTTACTAGGGTGCCATAGATCAAAAGCTAGAGACAGGGCCGAGTCTCGTTACCAGGAGTCGTTACCTCAACGCCATTAAGTCGACCCTCAGAGGATTGCAATTAGATTAACTAGCGACCAGTCTGCGGCTCCTCCTGGATATCTATGCATCCCGTGGTATCTTGTAGCTGCGGCTAATTTGCCTGGATATCTTCAATAATCTATAATTAATTCATGGATGTCAATTTATGTGAAGGTCTTGTATCACACGCGTTATTAAAAAATATGACTTGGAACTAAATTGAATTAGTGTTGCCTTCCTTACAATCTGAGGATGGGGAACATGCGGAAGATTAAAATAATTTTATAAGAATGAATAAATTTACCACAGGAAGATCTCACTATTTATTTTATATTTTATAATGTAAATGAAGACAACTATATGATTAGTTACGACGTAAAATGTCTATTTACATATACACCACTAAAATTAACATTTAAACTGATATCTGATAACTGGGACAAAATCGAACCATGCACCCCAACAAATTACATAAGTCTCAAATTTATTGTGGCAGGCTCGGGGACTAGATCTGGCCAAACATCCGTAAATCCGGGGAAATCGAATAATACTCTTCATTGATCCTCCACCCTCAACCGTGGCCCGGGATACCCCGTATAGCCTAAAACCACTAAAATGAGCATTTAAACTGATATCTGATAACTGGGACAAAATCGAACCATGCACCCCAACTAATTACATAAGTCTCAAATTTATTGTGGCAGGCTCGGGGTCTAGATCTGGCCAAACATCCGTAAATCCGGGGAAATTGAATAATACTCTTCATTGATCCTCCACCCTCAACCGTGGCCCGGGATACCCCGTAAGGCCTAAAAGGCAGGGAAGGGAGGGGGGACCACGCACAAAAAAAAAGCGGTATTCTGAGGTTGCCGGGATGGCCGAGTGGGCAAACGCGTAAGAAAATATTTGTTGCCATGGGCAACAAAGGATTGCCTCAAGATAGCAAGTTCGAAACCCGGAGCCAAAAGACATTTAATTATACTCGGCATTAATCCCCGACCCTCTTTCCTGGCCCGGGAAACCCCGTATAGCCTGGATATAAGGTGAGGAACAAAAACATAGAATAGTAACAGCGTTATTCAGTTGTATTAGTACCAATTAAATTATAACTTTATATTGTAACACTTCTGTGGGTTAACTAATATTATTAAAGGAAAATATAACGATATCAATGCCAAACGAATTATCACAACATAAATATTCGAGCAGGTTACAATAATTATAACTTTATAGCACACAAATCATATGGATTGAGCTTCACATTCAAGACAAAGACTTAGACTTAGGCTAAGTGGTCCACCAAACGTGGAAGGTTCCAGACCCTCGTGGAAGGTTCCACGTCTGCGTGGACTGGGATCGAAAAAATTGATTCGTGCTTTCTCGTCCACATTTGGAAGGTAATGCAAGACCCTGGGGGGTCCCAGTGCTTCTCTCCTAGGCGCATCCCTGTGATAAAAAATAATGAAGACTTGGTGAGAGCACTTAGCTACCATCAGGCGAATGATTGTTACGAATGATAAGTAGGACTCAACCCCGGTTATCACCGCATGCCTCCTCCCGAAATGTTTTTCTATGCTCGCAACTGAGTAAGGTATTTTTTGGTATTTTTATTTGGGGCAAAATAAGGAGCAATGGCGATTTTGTGAATATTTTGGATTTTAAGTATATGTTAGGGATGCGTTGGTAGTCAATGGTTTTCCGAAACTCTAAAGCGCAAATCAAAACATGTCATAATATTATTGTTATATAAATGAGCATTTTCTAATTGATAGGAATTATGTACGTTTGTCAAGTCAAAAACTATGCGGTAAAGTTAGGCCAGCTCAAGTCCCAAATAGCCTGAGTCTGTTCAACAGGGATAATTGACGAATGTTGTGGGATAGCGAAGAAAAAATTAATTAACTTTTAAATGAGAGGTTAATAGAATATTAGAATTTTTTTTTTATTTGTATTGTGATTTCAATAATGAAATTTTCGTGTAATTTTTAATATGATTAGAATTACATATTGAAGAAATTTCCATGGTCTGTAATTATATTTTTTTTTAATTAAGAGACACTCGATACTATACAATTTTTTACAAGATTCTAATGTTTTTACAAATGCACATTATTAGAGATAAAAAGACAACAGATAAGTTTCTGATTAAAATATAATATTGAATAAAAGAATGTTTTAGATATCAGTAAATTTTAAAGGCTTGATAAACTAATTATACAAATTGATCTTTCACTATCAGAAAATTATTTAGATAATTGATTTTATAGATCCACAAAGTTTTTATATTAAAACATTTTTACTACCATTTCTTTGATTTAAAAAAAACAATCATAAAATGGAAAGCGTTATATATTTTGGAATTCTTGTTTTATTTTTTCTCTTATGGGAAAAAACTAAAATAAGTGATAGAGTTCGAGGGGACTTCGTTATGGATGCAATAGCACATTTCTTCACGAAGAAGAGCAGTTTTATCGCAGGCATTCCTAGTTGCTACGTGAATGATGTCTAGAAAGATATAAGATAAAATGTAAAGAAATCCTTAGTGGAATGTCGTAACATTTCATTCCGTTAGGATATATATTTTTTTTTTATTATTATAACGTTTAAGTTTATTGCGACCCAGACGACATTAGTTTCTTAAACCATTGGTTAAATTATATTAGATCCATGATAAGAACTTTTATGAAGAAGGTTTAACATTATTTTATTATGTCTTCCACAATTTTAAGTAGTCGGGAAATGTTTATGATCTGTTGACTAATAAATATAATTTTTTTTCGCATTCGCATAGAATTTATTTTTTATTTATAAGATCTAGCTAGAAGAATACTGATGAACAATGCTTTTTTCAATTATATTTAAATATTTCTGGAATAATAATTCCTATATAAATCCTATAAATATAAATATAAAATTAAATTAAAATTAATATAAAACTAAATTCCAATAAATATAAAATTGATATATAATTATATATCAATTCATATTATGTAGAACGTAAAATAAATTATGAATTAAAATAAATTGATTAATTACAATAACTTAGAACAATTGTATGTTTCTAAAAGACTGTTTGTTTTCTGATGTATGTTTTTGACGTATGCATGTTGATGGATGGTTATTGACTTGTATTTTCTTTTCCATTAATTTCAGTTATAACAAATGAGCCATAAAAATGAACTTATTTAAATACATTTGGTAGGGTGAAAAAAAAAAAAAAAAAAATCATTATTTTTTTACCGGTTTATTCCATTTCAAAGCCTTTTAACACACTGGTTACTATAAAACCTTTTTATTTAACGTCATCACTGTAATTAAATCCACTTCGATGTCTTTAACAATCAAAAGAGTGAACTCTTTAGTACCATATTCCACATCTAACTCGATTTTTTTAAAACTGCCTCTCAGCCCCTTGCATTTTAGGTTCCATATATAGAGAAAGTTGGAGGAACTAGGGAATGACATCAATATTTTTAAAAATATTTTCAATATATAAATAATTAATTTAAATTTTAATATAATAAAACTAATCACCTGATAAATATAATAAACCTGCTACTAATGGTAATAAACTGTCACTGATTAAAAAATAGTAATTATATTGCCGTTATAAATAATATTTTAAAAAGTCACAAATGGACCTTAACATAGAATAATCCATTAATATGAAATATTTGGTTCTATATTGGTATCCTATGTATATTCCCTGCGATCGATTAATCGATAATATTGTTTCAATAATGGGAGGTGTATGAATGACGTCCGAAACCAGGAACTTTGTATAAAACCAGGAACCGGTATAAAAAATATCTTTTTAATGAGAACTAATTAGTAAAATATGTAATTTTAAATCGAAATATTGCAATTAGTGAATAATTTATTCATCTCGAAGCTTTAAAACTATCAAGATCTCTACTATGAAGCGTAGTGATGGTGACGACGAGCTGATTAAAAATCACTAAAACTCTCAGATATCAAATAGTATCTGAAATAGACCAACGGCAATGTTAAACTGCTTGTGGTGAAGCTCAAAATAGAACTTTTGGGATAAGTATGCAGAGAAAACGGTTGGTATCAGTTTGTTCCAGAAGTCGCATCTACAGCACGATTAATTTAGACATGGGATTAATTCAAATCAGTTTGTATGCGATATAGGATCGGGAATGAAAAGAAATATCTGATGATATTAGAGGCAATGAAAACGCCGATCACGCTGCCAATGCAGTACGATAAAGAGAAAAATCGGAAAACGTAATAATATCAAAATACGCTACATCAGAGGACTTCACTGTTGAATAAAAACTGTCCAAATTAGCAGAGGTATAACAGAAAAAAAAAAAAAAAAGTGAGCTACAAGCTTAAGAAACTCAAAAAGGGAAGCAATCATATTGTGCCGCCTGAGGGTTGAGCATTGCCAGTTCATCCATGGTAACATTCTCAGAGGCCTGGAAGTACCCAGATGACAATTTGGGACAAAAATATAACAATGTTCCTCTGAGAGTAAAGCACATTTCATTATTACGTCCTCAGTACAATTATCTCCGAAAAAAAACTACAAATTGAAAAAAAAAATGATAGATAAAGATACAAAAATAGTTATCCTATTTCAGTATCTAATGCAAGCATCATATTACAACAGAATATAATACAGCTCAACGCCAATGACCCTCAAGGGTAGAGGCGAAGACCAAGAAAAAAAAGATGTGATCTAATTTATAAAAAGTATGCACGGTTTATTTTTTTCTTGAACAGTGCGCCAATTAAGTGAATGCAGTGCCCGATCGATTTTGATGTCTGCCTCGGTTGCCAATCTCAAGGACTTATAATATACTTGAATATAACTAAGTGATTATCTTGGGCTTAAGAAACAAGGATAACATAGTGCTGACATCTCAATTTAATTTTCGCATTAAAAGTACCAGGATGATTAAGCTTTACTCCGCAGAGTAGACTTCAATTCAATTCAGATTGAAATCAATAATTCATGTCTTCATTGGAAATGGTATCAATCAAATAGAACTTCGTAAATATGTTTTTAATAAAAACTGAGATTGAAATCACTTTTAACATTATCATATCGATATTTCTTACAGTTTATAACTAATAAATCATTCGGAATTAGTACTCTTTTTTGAATTTTTTTTTCATGAGTCCTAAGCAACATTAATACCATTTATAAGACATTTGTTAATGACTCAATGAAGGAAGGAGACATTGACCAATAAACAGGGCAATAGGCTTGTTGTCAAGAGGAATTGATGTTGTGCAAGTGCTTGCTGTCAGTCTATCGGGAAGAATTAGAAATAAATAAAACTGATACCCGTAGTTAGGCAACATGAATACCTTAACAGACAAGATAATTAACCTCAGGATTTATGCCTGTATATCTGCTGGACAATTTATTTTGTCGCTACAGATTGGCTTATTCATGTGATTTTTTTTTAAAGCTTGAAGTTTAACGGGCAATGATGGGTTGATCTCGCTGGCTATTAATTTACAATTTTCCCGTTAACCGGTGAAAGGGGGGACTGTTATTGAAAAATAAATTTATTTGATGCCATCTTAGAGGTTAAACAGTTAATACTTGCATCGTATGTTATGGAATGAATGCAGCAATGATTTTATTTTATTTATTGTCCTGAATAAGTTATCAATTGATAACGTATTCCTGATTAAGTTATCAATTGGTAACGTATTCCTGAATAAGTTATCAATTGATAACGTATTCAGGACTAAATTAAAATAAACAATATATTGATATATTATTTATATTATTATAAAAATGTATTTATTAATGGAAACGGGATTATCTCATCATTAACTGGAAAAATCTCTTCAGACGAAGATACGCCAAATATGCATTAAATAATCTATGATAAATATTTTTATTCAGAGTTAAATAATTGTGCAATATTTTTTTTTTTTTAATGTTGTGATTCGTTTTGAATTTGAAATGAAATTGAAATTTTTATTTGAATCGAAAATTCTTAGAACGAAAAAAAAGATGATTTCATGCGAAACTAAATATAAAATTTAAACCGAAGATATTATATCATTTTTAGGTTTATCCTTGATATGTGTCTATTAAAAAAATATTTATAAATAATTTATTTTTTGAAGAGAAAAGATTTGGCTTCGCCGGGAGACCAACCCGGGTTTCCCGCGTTACATGCGCGGATGCTAACCACTGCACCACAGAGCTCGGTTCAAGGCAGAGCAAATCCTTCCTCTTCTTTAGAGCCAAATCTTTTCTCTTCAAAAAATAAATTGTTTAAAAATAATTTATTATGGTGGTCACCCACAAATTAAGATTAGATTAATATAAAATAATTTAAAAATTGACGTATGTCAATAAATATCATAAATTGGACAAAATTTGTCCACTTCCCGCAGTTCAAGGCAGAGCAAATCCTTCCTCTTCTTTAGAGCCAAATCTTTTCTCTTCAAAAAATAAATTATTTAAAAATAATTTAAAATGGTGGTCACCCACAAATTAAGATTAGATTAATAAAAAATGTTTAATATTTCACTCTTCAAGCTGAGAGATATTAATTAGTTCAGGAATATTAGTCATTCAATTTTTATTTGTTTGTTTTTTTGTTTAAAGGCGTGAAACAATCAAATCAATTCATTAACGCCTAGTGTTGTATTGTTATGAAAGAATTTTTTGTTTAACTTTGTTGTTGTGTTGAGAACGTGCATTATTTGAGTGTACAGTATAGGAGTTATATATTTTTTTTTATAACCGTTCTAATGTCTGAATATTAAAAAATGTTTTAGTTTATATTAATTTATCATAATACATTTTTAAACTGCAAGTAATAAGAAATCACACAAATGTGTGGATGGAAGATTTTTTTTTTTTTGAAGTATTGTAAAGTAAAAAAAAAAAAACATAAGGTTTAGAATAGTTATAGACTTGTTGTTGGAACAAACTAACAGTTGGAAAAAACTGTCATAGTACGTGTTTGTGACTACGATGTTCGAGTACCGTCTATGCTGGGCATATAAATAGATCAAATACTCAGTTTAATCAAAATCATTAAAGCCGATTTAGAGTAAATAAAAAAAAAACACGTGAAAATGTTACAAAATTTATTAAGTAAAGTCCTCCCTCCGGTAGATCAATTTTGATGAAATGTTTACAGTCATATCTCGGGCATATAAATATATCAAATACTCAGTTTAATCAAAATCGTTAAAGCCGTTTTTGAGAAAATCGAAAAAAAAACTTAAAAAGTTATTAAATAAAGTACCCCCTCCCCTTGAGCAATTTTGATGAAATTTTTGCTGTCACATCGCGGGCATATACCTACACTAAATACCCAATTTCAGGTTCCCACGGTTTATAGTTCTTGAGCTAGTCTGTTCACACACACACACACACACAGACACACAGACCATTTCGCGGGACTTGGTTAATTGGACTCAGGGGACCCCAAAACGTGTATTTCCGTTGAAAACCGAAAGTCGAAATTTTTCACGATCGCAATACTTCCACTTAGTATATATTTCATACATAGGTAAGTGAAAGTAAAAAGGAATGTTATCTCTGTCATCTGTGGACGATGATCTCATGTCTAGAAATATGAAGAATATCTATTCTTCAGTACCAATTCGAAAAATTCAAATTCAAATGCTTTGGTAAAATCTCTTTATTCTAAATTTTTCGTATATTTAATTAGATATATATTTATGTATCAAAATCGTGGGATTTACATATATTTTTAACAGTGCTCGAAATCCACCCAATAAAGCTTTTTTCTTTATGCTTTCTACTCGTTGTTGGTTACTTAATACAATAAGGCTTTAAGTTCTTTAATGTTCTGAGATATGCCCACCAAAAAAAAAAAAAAAAAAAAAAAAATGCTAGTAGGATTACTTTATATTAGATTATTCGATTTCTTCGACATGATTTCATAATTATATTACAATGCACTATTCTATATATCTGATTTTATCATTAAAGTCTAATTACTGTTATTCAATACAAATGGTTCAGTTAACTTTGGACAGTAACTGAACATTAAATCCATTTAAAAGTCCAAAGTATGATTAGTGGTGGGGACTCAGTATTACATTTATTTTTACATATATGTAGAGGAGAGCGGGGTTGGTTGGCATAGGGGGTAGGTTGGCCATTGGCTTATAGCTTCCGTCACACCTATTGTGAAGGCCCAACCAATGTACCATGTGACCCGCTAGACTTCGGGAGTCTTGTCCTGAGTTTTCAATCCGATGCTAACTGTAGAGAAGAGTGTGCTTCATTGATTGATTTTACAACATTTAAGTAAATTTTTATATTTTCAGTAAATTTGGTTTAAAGGCATGACAAAACATTTGACTCCGATTCTGTTCACATAGCCCCAAACTCCTTTGAAAAACATAACTTTTCGACTGACCAGTTTCTTGTTTGATTGTTCTCCCCTGTCCTGGCAGCCATCTTTCATATGGTCTCTCCTGTGGGGTTAGCTTGCTCTCTTTAACTGGGGTTTTGTTTGCGCAGTAGCAATTCACAAAAGCAAGGTAAACATAAACAAAGGTGAAACTACCAATTGTCTTTAGTTCCAGCAAGGAGGATGAGAGCAATTTTTCTTATGCAGAAAGTGACGACAGTCTAAACTTCTATCTTCTTTTATTGTCATTCTATTTTCCCTTAAAAGCTGTTAAAAACCAATTCATAATTATTATACCATCATACTGCAGCTTTTAATAACAATAATATCTGTCAGGCAGTACTTGAATGAGATGGCTAAGCAACCCCACCTTCTAGGCCAACCTACCCCACATACATGGCATACTCTGGATTGATGAATTCTTCAATTTTCTATGATCTTAGTATTAAATACTATGTGGTGAAAAAAATACTTGAAGTACTCTAATACTTGGAGTTTACAGTGGTATCAGCCCTATTGGGATTATATAAACAGGAACGACTCAACAATAAAAAAAGTGAAAACTGTTGCCAACCAACCCCGCTCTCCCCTACTCCATATATCCGGAATAAATCTACACTATACTTATTCCTGTTTTATATTTAAATATGCTTTATGCTCATTATTAGACTATGTTTTATTTTTCCTTGTTTTCCCTGCTCGTTGGCTTCACCAAATCTAATTACTTATTTAAAGCTGTTTGGTTTTGGATGTATTCTGCTGCTTTTTTGTGTCATTTTATTAATTTTGTTCCAAATAGAGTTACTGGCGTATGCCAGATATATTTTTTTACTCAAACGTTGCAACTGATAGATATATTTAGAAATCATATTTTATTAATGCAATTATGTAACTGTTACATTTTAATCAATAAACCAATGAACAATAATTGAATTCATTTAAGAATCTAAATTCAGAGATATATATATGAATGTGAGCTAAATAATGAATTAATATCAAGATTGTAAAGAAGTCAATAGTTGAATTACTTCATTGTATTATAGATGAGAAAATTATGGGTTATATACCGAGGGGTTGGAGAGAGCACGATACATCTCGTATTTCTATAATTGCTACCCTAATCGATGAATAATTATTACCTTTGTTACTATATGATAGTTAAATTACAAAATTTCAATAACATACGACTAATCTCGATGATATTCAATTGAAGAAACATTTTATTGCAATTAGAATACTTCCCACTTAATTATTTTGCGCAATTATCGCTATCTCGATCTGTTTGTGCAGCGTTTATTTCCTGGTCAAGCATATAAATCTTTTTAGATTTTTTTTTTTTTTTTTTATTTATTCCCCCTATAATTGTCTATCTAAGCCATATATCCATAGATTAACATTTTCAATTAGATGCTGATAAGGACCGTTCCCACGCAGTTTAACCCCTGGCATGGCCTTATTTTCCTGTGGCTGAGGTGCTAGAACGCATGTGGCCATTTTTAAGGTATGATTTAAAAAAAAAAAAAAAAAATATGGTGATTTTAGAATTATATATGTTTATTATTTTCACTGCCCATTTTAGACAAAGTCATACTTACTTCGGATCAATCTGTAAGAAAGAAAACGAAACATGATAATCTATGAGGAAAATGCTCCGTAACTTTAACAAACCTCATTATATGCGCATAAATCAATGTCAGATTGAGATAACAGTAAAGGAAAATTTAAATATTCAATAATTGATACCTATTAATTTTATTTATTTATTTTTTAATATATTCTTAGAAATGAGCCTATAATTATGAAAATGGTCCAAATAAAAAAAATAAGATTATTAGTTATTTTACACCACATTATCTAAGTAAAATGAATTGTATATAATGGTTCAATTACAACAACTATAAAAGGGTTCGTTTTTGACGACATCTTAAAATTTACACTGAATTAATTTTATTACTACTAATATGGTGTGAGATAACTAATAAACCTATATTTTTTTTTTTAATTTTGACTTAGACCTCTCTCATAATTAAGTGCTCAAATCGCACTAAGCAAATGAGGGGAGGGGATCGTTTTTTATTGAATCTGCTCAAGCATTATATTGGTTTTATCAATATTGGACTATCTCAATATTGGACTATTTACACATCTTCATCGAATTAAATTTAATGTCACATTTAATTGAAGGGATTTAACCCGAGAAAGGTAACGTACGTCTTATCGACGAACAGACCGCACATTTAGGTTAATTAGGCTAGACTGTAAACAAATGTTTCGGAACATTGTTGAACATGTTCTTAAATCGTTTATAAACAGTTCCGAAACTTTGTTCCGGAACAGTTCCGAAAGGTTCCCGTGTTTTCCATCTCCAACGGGAAACAAGGAACAGGGATGATTTTGTTTCGCAATATTTCTGAACAATAGTTCCGGAACATGTCATAAACAAAGCTGTACAGGAACATCGGGAACATTGTTCCGAAACATTTGTTTACAATCTGGACTAGGCCTTACAGATGAACTCCCAATCCTAGCTGGCCCAACTTCCGGGAGTTCTATATCCACTTAGCACTAGAACAGATCCTATATCGAGAAGGTCGGTCTATTTAGGTAAGTCAATCATTTACTTTATTTTTCTGAAGTAACGACGTCGGCAAGACGAAGCGCTACCTCATATGTAACTTTGTGTCAGTCTTGGAAATGAAGTGCTACCTAATGTTAGTCTTGAAAGCTAATTCTATCTGTAGGTGGAATATTTATGGACTATTTGGACCTCGAGAAACGTGTCCATTTTGTTCTTGGCAGAAGAGAAGAATGTCAAAATCTTTTTGTATTTGTGGAAAGTGCATTTGTGGAGAGCATACGGTCATGTTATGTCTAGATTGCAAAACCAGGTTGTGACTTATATATTATCAATAATTATTGAGCAAATGTAGTACCTATAAGTCCAATGTTAATTTTTCTATTATTTGTAACGCATTGTTCCTGTTTGTTGGTGGTGTAGAGTATTCCTAATGATATGCTTTCGTAGTTTATTTATTCTATTTACTGTTTCATTATTTCTTTGGCAATTTTGCTGTTGTGACATTTTTTTTTTTCTATGAATTAATTATTCTTTCTAATATATCATACATTAAAAATCAAATTGTTTTGCATATATTGAACCTTGAATATTAATAAGTAAATTACACAATTCTTAGTTTTTTATCGACAAAAGTCATAAAAATTGTAAATTTAAATAAGGTCTGTTTTAAAGTATTATAAATACTGCATTTACATGATGATTAGGCATCCCTGAAACGATAATAAGGTTACTTCGTCTCGTCGACGAAGCACTCCCTAAATAACCCTTCGAGTAGCGTTACCTTTCCCGGTTCAAATGACCTGTAAAAACTAAATATTAATTCTTGAAACGGTATCCCTGGTATCATTGGCCATTGTTATTATTTAAATTGATATTTAAACAATGTAATGATATCTATTGATTTTGTTTTATAACATAATACCGTAAAAAATCTCGCGTTGATACCAATGAAAATGCTACTTCTTTTATCACATGATGATTAATACATATAATTGATCAACTGCAAGTACCGTAAGTTGCTGTGATGTCACCATACTGAACTATTGTCAATGTTCAGGCCCTTTGCTTTACATAGACCTCTCTGCACTACCTTATTTGAATGTTAAAATATTTTTACATGTTCTAGTGTACTCCTCCTCATTACCAACGTAAATTTTTGTATCATATCGCATAACAGTCGGAGTCACAACATCATTATTTTGGCAAAGAGTATGGATAATAATTCATACTATAACATGAAACAAAACATACGATTTAAAAGAGTTCTAGACTTGTTGTTGAAATAAACTAGAAGTTGGAACAGAATGTTCCAGTACCATCTACGCTTGCCTAGAACCTTCCAGGTAGTTTTCAGACTAAGTATAAGGAGCGATGGACAGCAGTGTTAGCCTTGTTCTGAAGCTCATGTCATATGGTTATTTTCTTAGTGATACTTTTAGTAACCTGTTTAATTATTTGAGTTTTCATTGTGGCATTGGAAAAATCATTTTCGTTTAATAAAATTATTTATACCCACATAAATGTTACAATACAAATGCTGTATATGTAATTTGAGATTCATTGGAAATGGACTAATTTGAAACGGACTGAGACACCTGAGTGTGACGGAGAGTAGAACGAAGTATGGTAGTTAGCTTTTTAATTTAAATGAAATATTTTCTACCGCTTAGACAGATTGGATACAATTACTGATACACTAAATAAAATATTCATTTTTTATAAATGATTGTGCAGTATATAGCTTAAAATTCCTTTCTTTTAATCATTATAACTTAGTCTCTTATACTTTGATTTAAATATTACATAGACGTAAAAGCAATTTAATTTAGGAAAAGACGACGTTCATCAATTACTGCGACTAAAAAGTTACTGGATCTCCAGGTTATTTGACCGAAATAAAGTTCAAATACCAGAATTTCTCCGTTGACATTCATATAATTACTTCATAAGGTACGGTGTACTACCGAATTTCGCAACTTAGATTTAGGTAGATCGAGTCTTCTAGCTAGTAGCTCATGCCCACTATGATTGATATGGCTTAAAATAGCAGGGAGATAGGAGATCTATATCATACTACCTACATGTATGAATAAACGGAAAAGGGGAAAATTGGTGAGAAAAATGTGATTCGCTAATGTAAATCACCGTACTGCAAAACCAGTCATGTAACTGTGAACTGTATCTTACTGCGTAATTCAAATCATCGAAGTGGTTATTCATTAACATAGCCATCATTGAGTTTGCCCGCATAACAGTGCCATCGAAGGATCTCAATGGATGCGGAGTGAGGAACGAATCGGATCCAGCTGGGAACGGTATCCGCTGTTTAGAATTTAAAATGAAAAATTTGCAAGGTGCGGGTACACGATGTGAGGTACTCTCTCTTCACGACATAATGAATAACTCGAGCGGTATAAATCAACTGTTGCCACACCTCGGGCATTTAACGATCGCCCTAGCGGAGGATCGGGTCGACCTATCGTCGCGATTCCCATCCTCCTTAGCCGCGGCATGGGCTAAGCCAGATGAACATATCGGCGTAGAACCGTCGAGTTATGCAGTAAAAGTTTATATGTCAGTCAATGGAAGGAGCGATTCAGTCTCGGACATTCAGTCCAAGGTTGGCCATTCAAATGTTATGGCGATGCATCAATATGTAAATTTATCATCGTAACTATCCTTTACCTAACCAATAAGAATAATATATCTTACAAGTCGCATTTCGCAATTCCTTTATGCCCGAGGTTCGAAATCAATGATCATTTTTATTTATCAAGGTTGCGGTAATTTATTAGTTTGTTTTTGGTTTTTTTCTTGTTTTTTTTTAACTATCAAAAGTATTAAAAGTTCATAAAAATGTAGATATTTATTTTTATTTAAAACTTATGGATGGAAAGATGCGAAACATGTTTGTCTTCTTTCGCAGTGCTTAGAAATTTCCATACAATTAAGTTAAATAATCTTTACGTTTCCTGATTCAGTTATGATCAGCATCAGTTTCATTATAATTTTAAGTTTATTATAATGGCTTGCAAATACCAGCAGCCTGTAATAAAAATATTACTTGAAGACACCATCCTTGTACCTTTCACAATATTTCAAGACTATTTGGCCCATTCAAAAATTTTCAAATCATATAAATCAATGACATTCTTCATTTTAGACAAAGTAAAGATACAATATTACAAAGAAGATAAATTTTAGATTTACGTTTTTTATGAAATACAGGGACCTTGCACTTTCATAACTGACGAAAAATCAACAGCTTTTGAGTTTTGCGGAGATAACATTTTCTCTTATACATAGCTGGTTCTCTTCTTCTGGCGTTTTCTGGAAGATCTGAATGTTTTTGCCACCTGGAGGGAAATGAAACCTTTATTTAATGATAACTCAAACATTATGGATAACCTAAATATTTTTAAACAGTTAAAACTTTATTGGTGAAGGCAAATAATTACGTCAAAATATTGAAATGTACAAGTGTATAAACTTTTAGGCAACTTTCTGTTTGACTAATGTTTGATCTTCCCTTCCTCGCCGATTACGCCATACAGGGTTTCCCGGGCCAAGGGAGAGTGTGAATTGATGTCGAGTATTATTAGATTTCCCCTGACTCCAAAAAATCAATCTCAGCTCATGATAATATTGAAATTGGTATGGGGAAGAATGCCAATGAGCGCTATCTATTTCTTAGCTTGATTCAGTTTCCTTGGTTTCCTAATGAGAGTGATATCTCCAGTAAGTTAATAAGAATTCAATTGTAGGCTTATAGTTTATTAAAACGTCAGTAAAGACGTTTATATTATGAATAAAAATGAAATAGTCTGTCGTTTCGTTCATCTCTTTTCAAGATGCTTTATCATACGTTATATTTTTGATGGGAGGTTTGAAGGCCCCGAACAGATCTGGCTAAACTGCATTTTTATTCAAGAGGTCCTTATTACTAATATTTATAAACATATCTGGATTGAAGCTAGAAAGTCTAGAGATGGTAGAGGTGAAGCGGTTGGGACGGAGTGTCAAAGACACGGAGGTAGAGGAAGAACAAGACACGGCGGACGAGCCACATGCCGGGCTAATAACCAACAGCTGCTTAACATACAATGGCGGCCCCGCACACACTCGACATGTCCATTCATAGAGGAATCCACAGGGCAAATTAGGCAGCTTAATATTCAATGGCCCCTTGCCTCAGCCAATTAAAGCCAATTGTCTCTTCAGTCCAGTATTTGCCGTTATTACACAGAGATTACTCCTACTTCGTGAATTCAGCTTTTCTAGTCTTCTGTGAGTGCGCGAGCTTTGAAACTGGATTCCGTAAACATTTAGAATCTTCCAAACCCCAGGCGTCCCTTGTTGAAGAACAATAATAGTAGTCTGTTCCACTTTTTCTTTCCTATACTGATACAGTCGTAGCTTTTTAAATTGTCTTTTAAGTTGAATGGGCTCCTCAAACATTAAATCAAAAACATGCAGAAGACTCCCGTTTAGTAGACTACTGGGACCGCGACGGTGGGAGAGCCAGTTAATGCCGAGGTTATACATTTTTAAATAACTCTGGTATTATTTTAACTTCTATTTTTCGGTGAAATCAAAACACAACACGAACTCCAAAGGTTGGTTCGTTGGTTATAAACGCCTTTGTTTATACCTATATTATTCTGTTTAAATTTATATATTTTATGTTTTTATAGAGTTAGGTTGGAAACATGTTTTCAGTGAATAGAATTGGTAATAATTAATAAATAATTAAGTAATAAATTAAATTTGTTCTCAGATTGAGAACAAAAATAATCAGAGTAAGAGACGGAAAGAGAGAGAGATACAATCTAATCTAGAAAAAAAAAGATAAATTAATTAAGAAAAGGAGAAAACAAAATAGATCATTTTAAAAAGGTAAAAGTAAGTAAGTCTAAAAATAAATTTAGAAAAAGGTTTCAAATGCATTTAAGAAGTCCTTCCCTGGAGAGAAAAGAAATGACCTTATTTAAGAACCTTTCTTCATTTTCCAATGCAGTGGATAGATTTACTGTCTTGTAGCCTTCTCTTGTAATAAGTACAAACTTATAATATGTGTGGTACTGTCAATCTTTCATCACACTTTGGACGTCTGGGGGTTTGTTTGATTATGAGGTGGAGGTGCGTTAACCTCCTATGTCCTACCCTAAAATCTGCAAAGGTTATTTACATATTAATTAAAGAAGATAAAACTTTGCCGTAAATTAAATTTTATTTTTAAAATTAAATTTGAACGATTAAAAAAAAATCTTCTGAAGAACTTTTCAGTGTTTTAAAAATTCAGTTATTTTTCTCCTGTTTTAGAGAACATAATGTCTTACCAAAAATCTCGAAAAACCTTCTTCATTTATTATAATAATTAAAGGATATTGTTTCAAGAATCAATTTTATTCCAAAGATTTTTGTTGAAATGAAGTTTGGTCCAGATAAACAAATAATAAAAAAGAACCTTTTTTCCTACATTCCTGGTTTGATAATCATAAGAAAGTTATAAATGCTTTTAAGGATGTTATTTTTCTCTATCTTTTATCGCTACCGGTGGTTAATCCGGATATTCGGTTAAGCGGTTGGCGGTTAAACGGGAGTCTACTAAAGGTGCCACAGTTCAACTCTAAAGTAATAAGAAAAAGGTGAAAATTGCAGTTGATGCGGTTATAAATAACAACACTTATATGGGGCATTACGTACATGATTGTGACCAACGTTTCGACACGAGTTTCAGATCTTTATAATGCTGTTCTTCATGACCGCACCACCTACCGTTTCCACTTCATTACAACCTACGTACGGTCAACTTTTTACCTCAATAATAAAGCAAGTAATTTCTCCTATTATAAATGTATAATAGGAGGTTGTTATGACATTTTTGAAGAGGACCAAGTAATATAATCAATTTATTACGATTTTGCTAATGTCCCTCACTGGTAAATGCAATATACATGTTATAACATAAATAAAATTAGGTGATAGTTTGATAGCTTATTATTTTGATAGTTTTCGCTTTTTAATTTTATAAAAGTACCTAATAAATTTTATTAAAAAAAATTAATAATCATTTCTGGTCAAAATTAGGAAATTAGATTATTCGAATCCTCTTGCTGGTGAACATTTTCCAAAAATCATTTTAATTAGCTAAAATTTATTTTACCATACCTTTACTTCCAGCGTGATGTGTCTTCAAAATCTTAGATCCGAGAAAAATGCGAAATTCGATTGAAAAGTTAGGCTTTTGTCAAACCATTTCTTAAAAAATTCATTTATCACTTTTAGAACTTTATTTAACTTAACATGATTTTCAATGACCTGAATGTTTTAATTATTCATCAAGGTCTCGTCTACAAAGTACTAATAGCTTGCAAAGTTATGTGCAAACAGATTTAAACAATTTTTTTTTTATTTGACTTAACACAATTTACGTTTTATGAATTAACTGAACGAGTTTTCTCAATAATATTTAAAAATACTACTTTAATTAAGATTACTTTTATTGTACATTGAAAAAAAAAATGTACCTTTAGTGTCTCTTTTTCTGCATTTCTCCGTGGAAGATTTCTTCACTTTGAGCCAATGCCTTGTTAAAACGATAAAAGAAGCTCCGCCCACTGCGAGATAGTTGAATGATTGCTATTGGACAATTGTTACTCCTGACGCGCATCAGTTACCATAGCCTCCATCTTACCGTCCGACCGATCCCAAATGGTTCCTCTTATATAGTATATTTCACTTTATGTAGGATTGCCTATGATTAATTATTATAAAACTTATCTTATGATCAACCATAGGCGTAAAAAATTAAATGTTCATTACGCTTCATTTCAATTCGTAAACCGTGAATTAAATTACTTACTTCATTAATCATTTTTTACCTATTTCAAAAGAATCTTAGTTGCAGAATAGTTTTCATCTATTTTAAAAATATATATATTTATGTTATATTTTACTTTTTTTAATAAAATAATTGTATTGTCTGTACTTTAGATGATTAATGCAGAGCTCTAAAAATTACAACTGCATTAGAACGATTTTTACAATAAAACATTAAAATAGTGCATTACAATGTTCTTAATAGATCTGGGGTAAATAGTCGTTTAAAATGTAGCCAAAGAACTGCTGCTGGAACAGAAAGGAATTCGAGCAAAAAAAGATAATAAATAAATAAAAAATATATATAGTGTTTAAAAACTAACTATTTCTTTTTTAAAATAAAACAAATTAAGTATAATAATAAATTATAAAACTTAGAAATATTTCTAATACTTAATACTATGTTAAAATATTGTACTTTAGGAAACAACACAAAAGGAACCTAATCAGTTTGGTAATTTATAATACAAACTGAAATATATATTTTTTTTAATTCAAGAAGTAAAATACAATATTTTAATTTTATTTTGAAATAGGTGATGTATTTGTATTTAGATTGTACATTTGGCTTAGATTACATATTTTAAATACTGAATTGACATTTAGTATTTTATATAATGCAATATATTAAAGTAAATTTTTACTCCTCTCTGCATATTTATGAAACTGAAAAAATGCAAAACCAAGAAGTATGGTCGAACGAAACGGAAAAAAAAAAAAAAAGAAAAGTTAAACATAAAGTAACAAACGCAATGTTACTTGGTTATGGTCATCGGAGAGATATGATCCCAACAATTGTTCTTTTATTTTCTTTTTTTTTAACTCTTCATAAAACATAGCTGCGGAAATATTCATTGAAATATCAGTACCGCGGTAGGCGTTCACGTTCCATTATTTGTTCATATTAATTTTACATTCCTGTTTGTGATTTATTTATACTTATATTTATGTTCTGTACTACTAATATACTACTATAAAGTTATGTGAACCACAATCTGTGCCTTTTTAACATTTTAATTTTATAATCAATTTTTCAAACAGTTACATGTATAAACTTATATGTATAAAGTAGCTATTAACTACACCATATTAAAGTAGCTAAGGTGAAAATTAGATGTAGAATGCAAAGCCTCAAGGTCTCGTATTATTTCAATAATTCACAGAGCCCCCCTTCCATATGGGAAGGTTTCAGTCGGTTTCTAGCTTGCTTGCAATACACTTGTAGCCCTGAAGAAAATTTGGCATGTAATCTGCATGATTAAGCGAATTATTGAAATAATGCGAGACTTTGAGGCCTTGCATCTATAATTCAATAGTCTCTTCCTAAAAACTAGTAGGTGAAAATTAGTCTACTTTAAAGAGACCAAAATTAAAATTCCATAATATACACCCTCATGTCTGTGGGTTTGATTTTTATATTTCCTTGAAGTGGTGAAACGGCGCAACACCAAAATTAAACAAACAGTAAATTTAATTTCGTTCATTTTGAGAGCTTTGTCTTAAATATAATACCTAACAGATGTATTATTTATTTCAAAATGGGTACTCGTTTCCCCAAGTTACTTTTGGGTTAAGTCAACATAGCGCCTTTTAATGATCTACTATGAAAAATAGCCGTTTGGGGTTTTATTTATCTCCGAAGAGCAATCGTAGCAAGCGGGAGTCGAATGCTGGGATCTGTTAATGCTAATCAAGGCCATTTTAAACTAAAAATGACGCTTGCATTATCTCCCAAAATAAGCCAGGCCCAAAAGTAACATAGGAAAAGGTTTACCTTGGCAGTGACTCCATGATATATTTAATTTTTTTTTTTAATGATTATGATGTTAAGCCCTCTTTACAAGGTTAAACTTTAGAAACGAAGTTTTGAACAAAAGGTTAATTCGCTATTTGACCGCTAGGAGCGATCGCAACGGAACAAAAAAAAACTGTTTACACGTTAAAGTTTTTTCATTACTCTAGGAATGAAATTTAGTGCGTTTTAAGCGGTTGATTAGTGAACTACAACGTGGACATCCTAAGACTGATCAACAAACCTAAAGGAATAAAAATGTCTATTGTGTCCATTTAAAAGGCCTCTGGCGGTCAAAAATCGAAGCAATGTTTGGTTCGAAACATCGTTTTAAAAATATTAACCTTGGAAACAGGCCTTAAGATCCAAATAGCAATCCTGAGGTTAAATTACTTTATTGCTCTAATTAAAAAAAAAATCATGGTGATTAAAGAGGATTTATTAAATTTGTAGTACAGTGAATAATAAGCTGCGGTCTTTATTGTTTTCCCTTGTTCCTTCATTTGAATTTTTTTCCAAAATTGAATAAAAAAATCATTAACCTGGAAAAATATAATAGTAACACCAGTCAAAAACCAGTACCTCAAAGTAACCCCAGCCCAATTTAAAGTACTATTATTCCGAAAATCCTACCCATCAACATAGTGTTTCAACAGCTAGTTTCAGGTCTAACGAGAAGGTAGGTGCCTGGCGAAAGCTTGCGATTATAATTTTTTGAGGATTCGCATTTTTTCAGGTTAATGATTTTTCTTTTTGAAAAACTTTCAAATGAAGGAACAAGGGAAAAAAATACATACCGCAACTTATTCTTAACTCTTCAATTCCTAATGCACCCTCCAGGGTGCACTTCTTCTATTTTACTTTAAATTGGCCAATTCATTTATCTTATAACTTTAACGCTTTGAAAACATTCTTCAATAGCTACAGAACACACAGCCTTTACAAGAGATGGATAATAAGTTTCCAAAATTTGTCACCTTCATGTTTTTAAGTGTCATCAGAACAAGTTGTTGATTTTCAGTCACTGTGTCAAAGAAAATGAGTATACTCACTTTTTTTTGTTTTCTCGTATTACTAAAATAGTTACTAGTTCTGACAAGATAAAAAAACCGAGGAAAAAATAAAATATTTGTCCCAACCATAAACCAAATTAACAATGCACCCTGTAGGGTGCACTAGAACTAGGACCTTAGTACTTTGGCCTCCTATCTTGTAGCTGTCTCTTGAGTTTATAAATTTTTTCATAATTTTTAGGGTTCTGTTGCATGATATAATTTCCCTTTTGAATTCTAACATAAATGTCGACTACCTGGAAATAATTCTATTAATTATATATATGCAGCAGACCGATACCTACAATAAACAGGTGGCTCAAAGCATGAGACCAGACTGATTTTTTGCGATCTAAAAACATCTTAACTTACGTGAAAACCACAATTTACCTCCAACATTACAAATAAGCAGAAGTAAGAAAATATTTTACCATACTTTCCCAGAACTTCAAGAAATATGGAGTAAGATTCACACACAACACATTCACTGTTGGCATTAATTTATAGCAGCTCTCCAGTGAAGTTTTATGATAATTTTATAATATTTTTTGTTGTTATAATTATTATTATTATATTATGGTTTTTAAATGTTTTAGTGTATTTAAACAACTTTTTATTGTAAATGAATAAAAAAAAAAAAAAATAAACAAAAAGTATTCTGCACTGTTGTTATGACTTAAGTTAAGAGTTGCTCCCTTACCTAATGCACCCCATAGGGTGCAGTGCTGTAAAATAGCTAAAATTAATTATAATTATCAAACAAATTTTTTATGAATAAATTTTGATGTCTAGCATGCGGGAAATCAAGGTGACAACCAAGTTTCAATCGAGGAAGCAATATAGTTATTGGAGGGTTAAGTTTACTAAAAAAGTATTAAATATTCTTTCAATACCTTGGTTTTTAAGAAAAATAGAGCAAAAAAGTACCCATAGAAGGGGGAGTTATGGAAATGCACTTTGGGCTATTGTATTAGGTTAGGGCCACTTGTGGAAAGGTTTTTTCGTGTTTTCAACGGCTAATAGAAAGTAGTAGGTCATACTAACTATTATAAATCAGCACACTCATTCCAAAAAGAGAATGAAATATTATATTAAACGTAACGACAAGATGGAGCAGTTGCCTGTTGAATTGGCATTCCGTGTTGGAAGGCGCGGATGGAAACAGATCCGCTGGGTCAACATCGGAAAACACTCGGGATCAAAGGACGCCGTCGCTGGCTATCTCGGCAATTAAAAGCGACCATCGGCTATTTAAGGGCCTGGGCGTTATAGAGGGCAGGACCTCCCAAATAGGGCGCTTATCGCTGCGAATTATATTTCCTCTCCGAGGGTAGCAGCGAACAGCGGTCGGAGGATAGCAACTGCTGTTCCGCTTGCCCTGCATGTGCTGCAGTAATTGTGAAAGTGGTGGTAGCGTCCAAACGTAGGTAGGTCTGCTAATTATCAAATGGATATCTCTCTATCTAAAATATTATAAGATATATCAAGAAATATTCTAACTTGATTCATCAACAAACACTTTACCAACGTTTTTAGAAAATGTGACTACAATTCGAAATTCTTTGGAGTTAGTGCAATTTTTTTTCCAAAAATTTGGAATTGTTAAGTGATTATGAATAGTTTATAATAGGTCTTAATGTATAATCTCTACAGCGGTGCCTTACTGTTTTTTTTTTTTTGTTTTTTTTAATTCTTAATTTGTTTTAGAAAAGTAAAAATATGAATGGTTCATACTCCCGGCCCGTGAACAATATTGTCTACGCAAGATAAACGATGAGAAGCTGTGTTGACTTATCTTCAAAGACTTTCCTCCGTTGCCTATGCCATCCGAAATGTTCTATTTTTTATTTCAGGGAATTCAGGTAAACATTGTTATGCATTATCATTGAAAAACTAACAAACAAAGGATTTTTCCAAAAATTAAATGTGATAATTCAAATATTTGTTTTTTAACTAAGTATTGCTCAAAGGATTTACGAATTAATTTAATTTTCATCAACAAATTTCTTTCAGGTTACGTTGCAATAAGGTCGACGTATTATACTATAGTAAAGGCTTTTTACAGTAAATTTCGTTCCAAATACTATTTATTTACATTATTTAGTGTAATTTGTAAAAATTAGATTTATTTTTTTAATGTATAGGGTAAAGGTTTTTAATAATTGAATGAATAAAGAAGAATATGTTCATTACTTTAATATATTTACCTGACAATTTTTCTCATATATATTATTTATGTTTTAAATCATTACATGAAATAATTTTTCATTATTTTCCTTATGGTTTATTACGAACCTATAAAATACGAACCTTGTTTATTCTGTTTTATGTAAAATATTTTAAAACAAATATAATCTCCTCTATTACAAATAGGTGATCAAAATTAAATAAATTATATTCTCCCTTTGGTAAAATGTGCTGCTGCGCTATTTTGCTCCCTTTGGCCCTTCTTCAAACTGAATAGCTCAATGAGATGTGAGGTTTTAAACGAATACTCTACATACATTCCTTCTAGATACATTATGACCAAAGAAGCTGTGATAGCCGTGAGAACACATAAGCGATAAAAATTGCATACCTCTTGGCTCAACTCCAGCTCTTCCCTCATAAATATGCTTCTGTTCGATTTCCGACAACCGGCATAACTAGCCCAAGATCTTGTAAATATTCCATTCAAATAAATATTGCTATGTTTTTTTCTCATTCCGAAGAGCAATTCAAAAAAGTACAAACACAATAAATATATCGGACTGGTTAATATAGAGGCTTAAAGGTCGGCAAGAATCAATAAACATCACCTCAGCTGATGTAGAAAGTGCGCATTAGTGTCGTTATAAATATAACTTAGCAAACTAGAGATGCCAATAAAATATAGAAGAAGACTGAAAATATCCCCGAGAACAGGATCTGTAATTATAAGAGTAGGGATGTCCGTGGATAGCTGACTCACCATGCGACCTGAACTAATATCCGACTGACTCACGTTCCTCGCAGGTGTCTCGAGATCTGACTTTGAGCATTTTTTATGAGCTTGTCCTATGCGGATCTGTGTCTGTTGCGTCACTGTCGTTTTCCTTCAATCGAAGTAACTTGTGGATTAGAGAACTTTGAAGAAATTATGTATCAGAGGATGCCATTATAAAGTATTAATGATCCAATGATATGCTTCGTAACCGTTCATGTGATAGCAAAAACATTCATACCTAATAAACCTATAATTATATGCTCTTGGAAAAATTGCTAGTTCTGATCTAGTTTAAAAGTGTGGTATCCGAAAAGTAAATATTCGTTTTACCGTTGTCAGAAACAATTCTGACTGATTTAGAGAAGTTATATGAAACCCTGGGTAAAAAAACTTTTTTATTTCTTCTCCTGTCTTTTGTCTAGGTATCAATATTTTAATTAGGAGCCTTTCTTGGTTTTCGCATGCTTTAGCGTAAACATGACCAAATTGACAACCGATCCAGATTCCTCGTATGGATTTCTAGCCCTTGTGATATTTGAGTTCTGAAGTCTACTAGATACATCGATACTCAAGGAGTCTTAGTGTGCTGTAGTGGTTAATAGGCTCGAATTCACCACTTTTCCTGATAATCCAGCTGTGAAGCACTATCAATTTATTATATTGTAACGTAAAACAAATGATGTAAAAGAGTTCTAAGCTTGACGTCGGAACATTTGGAAAAAACTGTTCTAGTACATAACTGTTCAACGTGACTGTTCGAGAACCTTCTACGCTTGTCAAGAACCTTCTGGACTGTTCAGACAAAATATAAGGAGCTATGGACTGCGGAGTAAGTCTTGTTCTGAAGATATAATCGTATGGTTATTTTTGTGTTACTGTATCGTTACAAGTTGATACTTTTTGAAACCTTATTAGTTATTTGAGTTTTCACTAACTATTTTGGAACTGAATTATTATTTTAGTTTAATAAAAATTATTAAAACCCACATAAGTGTTACAATATTTAGATATTTATGCTTTCATGTCCGAACCCACTTGTTTTCAATATTTTTCCTCTTTTCCTGAAAGTCCTTAGAGGTGTCTGGTAGTCTGGTTTAGAACAACAGTATGAGTAACATCGTTTCTGTTCACTTTTTAATTTTAAAAAATACCTAGTTAATTTTGGAATCATGATCAAATAAAAAAAATAAAAATATAGAATAAAATTATTTTTGTCCAAAATTAAAAAAAAATTTACAGACCCATACAGGGATTCAGTCTCTCAAATTCTTTTAAATTGATGTGAAAAATCATATCAATCCTATAAATAGGGGATGAACTATCTAAGAATGCCAAGTGTCTTATGATTACAAAGTCTATCATTTTTTTTAAATCGTGTATAAAAAAATCCTTCAAATAATGAACTAAAAAAATAACCAACATAAATTATATATATATGTAAAATAATGTTTGCAAGACCTCCAGTTGAAATGAAATTAATTGAAAACATATATTATTGTTATCAATTTAACCATCATTGTGGGTAACCACCTATTTTTTAAATTATTTTAAATAATTTATTTTTGAAGAGAAAAGATTTGGCTCCGCCGGAAATCGAACCCGGGTCTTCCCCCGGTTCTAATCCCCGGTCTAACCCTATTATTGTTATCATTATAAGAAAATATCAATATCATTTTTTAACAGAATCAATCAATTTTGTAGCTTTTTAAAATTGAAATCATTTTCGTATGGTACAACGATTGTTTCCCAAAAGTTCGTACATTTACAGTTATGGTGTTTTATTGTTTCTGATAAATAAACGGACGTAGTTTCTTACCCCTCAAGAATCACAAATAAGGGGCGCTCCAGTGACATTAGATAACCGTTGCTGAATCTAGTAAGACCTATTCGCAGACGGGTTAAAGCTAGTTTTTCCTTTCAGTTTCCAGAAGATAAAGTAAGTATGAAGTTATAAAATTAAGTAGCTGGTAAGGTTAGTTTTTTAATGGTTGGCTCTTCTTATTTTTAATGAACTTGAAACACTCTTAAGTTAGTTTTAAGTATTTAGTAGTTTTGTACTAAATGAATGACATTTTTATGTCATTGAGTTTTCTTTGGCATTATTGTAATATTTTAGTGGTCTCTGTGTGTTTTCATCATGAAACCATTTTCACGTATCGGTATCGGTTTCGAAAAGCATCATAATGTCCGCTAATGTTGATACTTTAGGAAAATTATCGTATCGAAAGAAGCATCGCTACCTAAGATCTATCTTAACTTCCTTTGCCACACCCCGGGGATACCAACTAACAGAAGGCAATTCCATGAGTGACGGAAAGTTTTATTTTATTTATGTAAAAGTTCCGGGTTTTTCGACTAACTGTGATTACAAATTAATATTAACTAGTTATAATTAATAAAGTTTTGATAAACGATTGACTAAACTAAATTATAAACGCTGAATTAATGTATACCAATATTTACGTATGTAATTTGAAAGCAGTAGAAGACACAACTCATATTATTGCTATGTGTCCTATTCATATACCAAACCGTATAAAATATTTTTAAGAAGCCACATTAACACAAAATGAACTTTTTAGCTTCCTAAATGGTCAGGATTAGGTTTAGTTTCGTAACTATTTAGGGACTAGTCGTCATTACAGAATGATACTAGTTAAAGAATTTAATGTGTATTTTATTCGAATAATATAATTATATCTTTATCTTTATATATATATATCTTTATGTACCTTTTACATGTGTCATTCATTAACACATTATGGTCAAATATAAGATGTAAAAAATAAAAACTTTGACCCATCTAAATTCTTTACCAAACTATTCTAAATTTAGCGTAAAGTTCTATTTTAAAGCCCGTTGGTTTGTAGATTAGCTGAAACGTTTTTATCTTTATTTGTGAATTTTGTTTTGACTGTATTGAAAAGAAGAATAAAATTAGTTAATTCAACGCATTATCGCTACTGAGCCACAGCAACGCATGGCTGGGTCTGCTCGTTTCATATAATTATAATTATATTAAGAAATAAGATTAATTTGTGTTACCTATCTTTTTTTTTTGTTATCTTTTTTTCTGATAGATTAGATCCAAGGAACATGTTTATTTTCATATATATAACTGTTTATCTTATAATAACTTAAATAAACATCTAAGAAACTCTTCTTATTCATAATATATAAACATTAATTAATGATTAGGCAAACAAACAAATATGTATAACATTAATTGTTGAATGAAATCGGCGAAGACTTCGGTTCTTTGGATATCTCTTCGGAAAACACAGAAGGTTTGTATTTCGCTCTATAGAAGCTCTAATGTTTATCAGAGTTATAATAACGGGTTTTTAGTTAATAAAAAAGTAAACTAACTATTTGATATTACTAATTAAACTACCTAATATCTTACGCTTCTCCGGGCTGTTAGCTTAGTTTAAAGTGGTAAAAGTTTGAAGACAAGGAAATCGTAAAAAATTGCGAAAGCTCCTTCCAGTTTATCAGGGGACAAGATGTGGAAGACCCTAGAGGAGAAGTGGCCGATATCCATAGAGGTAGGAAGGTAACACTAGCCCGCTAATAGCCGAGCGTGGGAATGATCCGCCTCTGTTAATAGCGGAGATATATAAAAGTAGGGATCCGTTCCCAGGAGCCCTGTCCCCGCTTCGCTTCAATTAAAAGGCTCCTATGGCGCTTCGTCAGATAAATCCCATCTTTTATGTGAGCCTTACACCGCGATATCCTCGGCTACGGTTTTAGAGACCCGCTCATCTCGGGATTTGTTTAGGGATCGCCGACCTCAACCCTCCTCTTAGCGTTGATGACGCCTCCCAACTGCTTCCATCTGGTCTTATCTCCATCAGTTTGATCACTTTTCATGTTCTTGAGCAGTTGGAACTTATCGTTTTCATACTATTGACAATCCAGTCCAAAAAAAATCATCAAATTTGTTTCTCAAGTTCAGAATAAAATTTGTTATCAATGAACACACATTTAAACTAATAATTGAATAAAGTTTTGTTGAAAGGGCGTGATCGACATTTTCTAAGATTCCACTTTTTTTTCTTGCTTTAGGTGACTGTTGCACGTTTAAAGGACATTATTGGAGCCTTTTTTACACTTTAAGAATTCAGTAAGCAAAGTAGAAAAACGTATCTAATTGATGGAGGCAAGCCTTTTCAACTCATATACTTCCCGTTAACTTGCCTGGACTATTATTTCTGTGGGTTTTTACTTAATGTCTGGCCAAAAAGCTGACATATTTGTTTTGTTTAATGTCCCTTTCTGCTACCAAAGCTAACCGGACGATACTACAGTAGTATCGGAAGTCCTAAATTTTGCTTATCCACTTTTTATTAGGTTAGGGATCTTTATTAGGTCATCGTACAGGCTCGGGACCTCCATTTTACATCCCATCCGAAGGACGGCATGGCTAAGGATTTTGTATACCCCTTAAAATATCATAAGACCACCAGCGGAATGCGAATCCATGTTTGTAACATTTCTTTTTACCTATTTTTTTCTGATACTTTGTTATTAAAAACTTTATTTTTAAAATTAAAAATTAAGTCTAAGAGCTTCTATAGATCCCGAAACAAAACTTTTGTATTTTCCATACAGATATCCAAATGACCGAAGTCTTCAATTTTAATCAATAATTATTGTTTTTTAAACATATTCATTTGTTTTCCAGATAATTTTCATTCTGGTTCTGAGTTTATTCTGAAGGAATTAGAAGTTGGTAACCACTTTATATAAAGATGCTACCAGATAAGGTGTAAATACAGAATTGAGATTGAATGTAGTATACAAATATAGTAGTTATGTTGTATCTGACTTATATTTTCCTCCAATCAGACAAAGGAGCGATATCCACAATTTCGTAAAAAAACTCCATTACATTTAGTTATACATTTGTCCCCAAAATTTTAAAATGCGCATTAAATTTCAGGATTTCTCCGTGGTTCAAGTCTAAAAATAATTAGAGGAAATATGATTTGGGATACGTCATCGTCTTTCAGTAACAAACGATTGTTTGTTTTAATACTTATTATTTAATAGTGTGTTTTCGTCATTTCTCATTTTCGCTGGATTTATTTAGTGCCCAGATTAACAAAATAGAAGGATTCTGCTTCTAAATATTAATGTAAGATATTTATTGGTTATCAAAATAGTTTTACTTTTAATTACACTTTGTGTCGAATTTAATAATTATACGTCATTATATTTATTACAGGCTGTTTTTACTTTGATATGGCATTGATATATCAGTCATCCCAAGTGGTTAAGTAAAATTCGGCCCAAAAAAGTATAAGTAGATAAAAAGAAGCTATTTAGGTTTCTTTGAAGTGAATAAAGTCAGGAGCTCACCTGCTATGTGCTTTTTATAATTTGCTTTAAATCTGTTGTAATCGGTCTGTGAACATTACACAAATCAAATATCTCATTGCAGATATGATTTATTCATTTTGTTTTGTGGCCGTGATAAGCAGCCTTTATTATGGTATTTTTGACAAAATTTCAATGCTGAATAATGAAAACCTGATTCTATACCAATACCGTTCAAACTTTAAAAGTGCCCTGATAAATAACGAAATGAGACAACCAATTATTCACTGGGATGATAGAATTAGCTCTGAATGGCTCGCTTGAAAATAATTTTATTATACATATTTCAAGATATGCTAATTATTTTTTTGAGCTCTGATGAGAACAGGTTAGCTGTGCCATAGACTTAGTTTGTTTATCCATGTTTCATAGCAAAGAGAGTGAATGATTTTTTATGTAGGAGAGTTTGCGAGTCAAAGCAGATTCCAAAGAGCTTCCTACTCCCTCCTCTCCCCACTCCTTGGATAATAACAAATCTTGTGTTTTAATTTAGATGTAAAGCGGGTTCGGTCAACATAAAAATTGTGCCATCCACTCCCACTTGACGCTCCATTTTTTTTTTAACAAGGAAGAAATGTTCAACCTGTTTTTTGCTTTCTCGAAAGCTGAATATTCGATAATACATTAGGTTAAAAAAAAAAAGGAGAAGACAAGAAAAGAGGATACTTCATTAGTGTCGTAAAATATTTGAAATGGAATTGTCCTGATTCAGGAGTAACACAACTTTCCCCAGCCAGCGTGTCTCCTGGACCAAGCTTTACGAGCACTTTCCAGTTCTTCGGGTTTGGCGGGTGTCATCCTCGCCAGTCTCACCTACTCACGCGCTTTGCCTAATTTATCAACCTAACCCAACGTAGTCCCCGAAATCAAGATTCAACGTTCCGGTTAGCCTTGTTGCTAACATCTTCAGGCTTTATGTCCTGAATATATATGTAGTTAACAAGGCATTCTTTATAAGGAATGGTAATTTCCTTGGAAACATTGGGCCTATCTTAATAAATTCCAACGGAAAAAATTTCCTTATGTGTTTACTTTTATTTTTTTTAATGAATATCAGTGCGGATCGATGTCGCATAAAGGATTCGAATCCGGGAAGTGTAAGGACGAAACTAAAGCCAGATTAGTTTCGATTAGAAACCAGACAAAGTTTTAAAACACTCTCATTTTCTATGATTAAGAGCAACTAACTTCTACCTGTATCCTCCAATCCGCTGATGGTTAGTTATTAAATTCCTTTTGATCAATAACCTATTTTATAGGATTTAAAATTTTTAAATTATGAGAAAACTTCTCTGTTCTTGAAAACAATGGCCTAATAACATTTAAACTGTATTTGGTTAGTCATTTTTTTAAATACAAGTTCTGAAATGGTAAATTAAACGCTTAATTGTTTCAACAGCAGCAGATTAAATTGAATTCTTTATAAATATTATCAAAATAGGAGGTATATTATAGAAAAATATTCAATTTAATAAATGTATGTTTTTGTTCAATTAAAATTGTATTTGATTGGAATCATTTTTTTAAAAACAGTCCCTGAAATTGTAAATCAAAAGCTATATTCTCCGAATTAGGAATTAGGATAAATGTTGCAGTGGCCAATTAAAAACATCACATACAATATTTTTCTGGATTCTTCAAAAATATAATCAAAATAAATGGTATATTATAGAAAACTATTCAACTTAAAATATATGATTTTTTTTTTAATTAAATTGTATTTAGTTTGAATCACATTTTTTAATACCATCTCTGAAATTGTGAATCAGCTGCAACATAATTATCATATTATCCAAATCAAGAATTAGGATATATGTTGCAGTGAACAATGAAACAATATTAAAACATTAACTAAATACCTGCCTATTTTATAAAGATATTATTCTACTTGTTTAAATGTTTTATACTTTTTTTTTTTTGTTTTTAGTTGCATAGGTTATAACTTATCAAAAAAAAAGTAATCGAGAGGTGAATTATTACTTTTAAAACAGTTTTAGAAGATATTTCTTACAGTTTTTTTTGATAAGTTAGAATATTATTATAAAGAATATAATAATAATTCGGTACTTGAAAGACCAGACTGTTTTAAGTTAAATTGTCTATTTTGCATGCATTGAAAAACACACCTAATCGAGATTTACCCTAAAACAGAATATATTAGAAAACTCTGCCAATCCACGTGGAATGAGAATTGAATCCATTGAGATTTGATCCACCAAGCAAATTGAAAAAAAAAAATTTAAAGTCGGTGAGATTGTTGAACACCTCAAATCGAAGGGAGGAGATTGCAGACTAAGAATAGGAGACACAAACTTGACCCACGTATATCTTAAACCTTATAAACGTATATCTTAAGCCACCTCCAAAGTGCCAGTATTGCGATGGTATTCTGACAGTAAGACATAAGTTTAAAGTGTCCTGTTTCTACTCCTCTAAGTTCGCCAAGTTCGGTCGGACAAACAATATATCGGAGGTACTTCTTTACAATGAAGATAGAACTGCAGCGGTTATGAAATTCTTAAAGGAAACAGACCTATTAAGAAAAATTTAACAATTTACTTATTTTTTTATTACTTATTTATTTATATTTCTATTTTTTTTTCTCTCTCCCCTTAATATTTTAAATAATTAATTATACAGATGTAATATTATGAATAGTGTAAATTAAATACTTAATTCTATTTAATTTATAATATATACAGTTTAATTATTTTAAATTATTAAAAAGAAACGAGAAAAGAAACGGGTAGTGGGGGAAATTAATATTAAAAGGTACCTAAATAAGATTTGGGTCTAAGTAATCAAAGAAAAATAGATAAACAAAAGCATTGATGAGCTTCTGGTTTTATGCCTATTAAACCTGAGGGTACCGTCACACCTGACGAATATCTCTATAACACTTTGAATATCTCATGAACCTTTACAGGCTCGTTTATTTTAATGGTCTCAACTTAAAACAAACAGGCTCTCAGGTACCTCAAAACACTGGAGTTGAGACAGTTCGGCTTTGAGCCTTAAACCTCGTAAACCTTAAAGTATCGATTATCTTACCAAAATTCTGTACTTACTGTATCTGAAAATATTTTTTTTTTTTAAGTTTTTTAGTATCCTTAGTTTGTCTGTTTGTTTAACGTCCATTTTTATGCTGCTTAGGCTAATCGGACGATGCTACAGTGGGAGTCCTAAATTTTGCCTATCCAGGTATAATTAGGATAGGGATCTTTAACGAGTACCTGACATCGTACAGGCTCGGGACCTCCATTTTACGTCCTATCCGAGGGACGGCATAGCTAAGGATTTTTTACTCCCATTAAAAAATCCTAGGGCCACCGCTGGAATTGAACCCCTCGATTTTTAGTATTGTAGGTTGCCATGCTAACCACAACACCAAAGGTGACCCCTGAGTATCCTTAATTTTAAGCTCTCTGGAGCAGCGGATTTGCTGAGTGAGGAGTCATGTGAAAACGAATTCCATGGAGAAGTGACTTCATAATTTTCGATCCCAGCAATCCGATTAAAAAAAAAAAAGTCAGTTTTGACATTCCATTTAACAGTAAATAAATATGGTAAAACGATTATAAGAAGTGGAAAAATGGTATGTCCATAATAAAAAAAAAAAAGTATATGCTCAAATACCTGCATAATACTGTGTAATTTCGCCTATTTAATCACTTCAAATAAACATTGAAATTAATCTGTTTTTTTGCGCATCTTTCTAGGTTTTGATTTCCTTTTTGATCATGATGGACGGTTGTAAATAAAAGTGCAGTCTATTTTCAGACGATTTTGATAATGACAGGTTTAGAAGATTTATGTAACTTTTAGCAGTAACGGCAAAATTGAATTTTCTTCCAAGATGAATGTTGCCCGCTACACGTAGGCACTACATTGGCTGAAGGCTATCAGGTGTAATCGATTCGTTGGGTACCCTGGACCTACGGAACATCGCCTTTGATATACTTCCCAACTCCTTTAGCCAGGCACCACCATCCCCTTCTCGGGTGAGGTATCCATGACGAGTGGATGCCTCCAGATGATTTGTGTAAGTGGCTGTGGTTGGAATGGATGTTGCCACATTGATTCCCCCGATCTGGCCATTAGGCTGTTAATCATGAGCCTGGTTCCGACACATGGACAACCTTCGGCCAACTCTTCGCTCTCACCGTCCTTCGAGATGAGGCAGATTGTGATATAATGCGCGCTTTCACCAGAGCTCTTGTCTATGGATGTATGGCTTCACTCGTGCACAGTTGGTGGTTTGTAGAAAAGCATACTTTTTCTAAATATGTATATAAACTGCAATGTGGCTGGTCCAATGCAAGAATTGCGTGACTTAAAAAAAGCGAATTCTAAGTTGAGCTAACTAAAGCTTTGTTGTCTCCCTTATTTCAATTTCTTTTGATTTTTTTATCTGACTGTTAATATGTTATCGCGGTCTAAAAGCAGTCTTGCTCGGATCTAATAGAAGAAAATTAGAAGATAATGAAACAAAACTCTAACGAATGCGATTTCAAGAAGACTAGTCGAACATTGGACGAGCAATTCATAAACCTGCAATAGAGAGAATATAGTAAGCAACAACTACATCAACCAGTATTGCATTCAGTAAAGAACTGGATTGGGTATTCTATGATACTGCTTCCTTCACATAGAGGGAATCTCAGGCACTATCGTCGGCCCAGCCTCCGAAACAATCGTCGTTCCAGGCTAACATCTGTGAAACCGTTTGAGATAAATTAGTGCGATGTTTTTATGTAAGTGGCTTTGGAAGATCCTACATGTTCCAGATCCCGTTATATTACAATTATATAACCACTGAAATTTATTACTTTATATAAAGAAATTAAAAAAGTAAATTTGATATACCAACAGTAATAGCGTGAAAAAATAGCCGATAAGCTTCCCATTGGCTGAACTCAATTAGCTCATTGGTAACGTAAAGAATGCTCAAGGTCCCGATCTCGTATCTGTCCCGTGTTCTCAGGCAGGATATCCTTATTATTTTGCCACAGTTCGTCTCGTGGGCTGAGAGCCCTCCTGGGGCAAATCTAGCCTCTATAAAGTGGGTAACCTCAATTGAAAAATTAAGGGGGAAAGCATGGCGGTTGAGCGGGATCACGGCCAAATCACCTCCTTGCACGACTGGTGACCAAGAAACAATCTTCATGGGTTGTAGTTGTACAGGTTTTTTTTATACTTTTTCCAGTAGTTTTAGTGTTAAGAACGGTGCTAAAATGGTTGGCATATCAGCTCTATATACCATGTATAGAATCGGACCTTAATATCATAGAGTAGAAAAAGGGCGTAATGACTGCACTGTTAATCGCCCATATCAAACAAACTAACTAACTAGAATCGGACCTAGGATACTTCCTTGAAGTACGACACAGATTTAGAAAAATAATTGAAAAGTTATGGGTAACTTTGATGGCTGTGTCCATGAGGTAAGTGCGTTTTAGGGCAGAATTCAAGAAGTTCTTTTGGGTGGCTTATTTGTACGCGTTTAGCCTACAGCCCCGTTTGAGGTTTATTTATTCCTTCTGAGCGAGCGTAGTGAGTGGAAAGCTGAGTTATAATTAAAGCTAATCAAGGACCTTTTCAACTGAACTGGACGCGATAGCAATTCTCATGGTAACATAACCTGTCGAAATAGTGCACGCCCAGGAGCCCCGGTTCCAAAGTTCTGCCCTTAGCAGTTGGTATTAAGTAGGTGAGAGGAATTGAGTAAGTTTTTAAAGGAATCCCTGAAAAAATATGATATCCACCGCTTGATGGGACTGATGAATAGCGGAGTGAAATTTTAAAAATCAAAACTGATGGTCAGGAATCACGAAATTTAAACTGAGAATTGAGTATATAAGTTTTGGAAAAGATTCGGCACCCCTGTTGCAACAGCTTGAGTATAAAGTAGAAATTAGAATCAACAAGAAAGTTAATGGTCAATTGAATCAGAAACAACAGAAAACTTTTCTTCGACTAGGCTTAACAATCTACTTTGATTTATTTTATTATTCTATTTTTGTTTCAATTCCCAGAAAGAAAATAATTCTTCAATAGGAGCAGACTAAATAAATTCTTCAAAAATATTATCAAAATAGATACTTATTATATTATAAAAAACGTTTTAATATAATAAAGATGTCTCATTTTGTATGTCATCAATTAAAATCTTAATTAATATTAATGATTTATCCTTACAGCATTGAGATTTGATTATTGAAAAATGGATATCTTATCTAATGTTTGATTTAACTTCAGATCAACAAATTCAGGATTCAAAACTTAACCCTGAGCGTTAATTAAGATTAATAATCTTCTAAGCTTTCATAAAGTGATTAATCAAATTGCTTAAAAAGAAATAGCGGAGATTTCTTCCTTGGAGTGTCCTTAAACAGGGTTCTTGGTTACTTGCAAACTAACTTCTGGCGTACTTCTACTTTAATGATGGCATTTGTTTTTCAAATGTTACCCTTAAAGAAATTTAGAGAAATATTTCTGTTAATGGGGTTAACGTATTTCATAGTATGTATTGCGTAATGATACTTTTTTATGTGTTGCTATTTACCAGAAGGCGGTTTTATCAAGATTATTAATTACTTAATTAGGAGCTCAATTCTTTATTATCTTTATTTTTAACCGCATAGTATAGCTTCAAAAAAATCATTAGTAATTTTACTGTATCAGATAATTTTTGGAATAGGCAGATTCTAAACATTGTTTCCTCTAAGCCAGCTGGGGGAAGGTTTTGAGGTATTCTGACCTGTAAGCCTCATTAAATATAAAATAAAATTTATTGATATTTAAAAGTTAAAATATTTGTTTATATAATGTTCAATGAATATAGTGAATGAATACGAATTTATTATATTTGCAGTTTTTCTTTCTCAAAATGTTTAAGGGGAGAGCTGTCATGCCCCCCCCCCTCTCTGCGTACGCCTTTGCTTCTGCCCTTTAATGAGATGTGTTTCCAAAAAAAAAAGTTCCCGGAGGACCATCATTTTTAAATTTACCAACCATATACAAGTTGTTTTTTTGTTATTTATTTCTTGAAATTTACAACTGTATTTACATATAAAACATTAAGTAAATGTGCTAAAATAAAAGAAAATGTCTTGAACAAGCATTTAGAGAAACTATTCACTGATAGTACTCAACTAGTAGTATTAACACTAGTATGTTTTTTTTTTGTTTTTTTTTTACTTATGCACTAGAAAGAAATAATAAAAAAAGTCTTACTGCTAAAATTTGATGACTATTTACGATAGCCGACCTTTACGATAATTAAATAGCTAATTACATAACGGAAAGTGCAAATTAGTAAGAAGACACTAGAAATGGAAGCAGCCGGTTAAAGGGGCGTGCGAAAACGCCCACATTGGCCATGCTTGAGAACGTTGTCCCAACAGGGCGTGACTGAATAGCAGTTCATACTAATTATAGGCTACAATATTTATTGCTCTCGAGATAGGTCTAATTGTAACTAGGCCAATCTTCACAAAGTATTTGATGTTTTACAAAATAAAAATTTTTAATTGGTATTAAAAAAAAAATTTAATTAAATTTTAAAAGTGATTGCGCAATACATAATTTTTTCAGAGTTTTTGTTTGGTAAATACGAAAAAAAAAAATTCTTTCAACACGTTGACTTTACAACACTTGATTTTGTAGAGTCAATCTTTCTAAATATTATCTGGATTAGGTATACTTTAATCTCTTTCTCGTCTTCATGTGATGTAAAGTGATAAAATAAAAACGTTAAAATTGAATAGCATATATTTTATTTAAAGTCAAATGAATAAAGCTAAAAAACTTTTTTAGCCTTCCGTTACATATTTTTATTCAATGTCTTCTTCATTTCAATGGAATTAAATTATTAATAATCAATAAATTTGTTTATATACTAAAGCAATCTACAATCTTCGTCAAAATAAACGGTCCATAGCAACCCCTCCATACCAATACATCCCTTTATCCTTGAGAGATGCAATCATTGTATTGGAAAAAAGTTCAAAACTTACAAACATATGATAGCAACATTATAATTTCTCCCGCGGTTATTTATGGAAAGTATGTGCAATTTAATTCTCCAAAGTTACTAGATTAGCTTTTAGCCTGTTATCGTCAGCGAAATACTAATTTTTTATTACAAGTTGGCGATTTTTATGTTGGATCCACCATTCTGATTTTTTGGTCTGAAAAAAATCCAAGACATATTGCATGGATAATAATTATATTTTCACTAAGGGAGAGTCAATTATTTACAATAAAATATACTGTATCAACTTAAGATAAGAACTGCGAGGGTGCTTTGCATTGGCTTTCTAGCCATTGCGTTGCCTATATTTGCGTTGTCTATAGCACTTATTACAGGCTATTAATATCTTTCTGAATATGATTTATATATTTATTGTAATATATTTTATTTTATTTATTGTAGGATAATAGCTACAAATCATTCTTGATATTTTGATATTAGTTCTAAACGGTAGCCGATCGCCTACACCCACGCCGTTTCCTTCTTGATAATTTATTGGCGGGCTAACTGGAAGATGATGAAAGACAGCCAATTAGCTCATCTTGTTTATCATAGTAAATGGCTACCTTGTCCTAATATTTTAAACCATCTCTAAGAATGGAAATTAATGCAAATTTAATTTAAAATATTAAATTACTGCAAACAAATTGATTTATAAGTTCCTGAGGAGGAATCTACACCGTGTCTGTTATAATTATGACATATTATTATTATGTGATTATATATCATGTTGGAAACTCTAAAATTGTAAATTGGTACTTAATTACTAAACTTTATTAAATTAAAACTATAATATTGTAACGTAAAACAAAACCCTAAGCATATGGTTTAGAATAATTCTAGACTTGTTGGAACGAACTTACAGTTGGAACAAAATGGCGCAGTACATGTTCGTGACTGCCAGCGTAGATGGTACTCGAACCTTCCAGGATGTTCTTCTTACAATTGAATTTAAGTAGCGATGGACTGGAGAGTTAGTCTTTTTCTGAAACTCAAGTTATATGGTTATTTTTGTGTTACAAAGTGATAATTTTTGTAACCTGTTTAATAATTTGTTTTTTCATTTTTTGTGCGGTATAGTAAATTATTAGTTTTGTTTAATAAAAATTGTTTAACCCACATAAGTGTCCAATATTTATGATTTTAAATTCTTTATTGTCATTATATTCCTAATTATAATACCTATATATAATTGTACTTAATTATGAAATACATAATTATACGGAAATACCAACGATTTTAGTGTTGCATCTATAACTTAATTAAATAATGCCGGTAAAGCTTGCAAAATTTTGAGATTTAATGAACATACTACATTAACAATATGATTAAGAAATTATTTAACAATAATTTTAAACCAAATGATGATTAAGGCAAAATATGCCGAAAACAGGAATTTAGAATAAAGAATATCATAAACAAGGTCTGACGTTTCGACCTGAATTTCAGGTCTTCATCATGGATAACGATAAAACAAGACAACAAGAACAGAAGAAAATATACAGAAAATATTATTTTATTTTTTTAATAACTGCATATCGAAGCAATATGTATACGCTAAAACTAACATGTAAATGACAATGGTAATGATGAATAGGTACTGGATTTTCCTTAGAAATGATTTCCACAACTTTGTAATAAAAATACGTAAGAGCAAAAGTCGTATTAATACCTACATACAAAAACAATACACCAACCTCTCCACGAAAAGTTTCATCAGGAAAATCAGGATAATTTATTTCAATATTTTAAAGTTGATTTACCTTTACGAATTTCAAGAATAAAAGAAATTAAGGCAATTCTTGTCATACAATAGAATGAATTCAAAATAGAAAAAATATTATTGGTAAAGGTAATGCTTTAGACCTGCGTTCAGCAACCTATTTTTTCTAGTAAAGATGATGTATTTCGTAAATTTTGTTATTTCGGATTTGTTATTCTATTTACATTATAAATTTTGTAGGGTCGCCATGAATTCATATCAAATAATGAAACAAATACACGTCTTAAAGTCACACCGAATTGTAAACTCTAAAACTTTAAAATTGTAGTTACAGTTTGTAACGTTGTCGCTAATTTTAGTTCTAATTGTTTGTTTTCCATTTTTGTATTAAACTTTGCTGTATAATGTCAATTAAAACATTTTTTATGAATTAGGCATAAGAAAAAAAAACGTCTCCATGATATTTTTATGATTTTATTTTATTTTTTAATTTCCGTCATTATTAATTTTTATCGAGTATCACTAAGCGGTTTCTTGCCTACTACAGATCAGACAGAATTATCCCTACCAAAGATTTACCGTACCCCCAACTATTTCGTTCCCCCACTATTACGTTTAAGTAAACCTCCATTCCTTTACACCTTCACGCCGGCGTGTATCACCGGTGGCTCACACTTGACTGCCTCGTCGGGTGGCGTGTATCACCGGTGGCTCCGCTAGAATGCCGCCCCTGCTAAACAATTAGATCTTTAACACTTTGAATGCCGAAAAAGAATACCTGAGAATATGCTCTCGTTTCGACATAATTTCAGTATATAATTCTCTGACAAGAGAACAGTTACTCGATTTCAGGTGACATGGCAGTTAAAGTGTTAAGAAAGTAGAAATAATTTCTATGAAGCTTAAAATTAAAATAGGGACAATTTAACGTAAATTCATTTATTTTTATATTTGTTTGAATTTATTTATATTTATATTCATATACTTATAAACATATAAACATTTATTTTTTAATATCAATTATTATTAATACCGTTTCATAAACATAATTAGTAGGATAGAGTTTTTTATTGTTTATTTTAGTATTGCTGGATTGTCAATACTGCATAATGCCCTGGAATAGCTCCCGCCCGATAGAGCGAATAGCATCAAACAGTTCCGGCGTGAACGTGTTAAATCTATAACATTTTATACTTACAAAATTTGCCTGATTCTAGTTATGTTTTACATAATTATTTAACTATATTTCAAGGAGGATATTTTGGATTAAGATTATCGTGGATTCTTCTGTTAGTCCTAGGCATTAGTTATTATCCTTGCACAGTACCAGGCTAAAGCTTTGCTATCTGAGAGTAATCTAAAAGACTGAATCGATTATCAAGAAGAAATTCGCCCGCTCAGGAGATTTCTTGAATTGAACAATAAATTCAAGTTTCTTATTTTATTTTACACCTTGACAACATAAGATTACGTGGAAAGAACATCGGGAGCAAGAGGTGTGTCACTGGACTTGAATAACGCTGTTACCGCTCTCCTACGCAGCGAACAGATTAAGATTAATGTTGGTGCCCACTCGACTCGGCCTGGTCAGCGTGCTTGGGGGATTACCTAGGGAGGCCGTCTTTGTTTTCTCCACATTTCCACCAGTCATCGATCATCTTCACCACATCCTAGATTTTTTATTTTTTTTTAGAACATAGAAAATCATTCCAATTGTAAACAAAAATCAATTGTCTTTTTATGTTAGTTTTCGGATCACTTTACTGCTTCTTTAATACTATCTGCGTAAACAACACACCGCTATGGACGACTCATTAAACTTCTGTCATAATTAAACCATCATTCAAATTGTTTGGTATAGTGGTGAATTTCAGATTAAAATTACTAAAATTTATATGTTATCAATATAATAATTGTACAGACGTTTTCTGCTCATATTCTACTATTTCATCTTGGTTATACTTACCGGAATTCCTCTCTCTTTTTCATTCAACCTTTTCTTTGTATTTCTAGTCAAACCAATCATTCTGTTTGATTGCTTACCGTGTTCCAATATCTTAATATGTAGCCTTTGTAATCGCTTTTATATGCTCCATTGTCATTGTCTATTAATAACATTACCAACCAGCATGGGTCTCCGTAGGGAGAAAGAGCTAGAAAATATGAGAAGCAAAAGCGACAACTTAAATAAATACTAAATACGCCACTGCACCTACCTAATAAAGACTTTTTGAATATTTACCTTTGAGAGAGGTAGAAGAAAAAAAAGAAAACATAGTAGAAGAAAAGAAAAAAAAACATAGTAATTAGTTATTGAAAATTTACGTGTGCGAGAGGTAACTAGAGCTCGCAGGGACAAAGTCGGGTGGTGTTAGACCACCCGCCGCACCCCCACCACTATACCTACCTAATAAAGACTTTTTGAAAATTTACCTTTGATAAAAAAAAAAACATAGTAGGTAATTAGTTATTGAAAATTTACGTGTGCGAAAGCTAACTTATTTTTAACTGCTAACTAACTTAAATTATTTAAGTAAACTTAAATAAATACATTTACTATATTTATTAAGTAAGAAATATTTTAATTTTCATAAATCAAGGAGATTTATTTTAAAAATTAATTGAGCCTTACGTACTCAGAATACCTAATAGGAAACTATACAGGCGCCTTGCCAAGCAGCTTTATTTTACTGTATAGAATTTCTCCTGCTTTCTTTGCATATGTTATCTTTTTCTTCAGGAATTTTAAAATCTTGATTTTACTCTTTATTACCTTGACTTAAGGTCTTATTTACCATCCTCTCCTTGTACTTGACGTCAATAGGTAATGAACATTGGTGTATTAAGTTCCTCTGTAATTCCGGAATACTTCAATATCCCTCTGATGTCTAAAATCTAATATTCAGTTCTCGTGTTCTTATAAAATTAAGTAATTAATTAATTGGGCTTTGTTTAATTTAAGAAATAATTATAATATTAGATAAATATTGTCCTTTATGACGAAATAAAACTTAATAATGCTTTGTTTCTTTTCTATCTAAACCAGCAGATGAATTGCAAGCCTATAAAAAATATCATATCACTGTTGATTGCAGTGAACGCACACGAGGAAATGCCCATTTTCTGTGCCACTGAGCGGATAAAAAAGTTATATCCTCAGATATATTTTATAGCTCCGGAATATTTTGAACATGCAAATTTCAGTCTTACCCCCTCGTGTTGACTTGTCCAATTACCGTAAAAGAAACACAAAAAATGTCGGGCGAGGTGACCCGAATTCTGGCTCGCCATAAAAACTGTTCATCCCTATATCAATTAAAATGCCCCGCCACCATATAATCTTCCCATTTTATTAATATAGCCCAAAGTTTGAGATAAGGAATAAATTATGGCGAGGAGAAAAGTGAAAAGGAATTTCTGAGGCGGTTGGTTACAGTTGGCCAAACAGGGATGAGCCTATCGCTCCAATCTCTGGCATTAATATTGTAGTGGCTCTCCCTTCCAAATAAATTCGGGCAGGGAAGGGAATTTATACAATTAATAATGTCTTAAATTTCCCCATCTTGGAATTATGAAATTTTAAACTCTTGTAGATTTTATTCCTTCGCAGTTCATTCGCATCCCTAATCCTCGTAACACGAATGCGGTTGTGAATTCTCGAATGTCATTTGATTTGATAATTTCGAATGTGATTCGAAAACACCGTATGGCACATCAGTGGTGGATTCAGAAATTTTCTGAAGGGGGGGGCACATGGTTAAATTTTTTATCTACTGAATTCCATTTGGATTCATTTGGAACTATTGTACAAATATTAAAGAGAAAAGTATTTGTTGTCCTTTAATGAGAGAATTTAATTTTAATAGAAATAATGATGTAAGGTAAAGAAAAAATAATATGCAGAGGAAGTAGATTTTAGTTGTAGAAAAGGAGCATACAGGTAACAATGCTGATTGACAGATCCAGGGAAAGAGATATGCGGCTGCCTTTACAACTCTGGATCCGCACAACCCGCCCATCTAATTCTAAAAATAAAATAGTTGTATAAAAGTGAATTATATTTTGGTTTGAATACAGGATGAGTCATGATGTTGAAGTTGTATGATTCGCGTACCGCACCAGATTTTTTATTAATTTGAATGGCTCATTTTTATTAATATTTTTACTGACCTACCTCTGAGCCAAAACGTAAAAAAGTATATAAAGAAAATCATTATCAGTACAATAATTAGTATAACTCTGACGACATCAGAACGCGGAATCAGATTGCATCCATTAAAATCGTTTTTGTTTATTTAGGGAAAAAGAGACTACAACCACGACGACAAAATAACATTCTCTAAAACCAATTTATTTTTTTTCCGATTGAATTCACAAGGTCCGAATTGATATGCTTACCGTATTTAATTTATTTAAAATATATCAGAATACATTTCATAGCGTAAGTATTTTAACAAAAATAAACATAAAAACAATAAATATTCATAAATAGTTATTGAATTACACAAATTGAAATCATTAGATTTCATTTCAATTTCATAAAATTTCCTAGTTAAATTAGAAAAACTTATCAATATAAATTTACAAAATTCACCCTAACTTTGTACAAGATAATTAACTAATCGAATTATGAATTACCGTTTATGAATTATTTCTTTTGATCTGGATTTAATTTTAGTAAATTATAAATTAATTATTTAAAAATTACTAAATTTTGACATTAAATATATTATTTAATTTTTAAATATTTTTTATAAAAATATTGGCATTCGCCGGGATTAGAACCCGGATTTCCTTATCACGAGCAAGACGCTCTTGCCACTTGAGCTATCAGGCACATATCCCGGACAAGTCAATCATTTATCTTCACTGACCTATTTTCCAATGAATAATAAATTAATTGAACTAAAATATTATTTAAATTTATAAAGATATAAATAACAATTTTCGCTTTAGTAATTAGGTACATTTTTCTGAACGAAATATGATGTTACAGAGCTATGAAGACACCTACTTTTTGTTTTTTTATTCAAAATATTCAGGAATTAAAATGAAAAGACATTCCGCCGAATACCTATGTTTGCCTTTTTGTGATTTTTAATAGTTTTTTTTTTTATTTTACCAACGAAGTTTTTTAAATTAAATTTGAAAAGAATTCTTGTAGTTTTAAAAAAGGACCCCCCAAAGAGAACTTTCAAAATTTTCGGATGCCACGGGGGGTTGGCATTATCGGAGTATAGCTTACAGGTTTCCATTTGGAAAGTGGAAGGAAGATGCGGCAAAAACCTGCTACGATATAAGCACCTGATTAACAGAACCGAAACTGGTTGCCTTTGGAGATGGGCCAAATCTGAGAGCGACATCGTTTTCATTTCCAATCTGCCCATCTCCACTCGAGGGACAAACCACTTAATTTTTTTTATCTCGTTTTTTTCTCCCTTTTTCGAAAACGTAACGAAAACTAACCTCCTCTCTTCGCTGGATCGAAACGTAGTAAAAGGACCTCTCAATAGCTTTTTTTATACATACATATTTTGCAAATAGGTATCGGAAGAAGTTTAAAAGAAAATATATTATAAATATTTCAATTTTCTCAATAAGAAGTCAACATTCTAATCCATTTATTTTTAATTTATTTTTTCTTCCCTACCATAACTTCCTGGCTGTACGGAGTTTTTACGTGGGCATGGGGGATGGCGGGGGACTATTACCAACTTATTAAATATCACCGGCAACTGTTTACCTCTGAAGTTTCACCTTGAAATCAACAGTTTTTCAGCAGTAAAACGTATCTGCTACTTTGTCAATTATTTGCCTTCTTAAACCAATAAGATTGGAATAGTAACAAAATGCTTTACAATAAAGTAATCATTTGTAACACATGGGATATGGAAAAATAATATAAAGGAAAATCAATTTTGGTATTTTCACAATAGCTCGCTATGAACAAAATGAAATCCGCGATGTATATAATCTGGCCCCCTAATAAGTCCTACCCAGTTGTTTATATTTATCCAAATTGAAATACCTTATAGCAATACCTTTGAATATGTCGTAAAGGTAAATTAAATAAAAAGAATAGTAATAATAACAAAATATTTACATTCATTTCATCATTCTTTATTTAATCCAACAGATTAAATTTACCGCTGAAAATGGCCTAGTGGTCCAGATGAAAAGGACCAACTGGGAATTTGTTATCACTTTTGAGAGGACGGAATTTGTGAGCTAAACAAAACAGCATATGAAAAGATAATAGAAGAAAGATCGATAAAAGAGTGTAGGTTTCAGTATCAATTTATTTACTCTACGCTTCTGCGAAAATGCCTGATTTTTCTAGTTAAAAAAAAATTAAATACCTACTTTAAAAAAAAAGATAATACATACTTATATATTTTTTTAATGAAAGTGGGGAAAGAACCAACGAAAGCTTGTTCATATATGACCCGGAACACTATATATTTTTATCTACAACAGTTATTTCTTCCAAAATTAGTTATTCTCTGGTTTACAAAATTAACATTAGGAGCCAGAACTATTCTTGTTTTTTATGTGTCCGATACTCGTTTATAAATTTTAGACTCATGAGCGGTACATACACTATTTCCCATACCAGACAGCAGGAAGTACTAGATGGTGGAGGGCCTAATAAGTGTGATTGATGTCCGGTAATCAAGAATGTATCAATCAAAAAGAAATTCACAATTGATTTATATTCAAAAGGGGATTTGATGTGATAAATGAAATGATCGCCTTTATTACCCGGCAACTTTTGAAAGTCAAATTTTCCTCTACGCTTGTCAGTTTCGTTTATTGAAAGACGTGTTGTCTGCAATAACTGTCTTCCGGAATTTCAATTTCGTTTCCCTCTCCGTTACAAAGAATCTATCATGAGGAATTATCTTTTACAAAAATAAACATATATACTTTGTTAGTAATTTTACTTGATCAAATTAATTCGAAATAGGTTTTTTACTTATATGTGCATTCTAGCGTGCTGCTTGGTGGTGGTATTTTAATCATATTCAAATGAATAAAATATACCTGTTCTTTTTTTCTTTAAATAGTAATCAACATCATTTCTTATATAATATGAGATACACATTTGTATTATTAATTCTAAAGAAACCTATAGATGGGTTTAATTTACTGACTTACTGGTAAGCCTCTAGGAATGTATTTTTTATTATATACCTCATATTAGTCTAGCATATGCACATAAACGCTTTAAATAACTTAAATAAAAAATATTAAAAAAAATACCGACTAATAATTTGACATGCTCTGACCTACTTAGAGACATTATTATGTTCTCTGAATTTCTGGAGTAAATATAGATACCAACATTAGGCTGAGATTGCACAGTATTGAGTAAACGATCCATTTAGCCTTTAATAAGGTATAAATCATGTGCGAGGCCCAGGCCTGCGTAGAATAAAAAAAGTTCTAACAATGCTCTCCAAATTACAAACAACCGTAAAAGAGTTTCTCCTCCGTCTGTATCGCTTTCCTCCCTTGAAAATAATAATCCCTCTATAGTGGGAAAATAGAAATAAAAAACATTATAAAGGGTTTAGAAGAAAGAGTCGGCTTTCACCGCCATTAGGGGCTAATGTCTTAATATAAGGGGCGATTTGGGAGGCAATTTCCCGCTTACGTATTAGCCTTTTCATAGCAAATATAATTTTTATCGGAGGTAATGGTGTAGCAATCGTTGCGACAACCGATCTGGATCAGGTGGAAATGAAGATTAACATATTTATTGAATAATTAGTCTATTTCTAATTTGGGAACAGTCTATAATGTCACGCGCTGATGCACGTTCAGTCTGATCCAGGTCTTGTGCTTTCGGATCAGAATCAGGTCAGTTAACAAAATTAAGAAGTGCCGTTTTTTTTTTTGTTTTTTTTAATTAATTACCACTTCAGCCTAAGAACCAGGAACTGTCTTCCTATTTGCAGTGGTCATATGACATTCGTGTTTAACTGTTTCATTTGTGTCTTTTCTTTTTTTTTTTTTTTTTTTTGTTTGTTCATTTCGTTAAATGAAGGAAAAAACCGAAAACGAGATGAGTACTTGATATATAATACGAACATTAGTAGTTAATTAGAATTCAGGATGAAAAGATATTTAGTAAATTTATTGAGTAATTGGTGTATTCATGTTTTTCATTCAATCATTGGTACAACCTATAATGGAGAGTACCTGACCATCCGACCAAGTACCTATTGACCTTTAGGCTGATACAGGTCTTGTTCTTTCAGATCCAAATCAGTTAGCTAAATTAAGAAGCGTTTCTCCTCCGCCTAAGATCTGGAGGCTGTCTTCAAATAGGATGTTCCCAAGAGCCTAGGACGACTTCCCCGAAGTACAACGACCTCCAGGAGTAGCCTGTCAGCTAGGGTGCTAATTACAGCTGCGGGTGCCTTGCCGATTGGTCACCGCTGCCAACACCCGATATCCCCATCCGCTGCAGGAATTCTCTTCATACCTTTTCATTTTGTCTAGCAAATGTTCATGGTAATTAATGCATTAATGCCTTCGGTATCATGGATTTTTTTCTTCTTCTTTTTTAATGACAAAAAAGGACGAGTATAGAACTAATTTACATCAGAGAACTAATTCACACCTATAGAGGTAGTAATGTTCTCTTATAATCTTGAGTGTTCTATGAGATTTTATTAATTTGCTGACATTTTTAGAATTAATTTAATTTTTTAATAAAAAAGTACAAAATAGTGCCATACAAAATGCTCTGTTGCTTTTTGTCAGTATCCATTCGATACTTAGATTAGAAGAAACAAATTAAAATAAAGAAATTGGAAGAACACTACATTAGTTAACCAACGCGTCACATTGCAACGTAAATTACAAGTGTGTAGGAAGAGACTATTTAATTATAGATTTAGAATGTTAGGCCTCAAAGTCTCGCACTATTTCAAAAATTCACCTAATCATGCTGGTTACATGCCAAATTTTCGCTTATTCAGGTATCTCAGGGTTCTACAAGGGTTCTGTAAGCAAGATAGGAACTGAATTTTTGAAATAATACGAGACTTTGAGGCGTAACATTCTATATGCGTAAATTACGTTATTAATTTTTTTTTACAATATGAATGAAAACTTATTAATCATCTTTGTGTTAAAACACATAAATTGATTACTAAATAAGTATTCAAATTATTTCTGAAAATTCCGTCGATGAAATCGGTGCAGTTAAGTCCGATTGGTACTTCTTTTAGTACATACAATAAACGATAATTAGTTAATGTTACATGCCTCTTATTACTAATTGGAGACATAACATTGATTGATTAATTCTAGTCAGTCAGGCGTTTAAATTGATTTAATTGGAGAGAAAAAAATTAAATTTTGAAATAAATATCGTTCTTCTACTGTATTTGATGTACAATACATACCGTTTTGACATCTTGTTTAAGAATTTAAAAAACGGGCTGGTTAAAACCAATAAACAATTATTATGAGTGAAATAAATGCTAAAACCGGTCATTCACTGCTACCGGTTATAACCGGTTTTTTATTAAAATCCGGTAATCGACGAAATAACCGGATAACAAAACAAAGGAGAAAAAATTATTCCGGAGTAGAATTAAGACGCTAGGATTAGGAAGGCACTGGAGAGAAGACGGATCGATAGACCACCAATGGATGTTCACTCTATGTCGAATGATGTCGCTTGAATAAGTCAGATTAGTATGTATGTGTCAAACCATCTGGGACCGAACCCAATCATAAGTCAGTACACCTCAGATGTAGAATCGAAAGTAGCAGTAATGTCATATCATGTTGTTCGATTTTACTAATAAAAAAAATCTGGTGCGATGCGCGCAACACACAACTTTCACTTACCAACTTAGTTAAATTAGAAATTGACATGCTTTTTTAATTTCCATTTCTATAAAATTTATAGAAATTTTTTATATTATTTATAGTATAAATAATATAAAAAAGATGACTTGATGTTGATTAAAAATAATTAATTTTATCAAAATCATTAAAGCCGTTTTTGAGATATTCGAAAAAATTGGAAAAAAAGTTATGAAATAAAGAGCCCCCTGCGTTTGACCAATTTTGATGAAATTTTGGCTGTCACATCGTGAGCATATACATACACCAAATATCCAGTCTGATCAAAATCATTACAGCCGTTGTTGAATAAATAAAAAAGACACGCGAACATAAGAAAAAGTTTAATAAATATAGTACCCCCTCTGTTTCACCAATTTTGATAAAATTTCGGCTTTCGCAAAGCGGGCATATACATACATCAAATACCCAGTATCATCAAAATCATTAAAGCTGTTTTTGAGTAAATAAAAAAAAAACACGTGAAAGTGAGACAAAATTTGCTAAGTAAAGGACCCCTTCAATTGATCAATTTTAATGAAATTTTGACTGTCATATCGTGGGCACATACACACATCAGATATCAAGTTTAATCAAAATCGTTAGAGCCGTTTTTGAGAAAATCGAAAAAAAACGGAAACATTAGAAATTCTTTAAATAAAGTACCCCCTCCGTTTGGCCAACTTTAATGAAATGTTTGCTGTCACATCGCGGGCATATTCATACACCAAATACCCAATTTGAGGTTCGTACGATTTTAGTTTTTGAGCTAGTCTGTTCACACACACACACACACACACAAACCATTTCGCAGGACTTGGTTATTTGGACTCAGGAGACCCCAAAACGTGTATTTCCGTTGAAAACCGGAAGTCGAAATTTTTCACGATCGCTATACTTTCCTTACTATATATTTCATATATAGGTAAGTGAAAGTAAAAATTGCTGGTTGCCAACAAAAACAGCGTTACTACAAGGCACTGAATGGCTCACTGAAATAGCTCTTTTGAATAACGTGTTTTTTTTAATAAGGTTCGGCGCAATCATTGCTAATAAAATTTCGGAATCGGTATAATTCATTCATAAAAATTTGTTAAACCCGACCATCTACATTAAAGATTCAAAAAGCCAACCTCATCCAGCAATAAAATCTTCGTGAATTTCTCTGTAATATATTTTTTTCTGAATCGGACAAGCGTGGGCAATCCAAAAACTTCGTCTGTCACGGCGATGCTGCATGCTTCCTACAATTGCAGCAGCCGCCTTCTGCCTTACTCATTTTTGAGTAAAATTAATTCAATTCACTATGATAATGTCTGTCGACTAGCATGAGAGTACCCAGGATCAAATCTATGGTTGTAAAATTTACGGACGAAAAAAGAAAACAAAACCAAAGTTTTAAATAACAGAAGTTCTTTTTTTCTATTTATCATACATTATTTACAAGATTTTAGCATTTTTTCTTCCTAGTTATTTAACCTATTCTTATCTTCCTATGCCAGTAATTTGATTAAACTATTCAATAAAAACTATCTAATTTGAAAATAAAACGGATTTCACTTGGAATCAGTTATTCCCAAGAATTTGCGATCAGCTATTTTTTCAAGTGTGTAAATTTTTGTCCAACGGTAGTTTGCTGCTTCACAAGTAAATTTTTAGATGTAAAGCCTATTTTAGGGTTCGCACAGGTTAAAACTGGGCGGTTAACATTAAGGGAGTGAAAACGGTTAAAATGATAACTGTTTTTTTTTTCAATAACCTACATCACTACTTTAGTTACTTATAAATAGTTGTCTTTTAATTTATGATTCACCGGAAATGGCGAGCTTAATCCTTACTAACTTAAGCGACTAAGACAAATTATTTTTTATTCTTATTAGTTGAGGTACATAACAGTTCAGTTATTAGATTTAGGCATTCGTTTCTTTTTAATGATCCCTAAGAGAAGACTCCGTGAGATGATTAAATGTTCATTCGGTAAATAAAATTAAAGTATCGAGAATTTTTACGAGATTCTGATGATGCTTTTTCTACGTTGTTTAAGTTGAATTATTCTCGTTCTATTGGAATTTTAAATCATGTTATCAATTCAATAAAGCCTTGCAATATTAGACAAGCTACCTGCAGCCACCGTAGCCTATCAATCCTTTCCTTGAAACCAATACATCTCGCGGGGTAGCAACTCCGGGCCCCAACAACAAATTACACGCGAGCCCTTCCCAGAGAACGCTGGCTAACGGGCCCCTTTTGATAGCCATAAATAGCGGCTATCCAATTTGTAGGCTCCATTTGAATCAAAATAATCTATAAATCACTCGGCGTTGCCTCCATAAATAAAGAGGCAGCCCGTGGAGTCGTTGTACTTTCTTCACGCATCCCGTCCGTCCGTTTGTCAACCATTGTTCTTCCTCCAACCCACCGTTTTTCAAATACTTATTTGGTCTTCGGCCTTTTTACCCGCAATTCCTTCGGACCGTTCCGGCATCGCGGTGGTATTTTATTGCTTCTTTGGGATTGTAATGGATATAAATTATTGTTCCTTGTAGTCCAGATCTGAGAATTTATGTATTCAGGTAAAAGGCATAGTTTTTTTTCCACTCACCAATTGCCCTTTCTTTTTGGCCCCAGTTTTTCTTGCATATGTTCTGTAATTCTGCATATGTTATTACCTTTTATCAAGGTAATATTACAATTCAACCTTTTACTGCACTAGGTTTCTCTTATTCAACTAAGCGATGATGACAAATCTTTGATCACTCAAGGACCAAACAGCATGTTATACAAGCCATTTGTTTCTAACGACGAAATCTTCGATCAGGATCATAATTTTACGGCTTCAAGATTCCTACATGTATCGAAAATTGACACCAAATCCTAAATCCGTAAATATGGATTGCACAATAAAACATTGCTAAATGGACATACAGTGGGGGAAAATGGAGTCCGTTAGCATCAATAACGGCTTGTAAACGTCTAGGCATTGAGTGTACAAGGTTTTTAATCAAATCTGGATTGATCTGTTCCCATTCTTGTACTAAAAGACTCTTGAGGTGTTCCCTTCCGGTTATCTGGTGTTTCCGAATATTTTGGTATAACACGTGCCATAAATTTTCAATTATATTCAAGTCTGGTGACTGTGGAGGGGTGTGGAGTTGTTGTCGAACATTAAATATCAGCCATTCTTTAGTTTTATAGGCTGTATGTTTCGGATCATTGTCCTGCTGAAAAATAAACCGATGCTGGATTCCTAATTTAGCTGCGCTTGCTAAGAGGTTGCTGCGCAAAATTCTCACGTACCCTTCTGCATTTAAAATCCCTCCAATAGGTACAAGATTCCCAACTCCATTATAGGCTACACACCCACAAACCATTACACTGCCACCCCCATGTTTCATAGTAACCTTAACGTTTTGCTTTTTCAGTTCCTCATTTCTCCTAAGCCAAATGGTCTTTCGTCCGTCATATCCAAACAAATTAAACTTACTTTCATCAGAGAATAGCACATTTTCCCAAAAACTAATGGGCTTGTTAATTTATTCTCTTGCAAAAGAAATTCTTTTTTTGCGATTGGTCTCACTAATGTAAGGTTTCTTCCTCGGGACCCTGTCATGAAGACCTTTGGAATTTAAAACATTCCTTATAGTTCTCATATTTTCACACACACCAGAAGTTGATTCGACCAATATGGCTATTATAGCCAGGGCACCTGCACTTATAGTCGGATTTTTCAGAGCTTCAATTGTGATTTTTCTCTCCATTCTTTCACTTAGTTTCCTGGGACGACGCTTGCGGCGGTTATTTGCTGTTGAACCTCTTTCTTCATATCTCTTAATCATATATCTTACCGTAGAAAAATTAAGGCCCAAGAAATAAGATTTTTGTTGGTTCCGCAATAAAATCACTTTTTCGCGAGTGGCAGCACTCAATTCACTTGTTTTCGGCATTTTTGAGCTATTAAAATATCCAGATCTTCCACGATTGAAATATTTTAGAAGACTGATAGGGAAGAATAGGATTATACTCTAGGAAGTAAACAACAACAAGTGAAGCAACAAACCTTTGAACTGATTTACTAAGTGTGCAAATACTTTTTTCCGTGTCTTTAAGTTATCTTTATTTATTTTTTTTACTACTTTTAATTGAATATATATATTTTTTACAAGTTTTAGTTGTACTTTGTATTGGGTAAACTCCAAAGAATTCTTTTTAATTTTCAATTCATTTTATCAAGAAAAAACTGGGTGTGCAAATACTTTTACTTTACTACCCCCACTGTACATATTTATAATCCTAAATAAATTGTTTCTAGATCATAGTCATATTTCTGGCTGTGGAGCAGAGATAAAATATGAATGACTTAATTATGGCCATGAAACCAATTACTGCATTCCATAGCTATGGAGTATATGCGGGCCCTTAGAAGGCAAATAATGAAAAACTATGTCTATGTGAAATTTTTAAAGAAATCTTTTTACTGGTAAAGAAATAGAAGTGGATTTGATGACATTGATAAGATTAAATAAATAGGTGTTCTAACAACCAGTCTGTCATAAATCGGTGAACTCAGATAAACCGGTGAAAAATTAATAGTCGTACTTGCCCCAACCCACCCAAAACCTTTCAATTGTGATATTAACTTTCCAGGATTAATCTTCCAATATCTCCTCAGATCGAAATGACTCTCTCATTTCCTTACAATCGGATAAATTGTGAATAATTATCCAACTACAGCCCCCTCCTCAGTTTTGATACGTACTTGTTCTACCTTCAGGGATGAGAAAAATGCAACAAATTAAAGATCATAAAATTTGATACAGCCGTTCTTGTAATTTTAAACTAATTGTATATTAATAATATATTATAAAAAGCCTAAAAATAAAAATGCTAAAAATTTCAGAACTAAAATTATAAGAGGTTTTATAATAAATTTACAATCTTTAAAATACCGATATAAAATGTTTATACATTGTTTTTCAAACTTTGATTTCCTCAAATAGAAAACAAATTTCACTTGTCTTCCAAGGTCCATAAAACCCTTTACTACGGTCGCAACTTAATAACATACTACAAATTAAATGCCTATACGTATTTGTAAATAATAATAATTAAATTAAATTAATAAATATTACAATACAAAAAAATATATAAAATAATAATTCCTTATGTGAGCTTCATCATAAATAGGAGTTCCCTTAGGGATAATAGGTTTCTATTACTAGCCTTCCCCAATGGACTATCCTGCTGGAAAGCTGAATTCGCCACTTTTCTTTCCATGCATCTCCTGTCTCTTACCAAGTCTCCAACATAGCCTGTCTCTAACACAGACATTGTGAAATTTTTGAAGAAATCTTTTTAGTGGTAAAGTAGTCGAAGTGGATTTGATGACAGTGATAAGATTAAATAAATAGGTGTTCCTGTCTCTAACACAGACATTGTGAAATTTTTGAAGAAATCTTGTGTGAAATGTGCCCTTAGAAACAATGTCTCTAACATTTTTTGGGCGTAATGACCGCGCAGTTGATCGCCCCTAACAAACAACCTACCTATCTAACACAGAGGTCCAGTCGTTTTCCTAAAGAAATCATTGCACCATTTCATCGGTCTTCCTCTATGCCACCTGAAACGAAAGGGTGTCTAAACAGTTACCTAAATTGACCACGTTAGCAGCTCTTCTTAAAGCTTGCCATCCCCCTTTTATAATAATAAATTGTACATAAGCAATTCAAATAATAAAAAAATAAAATCGCATTATTTATTACACATGTAAATTAATAATATAACATTAATTATTGTATATGTATTTTTAATTTAATAATAAAAAAAAAAACTGGTAGTAATTTTCCTTTTGAATATTTGAAATTTTAATTTAGTTTTAAGTGGATCTATATTACTCCTTATTTACTCACATTTTTATTGTTCCATCTTAAACATCATTTAAATGTTTAACTTACATAAATATTTTCGACTGCTTTAATATATATTTACATCTTTATTTGACATTTCGATTGTTTTTAATATTTTTTTTTTTTTTTTTTTGAGATTTAGTTTTTATAATTACAACTGCTTGTAAGGGAAATTACTCCGAAGACTAATAAATGAATGAAGAGTAAGATAGATCCACTCCAATAAGATTGGAAAGTACCAACGTGGCAAACCATGTCTGATTTTCTTGAATTCTTCTTTTTGCTATTGGTTATTCCCAAATCGTCTGCTTGTCCTTTTACTTTTTATTTTTGTAAACAAAAATACGAAGACATATATCCCCGAACTACGGAGCAATTAGAAGAAGTTAGGACCTCGTCGGGGAGTTTTTGTCCTATCGTTCCTTGAGGAACCAATCAGCGGAATACCTGCCCTTACACAGTTCCCATGGTTTATAACTCAAGAATTCTTTTAATCCCCTGCTATCTATGGCATTCTCTCGACTACGGATCCCGCTTCAAAAGACCATCTAAATTTTTCTTTCTTACCTTGGAATCTTGTACGTTTCCTTGGGAACTGGATGGGAAAAAAAGAAACGCCACTATTTTACAATTTACACTTTTTGCAACAGGACCGTTTTTTATTTCATTTTTTTTTTATTTTCTTGAAACAATTCCGTCTTCAGGATGTTACCCACTTACTTAGCACTGTTTATGTCCCTACCTAGAGGATTTGTTATTGCTTTTAACTTGTTCTAAGAAATATGTACACATTTCTTTAATGATCTTAATACTTACTGTCGTTTTTTAGAAATAAAGTACCAATATTTCTTCCAGGTAGTTTATTTGAAATATACTGGTTCCCAAAGAAATAATAACCTTGTTTTTTAGATCTTAAATCTTTTCCCGTATAGTTACAAATAATATTGTCTGTACAATATAGGTTTCTTGTTTGAGGTAGATATGAAGCAAAAAATTTAAATATTGTAGAGAAATATTTTAGACTATATAAATATGTAAATATTAATTTTAAGAAGTATGTGTAATGATTTTAGTTGTAAAAACATTCATTTATCTTTAAATCAGGCATATAACAAGACGGGGCTACTTAACCCATAACTTGAGTTGAGATAAAAATTATTTCTGTAGTCCATCGCACTTGCAAAATATAAGGCCCAACGATTTTTCACAGAGTAGCCCCCTCAAATATCAGCTAAACCAAGATAAATATAGTCCATACAGATAGTAATGGCCATAAAGGGACTTTTATTTAAAATTTAGGCTGTGAGGATAAACAAATCCAATCAGGATAGGTGGTGCATTTTAGAAGAAAATGGCTCCTGGGTTTTAGAAGAAAGAAATCTTCTTACTTCTTTTTCATTTAAAATGGCCTTGATTAGCTTTATTAGATCCCAGCATTCGACTCTCGCTCTTCAGAGATAAACAAACCCCCAAAAGGGTCTTTTTCAGTGGAGATGGGGCCTTACTGTGAAGGGCGCCTTGCTGAAGGGCGCATGAGCCACTGTTCAGAAGTTCTACCAAAATAAAAATGTGTCGTAGTCGAAATTTTATCTAATGCCATAATAGATTTGTAATTGATGTTTAGGACCTAACACTTTCATACCAAGCATTTTAAAGGCTTTGAATCTCACCGTTTATTTCTTTACTCTCTGCTTGGAATTCGTTTAAGGCGGGCAACCAAGAGTGACAGAAATGATTTTGTAAATGTTTAGGTGCTTAAACATTTTTACAATATCAGATCAAAAATTTCATTTCCTGGTGCCATATTCTCCGGATATTGTTACTCTTTAAAGCACATAACTAATCAAATATATCATGGTAAAACCACTAAGTGGCAAGATTTTTTTTTTTTTTTTTTTTGACCCGAGACCCTACCCCAGACTCTGAGCATCTTACAGAAACCGTGCTACTTATACAAAAAACACGAGGAGATTCATAAGGCGATTAAGGTTCTGACGGGTCATCGTTACCGCTACCACTGTTACGAATAAATAATATATATAAAACAAAGTTTATAACTATTTGAATGCTGCTAGCTAAAATAGAGGACTATTACTTCTTGTACGGAGGACACAGGAATCGAACAAGATACTGAGACGTATTTCTTGGATAGGTAAATAAATATATCAAAATTTTCAGTTTTAATATGATTTAGTATTTCTTGTATATTTAATATACCACCCACGGATAACCTTCTCAGAGTCTAGAACAATATTTTACCTTTTGGATAGGTAAGTAAATATTAAATCATAATTTTCAGTTTTAATCCTGCTCTTTAGTTTCTCTTGGATATTTTTTAAACCACCCACACATTATTTTATATCATTACTACAATAGGGAGTAGATGGGCATTGTTTTTTTTTTAAACATTCTATTTAATCTTTTTGGAATAAAAATTAAGTCCCATTTGTTAATCGATTTTTTTATTATAAAAATAGATGATTATAATATTTATAATTATGTATTGTATGTTTATATTGTTTAAATATAATTATATATGTAAGGAATAAGAAGATATATTAAAATTCCTTTACTATCACAATAAGTGCAAAACTCCTAAAAATGTATATATATAACGGGCCATCAAATGAATTATATAGGGATTCGTGCCGCGAAAGATTATTACAAGATTACAAAAATTTCCATCCAGTTCCAAATGACGAAATAAAAAAAGATTAATAAAATAAATTTTCTAAGACAATCAGCTTTTAAGATTTGACTGATTGTTCTAGTACCTCCGAGTATTAATTTTACCACCTTAACGAGACGAAGATAATTGCCATATTTGTGATTCAGTTCGGTGGCAGTGTCATTGCCATTTTTAGCTTCTGTAATTTCCGCTGATAAATTGCAGGGTCGCTGGCTAATAGCGGGCTCCCGGTTTACGCAATAAGGACACAACGCGTTTACGAATTCTGAAACCAGGAGCTGGGAATCCCTCCTGAATCTCGCCTAAATCCGCGATAAGCAGTTTCAATTACAGAAGCGGGTTATATCTTCATTATAGGCCACTTCGGGAGGATGGAAGGCAATCATTTAGCTTCTCCTCAGCCCCTCCCCAAATTAGTATATGGCCCACCGGCTGCCGCAGCTCTCAGCGTTATAAAACCTAACAGCCGTTTATGTGGGAGCGGGCAGACCAATCTGATCCAGTATTTGTTCACCAAGACCCGGCAATTCCGGGCCATTAGGGGCACTAGGAACCTTCTCTTTCGGGTTCGGGTGCGATTTGAACAGATCGGAGAATGTTGGCTCTGCTGGATGGATCTGTAACAACCAAACAGCTGCATCTGATTGATTTAGCAATGCTTTTTGATGGAAACTTTTGTGAATCCGATTACAAAATTATACATTATACATTATACTATAATAGGTATTGCTCAAATGTAATAAATTGTATATAAAATAATGATAAAATGCAGTGACGAATATCGTACAGCAATGCTCATTACCATAAACCTGTAGCTAGCCATAAAAACCGGCGAATTTATGCGAAAATTGAATCTTCCTCATAAGATAAGAGTCACATTTTAGATCGAGAAGAAAAAGAATTATTTATATTTTTACATCTGCGACCGCGATACAACGCATCTAGCAAATTTATTTCATTTATTTATATTTTACGTCATTTCCACATCCACTGGAGCGTTTCTAGCAAATATATTGAAAATGAATCATATCGTGTCCTCAAGTCATCAGACAGATTTTTTGGATAGTAAATAACGTTGATATCAAAATTTTCAGCGTTGTACTGAAGGATAGTTTCTTCACCTAATGTTTATATTGAAAACAACTAAAACAACAAAAGTGTAGAAACATTTCATTGAATAACTTTATTTTTCCTTTTGCTAACCAACAAATATTTTACCATACTTTCCGATCAGTAATTTACAATATGTGATTATATTTAGCCTTGGTGCCTTGAGAACCATTAAATCCCTGCAAGGCTGATATAAACAGAAGAAATAACAAGAATACTTCTCATGCCGCAGACAGAATGCGAACACAAATCTGAGTTCACCTGAAATTCACTGAGGCTATAGAAGGTTATGGGCCATCCATCATCAAGAAAGCTTTCACAACGTCCTTCCTCATAGCCTAATGTGTTTATTTTTTTTGTTTCTCTTAAAATAAAAATAAAAACAAGTGCTACCGGCAAACCTTGTTAAAGTATTTTTAGGCAATATTTTAATTTAAAGGAGCATTATTTAATCGTATGTTGTAAATGTAACATGATAAAATGTTATATATCACGAATAGAACTTATACATATAGCGGTGAATCATTCACGGAGAATCTAATTATAATAACTTCTGCATCAGATCCGCTCTTACGTACATTTTTTTCTGAATTTCATCTTTTCCGGTTTATGTTAAAACATAAATTCTAAATATGTTTAAACAAATCACCGTAGGGTATTAGCTTTTAACTTCCTGTCGTCGAGGTTAAAAAAAAAAGTAAATCCTTTTGAAAATTCGGACCCTTTTTATGATTAATAAGAAATAATAATATCTACAAAAAAAAAAAAAAAAACTTTTCATAATTATGATACAGATTTACATTACGATACATTGATCATTATCATCATTATACTACTTTCCATTCATAATAATAAAAACTTTACCTTTTTTTGTTTTTCAGATACCAACACACTGGACCATTAATTTACCACATCCACGATAACATTTATCTCCGTATTCGATGCAAAATAAACAAAAACAGTAAGTATAATTCGATTTTCATCTGGGATTCATAAATATGACTGCATCTTCCAAACCGCGAGTATTTTTGCGGTAAAGTAATACCAGGTGTTGCATTTATCAATAGCATTAATGCCAGGGGTACAGGTAATTCGCCGATTACATTAAATGAGGTTGAATTATGCATAATTGAGCTCTAGAATAATATAATTATTGGTATATTATTAAGTCGCCACCAAAAAGAAAGCATTCTTAATATCGTGAACAACTGTAATTTTGTCAGTGGAGGCTTGAAATTAGAAATTAGATAACAGATCATATGTTTTTGATTTTCTTTGCAGTTATTAATAGTTTTAAGCTTTTGTAATATTTCTTATTTTTATTTTCTACATGAAATTAATGTATTCCTTTGTTCTTTAGTGTCGAAGATTCTACTGTGACATTCGATACATTCAATTGCGTTTAATTGGGTCATCGAATAATAATAATAGTAACGAATTGTAGACAACAGGATTTCGGGGATAGATATAAACGATACATTGAACAAGAAACTGAAAATATTAATTCCGAAACTGACGAAGAATCTGAGAGGAGGCGCCTGTAGAAACCTAATTATCTCTACAAGAAGCATGAAATTGCATCGAAAAGCTAAGACACTTTTTCTTACAAAAAAGGAACGAGGAAAGTTCTTTAGATGCCCTAAATAAGTGCCCTAATAATGTAGCTCTTAAGTGTAAATTGCGACAATGCAGTTGTATTTTAACAACATTATGAAATTAATTAAAGAGAATACATACGCCTAAATGCTCCCATTAACTTCGTTCCCCACACACATTTCCAATTAATATCATCAATTACTAATACTTGAACTGAGCCCAAAACATTTATGAGTGGATTCATGATATCCGCATTATTGGTTCCTCCGCCTAATTGGGACAAAGCAAATTACCCCTTTATGACCCAATAAAAATCGAATCGATTGAGCCCTTTTCATTCTTTTCACATTCTATTTAATTTTATTATATCATGATATATTCATATGATGTCAATAATGGAATGATCTTCGTTTAGCTTCGACACTAAAGAAAAAAGCAATACATTAATTTCATGCATAGAATTAAAAAAAAAAAAATATTACAAAAGTTTTAGAACTATTAATAACTGCAAAGAAAATAAAAAAAATATCTGTTATCTTGCACCAGTGACTGTTAAATCATTAATTTACGACCGGAATTTTAAGCCTCCCCTGACAAAATTACAGGTTTCCATGATATTAAGAATGCTTTCCTTTTGGTGGCGACTTAATAATATACCAATAACTATATTATTCTAGAGCTCATTTTTGCATAATTGAACCCCATTAAATGTAATCGGCGAATTAGCCTTACCTGTGTGCTTGCTTTCAATGCTATTAATAAATGGAACACCTGGTTTACTTTACCGCAAAAATACTCGCGGTTTGGAAGATGCAGTCATATTTATGAATCCCAGGTGATAATCGAATTAAGGTCTGGCCACACATGTCCGCCCCGGATCCGCACCGCAGCACTAATATAGGTTATGTTCAGAATACTTTTAATTTAACTTACATATTACTTTTAGTTATGCCTAAAGGTCAGGCCACACCTGTCAGACACAGGCCACTTTAGGCATAACTAAAGGTAATATGTAAGTTAAATGAAAAATATTCTGAACATAACCTATATTAGTGCTGCGGTGCGGATACGGTGCGGACATGTGTGGCCAGACCTTTATACTTACTGGTGTTGTTTTTTCTGTCGAATACGGAGACTAATGTTACAACATATCGTAATTTAATTCTGTATTGTGAGTATAAAAAGTTTTTTTTTAGAAATAGCAATATTATTTCTTATTAATCATTAAAAGGGACCGAATTTCTAAGTATTTACTTTTTTTTTTTTTCTAAGCTTTGTCGGCAGGAAGTTAAAAGCTAATACTCAATGGTTATTTGTTTTAACATAATTAAGATTTTATTACAAATTTTTACATAAGTGAGGTTTATTTTTATATATTACGAGCAGACCGAACCACGCGTCGCTGTGGCTTAGTAGCTGTAATGCGTTGAATTAATTATATAATATCGAAGAGCGGCTCATGAACTGGGATAGAAGTTATTATAATTAGATTCTCCGTAAAGGTTTCACCGCTATAGCTATAAGTTCTGTTCGTGATATATAACATTACGCACAAAAAATAATAATTTAAAAGGGGATTCAGAGTGGGTGACGGTATAGGGACCATGACTCATCCCCATATATTTAAGCTATTTAAATTTTTTGGTATTTCTAAAGGACTAATGCAATGGCGTAGCTGCTAAACGATAAACGCAACACTATAGACCACAGTCCTTTCTTGGCAAAGGATCCATTCAATAAAATTGAAAAAAAAAAGTGCTGTTGGGCGGAAGGCAACATGTTAATGTGAGACTTTGGGTCCATGACTCCACAAATTTTATACTAAATTCGCCCTTCTAAGAATATTTTTTAATCTCTAAAATTTTTTTTTCTCTAAAGAAAACATTTGAAGCTCTTTTAGGGTCAAAATACACTAGCAAGTTTCTCAACAAAACTTTTTCGGATATTGTTATGTTTCAATTCCTTCAAATACGGAAAAAAAAAATCTGGTGCGTGGTCGCAACACACAACTTTCACTTACCAAGTTACTTAGATTAGAAATTAATGCATTTTGTTAATTGCCACTTCTCAAATGAACAGAACGGCTTTAATTATAACAATGGTCTGTCATTAAAGGCGTACTCCACATGCGTGGGTTCGACGAGTTTTATGAGTTGACTGAATATTTTTCTTTTTTTCTCCTCTTTATGTTTTCTTCATTTTTATCATATCTCATATTTAGCCATTTCTTATTTTTAGGCGTAACGAGAGACAGTTAACTTCTCCATATAAACTAAAACAAAGGTACTTTATTAAGGAACAAACAAAAATGTCCCAACCCCCCCCCCCCCCAAAAAAAAAGCCCCCTCAGAACATTTTAATAATGATACAGCTTACCTGATATCGAAAAAAACCTTATTTTCATTAAACATGACGAATTTGATAAAAATCGTGAAAGCCGTTTTTGAGATAATCGAAAAAAAGGTAAAAATTGGAAAAAAAGTCATGAAATAAAGTGCCCCCTCAGTTGGACCAATTTTGATGAAATGTTGGCTTTTACATATTTGGTATATACGTACATCAAATAACCAGTTTCTTCAAAACCGTTAAAGCCGTTTTTGAGTAAACAAAAAATATGTACACGTGAAATTGGTACAAAATTTATTAAGTAAAGTCCCCCCTCCGGTTGATCAATTTTGATGAAATTTTACAGTCGTATCTCGGTTATATACATACATCAAATACTCAGTTTAATCAAAATCGTTACAGCTGTTTTTGAGTAAATTAAAAACACACGTGAAAATGATACAAAATTTACTAAGTAAAGTCCCCCCTCCGGTTAATCAATTTTGATGAAATTTTTACAGTCATATCTCGAGCATATAAATAGATCATATACTCAGTTTAATCAAAATCGTTAGAGCCGTTTTTGAGAAAATAAAAAAAAACTTAAAAAGTTATTAAATAAAGTACCCCCTCTCTTTGAGCAATTTTGATGAAATTTTTGCTGTCACATCGCGGGCCTATACCTACACTAAATACCCAATTTCAGGTTCCCACGAATTATAGTTTTTGAGCTAGTCTGTTCACACACACACACACACACACACACACACACAGACACACACACACAGACCATTTTGCGGGACTTGGTTATTTCGACTCAGGGGGTCCCGAAACGTGTATTTCCGTTGAAAACCGGAAGTCGAAATTTTTCACGATCGCAATACTTCCACTTACTATTTATTTCATATATAGGTAAGTGAAAGTAAAAAAAAATGATCTTGTTCACCTTATGCTTACATTAAATGCTAGAAACTGTAATTATTTCGTAAAGTATTTAAATCGAAATAAGATTTGTCAATCAGATAATTTAAGTGCCTAATAATCTCTGAGTATCGTTTGTCATGTAGATACACTTTAGATAATCGTAAGGCGATTCATACAATTGTTGGGCTTATTCGCTGAACTTATGAAGAGTAGGCCGAAGAAAAAAGTCGGTTGATCGCATTAGGGCAGTAGTTTACGGTAAGGATTATCAAGTCGTCTCAACCAAAGAGGAAACAAGAGAAAAAAAAGTATTGATGTGATTATTGGCTAAATGCATTAAGTGCAGCTAAGTAAATATATTGTTTCATTAGTGAACTACTCAAGTTTTTTATATCCCTCATTCACTTCTTATCAACTTGATTAATGGAGGTCGTTGATCACAACTTTACAGAGCCGAAAGTAGTGTAAGTACCTAGTGCATCAGAGTGCTATGTGAGATGACAGGAGCCGGGGAAAAGGGACGCCTTCGCCCAGGCGATGCAGAACTGGCCAATGAAAGGCTACGTCTCAATGAATCCAGCTCAGCCGCACATACATCAGCCTCCTTTCATAAATATTCATACGACGTAGGCTTGTTGGGTCTCCATTTGTGGCCGTATTTATAGCGACAGTAGGGATTGTCGCCGAATATGGCGGACTATAGCGACTCCTCTAGTCATCCGAAATCCGTCAGGGATCAGCTTTTTACAGGCCACGCCGGCCGCTCAGCTCATAATAGACCTGTCTCTCCGATATCATCTGATTGATGATGTCCTTCTGTTTCTCTAAGAGATTTAGTGCTCAGGTACATCTTATCTGAACCATACCAAATCCTGCCGCAATAACACCAATACTGTTCGTATATTTTTTCATCATACCATCGCGTTCTCTAGCCACTATAAACGAATTTAGATTCTATACATGAGAGAAAGACCTTATTTTACAATCGCTGATTAGATAAGTTGATGCTGATAGAGTTATTCACACTTATACAGCATACATTCGGGTGAGTCTTAATTGACCCTATTTCATCTATAATTTTCAGTGCTCCGAAGATTATAGATTATACATTGTAGGTATAGGAAAGGAAACATTGTAGGATGGGTTGGTAAGTAAAGGAAGTATTTTTAAAAATTAGTTATTATTTAAAATCAATTTTGGTTAGATATTGGTAACATATTATTTTTTTTAAATATTTGACAGTCCAACTTAAGAAAAATTTTAAGACTATGAGAGATTCAGTAAGATATACCTCATTAACATTTGTATATAAAAGGTTTACATTAGGTATATAGATACACCCTTCAGGAATATTTGCCTTCGACCAGACTATAAGAAATGGAAAATAATGGTTGGTAAAGGAAAGAAATGCCAAACTTTACAGACCAATAAAATATGTAACATAAACATTGTCTATGTTATAATGGAACAATTTAGTTTTAAGCTTCTCAGTCATTTAATTATTAGTATACGAATTAGTTTTGAGCTTCTAAGTTCAATACAACAAGGGCTAGCCTACCTCCCCCATATCAATTAAAAACTAATTAAATTAATTGGAATCTAGAAATACTAGATATAAACAGATTACATAGATATAGATATGTGATGTGTCCCGTCCAATTCAAAACTGGTCTAAATCTCTAATTTTCCCCTATTATCTCTTTGCAATACCTCTAACAAATCAGGATAGTGATGACTCTTGAACAATTTCAACATTCGGATGTCATTGGAGAGCAAAAATAAATAAAATTTAATTGGTTCTTCTGAAAAATCAATCCTTTTTTCCGCATTGGACGAGCGGTATATCAAAATTACATTTTCCTCAGTACCGCGGATGTAGATCTGGTGCTAATAAATGATAGATTTTAAAAAGTAACGCCAAAGAGCATGTCAAATAAATAAAAAGTGGTAAGTTTTAATTTCTACCTGCAACTAGTTCATTTTATTTTTATTTTACAGCTTGAGATTTTACCCGTGCAACACTTAATTAATGTAGCGAATATTTATCTATTTTATTAACTACCTACCCTAGAAGCCAGCTATCACATATCTCCGCACCTATGAGCTAGCAATTACCTAACACCCATTTAATCAAGTGCCCCTGATGATTTTTATACGTGCCATTATATTAAATGCTTGATGATATGTGTAAATCCAAACCATTCCACCTGCTAGCTATAATTTTTAAGTGGTATTTAGGAGAGGTTAACTGCCCCCACGGGGTACCTATCGGTTACTACGTAAGCTTTCTAGGTTACAACCCAAGCGCTGGGATTAACTTCGAGCACGGCTACGTTTTAGGATTATTTAGGAGATGTTTACTACAAGGAAAAGGTTACTAAATATAATTAACCATCTGTAGGAATAGATTAGCGTTTCTACTTTTCCTGTAGCTGTTTTAAAGGAACCTAGATTGAGCCCAAATCGTCAATCTTTTCCTGCTATAATAGGTTTTAATTAAAATAGACTTTCTATGACTTTTATGTTTACTATGATCACATCCACACTTTATTATAATTTACGTGTACATACTTCCACTTTAAATAACTCTAACTAAATCAGTCAACGAAGAAAATATCTTGATAGGAAAAATGCAGAATTCATTCCTTCGGAACTTTCCCGACGAATATTTGTCTTAACATTGTCTTTTAAGTGACATAAATTAGATCTACTTAAAAATATTTAAGTAGGTAATAAATAAATAAGCAGGTATAGGTAATAAATTCAGAACACGGCATATTACTTTGCTCTTTAGGCAATAACCATAAGGAAATTCATAACCAACAAGAACAAAAATCTTTTTCAGATTTCAAGTTCTGCATTGGCAACAGAAACATATCTATCTCCATCCACTTTTGCTTAGTATGTTTCTAATCTTGTTGAGGGAAGAGGTCAAGCTATAAATTACGGATAGATAACGATAACTATGTGGGTGGGTTTTAGTTCCTTACAACTATGTGCTATCCGATAGATTAGCTGACCAATGGTGGGAAATCCCATACACCAGAACATTGTACTTACAAAAAAATCTCAAAATATAAAAATATTAGCCAAACTAAGGTACAAAAAAAATACACCTTGCCACATTTTGATAACAGTGGAGACAAGGTGAGAGCACTAATCTGAGTTTTACATACGCTTTGGATTAGAGATCTATTCCCAGGGCCCTAATGCTGCACCTACTAAAAGTCTCGAAGCCCGTTTCAAACTTCCGTTTCAAACTTCAAGGAGGATGGTTGGCGTGGTTGGAACTCCAGAGAGACTGCACTAACGGATTAGGATGATAGCTGAAGTTCTGATGGAAGCTTAAGAATTAAGATGAAATAACTTCTAGAACTAATTGGATGTTAATGTTATAAAGTAAGGTTTTGTTTGTTTGTTGTTTTGTCTCATTGATTTATTTTCTCCTTACTAACTCTTACTATACATTTATGCTTTTAGTCTCATTTTATTGGTGTCTTTTTAATTATCCACGTTAATCACATCAGGTTATGAGTAAGTTTTAAGGCAACATGATTCTGTCTGTCGATTGGGGGGTATAAGTACAAAGCGCTACACCCGTAATTCTATTCTTTATTGACTAAAGTAAAATTAAGTTTGATTCCTGAAGAAACCATTTTTGGTACTAGCGTTATTTTTTTAATCATTTGAGCGAGATTTGAGCGTCGTAACGGATCTTTGTTAATAAAACGAACACCCTTGCCCATTAATATATTAAGAGCCCTTTAAACATTTAAAGCGTTCAGGATTTTTTAAAATATATTATGACTGACCTAAAAAAAATTGTATGTCCATCACTCCCGAAAAGCCGAGTGGCCTCCATTAAGCTATGACAAACTGCTTACCCTTTTAAAACCCTATAGATCCGCATGTAATATAACCCTCTAATATTTATATGACCACCCCAGTGGGCAAATCACTTCATAATTTATAACAAGGATTTTTTTATTCAGTCGGCCATAACAACTCTATAATTTCCTTCGTAAATCAGCGGGAACCAGCCGCCTCCCGACTCTTTGATATACAGTAGCAAGTGTAAAGGTTAAACGTTGCGATAAATTTATTATAAGCTTTGGATGTCACATAAGAGAAATTTTTAAAAAGTTGTTTCGGCTTTAAGGTCTTGTTACTGGGCTTAACAATTAGGCCACCGAAGGTATGCTCTAAATTGTTAACTTGTTAGCTTCTCGGCTCTTTGTGGTTAGTGTTTTTTTTTCTTTACATCAAGGATACTTTTCATTTAAAATTAATTATGAAGGTTGTTCGTTTTTCATTAATTACGGTGAATTGTTTATTCTTAGACAATTACTTAACCTTCTTCCGGGTGCGCCTCCTAACATTCCTTTTATAATATTTTATAACATTATTTATATTTATTACTGTATAAATAAAAATTTAACTTGCTATCATAACACATTTAAACTTCATCAGAAAAATAACTTAAAAAGAAATTATCAATTAGACATATTTTTGGGAAGAGAAAATTTACGATCACAAAAACTAGGAACAAAAAATCACAATCTTTGAAAGGAGATAAAACTTATATCACATAAATTAGGAACAAAAACGTTAGTAGGAAAATTTAGAAGCACTTAAATTAGGAAAAAAAAAATTAATGTCGAAAATTATGAACAAAAAATTAAAAACTTCGAAAGAAAGGTAATCATGGTAAGAATGTGGTCCTTAAAATTATAACTAAAGCATTTATCATATTAAATAAAGATATTTACATTAAAATTATTTATTTTTAATACCTATATTTCGCTTCGATGGCTAGAGATACGTAAATGGGCGCGCGGCGGTAGTCTACCGACACCCGGCACTCTCGGAGTTAAAACACTAAAAGAGAAAAGACACTTCTCAGAACATGTTGAATTTGGACTCTGCGGTGAATGATAAGATTCAATTAGAGAATACATGTCCCTCCCAGCCACCTCTGACTTGCCTGATAGAACCTGCATCAGATTTTTTATATGTGACGGTAAACTACCGCCCGCGCGCCCGGATGAAGGTTAAATCCTGGCCAACATTGCAATTTTTTCTTCACCTTCTAAGTCAGGTTAAAAGAACAACCATGAAATAATTTTAAATTGTCTAATATGAGCCGGATAATATATCTCCCTTTTCAGGCCCCAAAGAGAAATGGGGATTGATGAATAAGGTGTCAAATGAAAAGTAATTTCATTTTAACCCGTAGCCCGCAAATGTACATATCCCTGCTAACCAATCGTTAGGACAGACTATCTTGATCAAATTTTAAGGTTTAATATCGGTCATAGTTTAAAGGAAGAAAAGGTGTATTTAATTTGTGGATTCTCCCAAGGTTATAATAGTAATTCTATAATAAATTAATTCATAAAATAATGGAAGAACAATTTACCACCCAATTCTTACCCCGATTAACTGATGAGATACAAAAGAATTTCTAAACATCAGTATTTTTTTAACCGACTTCGTTCATAGTTCAAATATAAATTTAAAATGTACAGCAGGGCGATGATATCTTTAAAATTGTTTAAAATAAGCCTTCTGGAAAGAAATTATACTTATATATTGTGACGTATTTTATAAATAAATTGAAGAATAATGAAATAATTTTTTTTAAAACAAAAACATCTATTAAGAAATTTTCCAATTGGAAAAATATTGTTACATAATAAAAAAAAGGATACAAAGAAAATAGACTTACAGAACGAAACTTAAACGCAATAATAGACAACAAAAACATAGTTGAGACTGGTGGGATTTTCTGGTTTTTTTATGATATTGAAATTAACCAGTCTTACCTTGCCTCAAAATAGAATTTTTTTTTTTATTTGTTTGTTATTTACAAGTATTCTAGATTTATTAAAGTCGTAAAATTTACCTAGATTCCAGTGCGCACCTAAATAGAAAATTATGCGCTTGTTCCCTAGTTTTATGTTAGCCCTTATCTTACCAAGATCATTTCAATGACCAGTGGTCCCCTGGTCATTTTATAGCCTTAAATACTATTAACATACCTGCCTGATTAGAGATATTAACATCTTTGCTGTTTTATTCGAGGTTGCTGCAATAAGAAGTATGGGGAGGTTCATAAATCAAATAAGTCGTGCCTACTCTACTGTCATTGATTTAATGAAGCGATAATTGTTGACATTGTCACCTAACTAATTACTAGTTTGAGACCAAACCTCACGATTTATGACCTCGTTGTAATGTATTCTGATAGAAAAGGATAAAGTATGAATATTCTTGTACATAACCTTCAATAAACATAATTTCCTTCGAAAAATTATTAGTGCATAGTGAATATAGTTGGTTTTCATTACTATACCAGTGGCCAATACCTACAAAAATATAATTATAATTTTTTTTTTTTTTTTACTCCATTTGTTAATCTGCGCCTCTCAACAACATGGAGACAATCAGCTGATTTGATGGCTGTTTTAACTTGACAGATGGCACCTAGGCAAATAGGATGGCACCTAGCTGTACCTCTTCCCCGTCTTATTTCACTTATTCTGGTCTGTTAATGAGGGAGGTCTTTCATCCAACGCCTTTTTAATGTCCGCTTAATATTCATGGGCATGTCTTATGTAACCGTATCTCGTGTAAAAAAGTTGTAACGTGTTTTTATGTGTTGGTTGATTGTTGGCATAGAAAAATAAAAAATAAATAAAAAACTCAAGATAATTGAACTTTAAATAACTATTTCAATTTATTTAAAAGCTAAATAAGTAACTATTTCACTTTCCAACAGCAGGATTTAATTTTTTTACATACATCAAAGTGAACATCACATACCTAATTTCAGTTTCAGACGATTTATCGTTTGCAAAGATAAATCGTAAAAAACTGAAAACAGGTATTTGAGGTGCTTATATGCCCGTGACGTGACAGCAAAGGTTTCGTCGAATTTCAGCTAACGTACGGGTACTTTATCCCAATGACTTTTTTACAATTTCTAAAAAAAAAAGTTCTAATGTTTCTGATTATACTTGTGGTTAATTCAAATGTCCGGTAAATACGGAGTCCCCCCATCAACTTCGTTCTTGGTACACTACTGCATGAAGTAGGTACTAACTGAAGAACACTCTTATCAAATTGAATAAAAACATAATTAACATTGAGGAAAAAACTGTTGTCTTCCCTTACCCATGTCACTTCCGATAATTAAAAGAAAAAAATGTGTTTAATCAAAGAAAGTCGGCAGACGTTTTCCCATGCCTTCATTTATTGTATCTATATATATCATTTTGTATACTTTGTCATATAAACTTATTATTATTATTATATTATTCCAAGAATGTAGGGGTGCAAGTGAAATTTCTGTGGTGCCAGCACGGTATTAAATACATATAAATACGAAGAATTGCATAGTAAGATAAACAAAATGAAATATTAATACAAAAAATAAATAAAAAGTTTCTTTTAATTTATAGCTATTTTTTTTAACGAATTTACGCACATTTCTTAATACATTATAAAGTTATAATGCATCGACACAAAATGTCCGATCACAATATGTAAAATTTAATAAAGCACATCCACTCTTGGTTTTGATGACTATTCAATCCTATACCAAAAATTTAACTTTAGCTGTGTTTTCTATTTCAATAATATTTGTGTTTAAAAATTTTTCTAGCTATATCAGTACATATTAAAAGTATTATATATTCATATACATGAAAGTCTCATTTTGTGAATTATTTTTTTATCTTATTATGTTACAAGAAATAAAATATGATAACAGTGTAAAATAAAAATAATATTTATATAGCTACACTTTTAATCTTATGTTTTCCCCATTATGATGGAATACCGACGAAATGACGCACAATCCACCTAAAAAACTGTTTATGTAGGTAATCTACTTATTGCACAGATTGAAATCTGTCTTGAATACCCGTAAGTTAACGAGCTAAGTTAACCCACGCTTAAACTAGGCACCTGCGCTAGGAAGGTATTTCCATTCTAGTTCCAATTATTTCATCTTGAATTATTCAACAATTTCTAAAAATAGATATGCGGAAAGTTGCCATTCGTTTATGTAACATTTTTCAATCTAGATTAAATGAGATACCATTTTTTTTCGTTATCTTTTCGAATAGCTCAAAAGGCAATCCTACACCATTTGTTAAAACCCTATGAAAGGAAAGGTAATTATTCAATACAAAATCCCTTTAAATTATTCACCTGATTAGAATATTGTAATGACTTACAACTTCCAAAATATAATTATTCAAATGAATATATTTAAGTTAGTCTTACATTTAATCGCCCACACGAAGGTGGTAGCTATTACATATGATTTATAACTTTTCAGAGCTCATTATGTAGCCAGAGGTTTATTTCTTTTGAACGAAAATTTTTGCCGACACAGAGTGCGATTTCATCACCATCAATCAACTAAATGAAATACCGGTTTATTCAAGTAGGCGACACTTCTTTTTGTTCTGATGTAGTGAATTCAATTGGAGTTTTGTTGTAGAAACTGAAACGCGATTTATTATATTTATGTCCTTGTTTCTAAATACACACTGGACCGAAAAATATGATAATATATCAATCCACGGAATATTGAAGAAAATCATTGAGTCATTCTTTTATTATTGACCACTTCATGTTTCCGGGCTTTATATTATTATTTTTTTCTGAAAACAAAAATTATAATTACGATAGGTTAAATGATGATCAGGATTTTCAGTTTGAATTTTTTTTATTCTCGAAAGCCAACTTTTCGAACCATCTTGTGGATCTTCATCAGGGCTAAAAGAAAAAAATATATAAGTATCTATGCTAGAGGATGACGATAAATCAATATTTTACAGAACTGATAATAATATAAAAGATGGTAAGCATTATACATGAATGAAGCAGCTGGTTAGCAAGATAAAATAGAATCTGATATTTACCTTCTTCTGAGTCAAGGTAGATACAAAGACTGAAGGTAAAATAAGGTAAGAGGTAGTGGTAGGGGATAGTTTGCCGACTTCAAAGGTTTATGACTTATGACGGGGAAACCCAACGCTTTTGAAGTGAAAGGCTTCATGACAACTGAGTGAAAATAAAATATTAAAAACTAACAAAATACTCGTAGATGGTACTGTAAGCAAATTGTTATGTCTGGACTCAATAATAACACAAAATTGAGGTAATACATAAGGTAACAATGCACAAACAATTGAAAAATATACAGAAGGAAGTTATACAAAAAGTTATATACCTACTAAAGACAATAATAATACAAGAGGTACATCGATAATTGCAGATACCTATGAATCCATAATTATCCTCTAGCAAAGATACTCATATATTTGTTTTCTTTTATCCCTGAAGAAGATCCACAAGTTCGTTGGCTTTCGAAAATAAAAATTTTTTCAAACTGAAAATCCTGATCATCATTTAACCTATCGTAAAGATTAACAGTTAAGTATCTCTCACCTCTACAAAAATTATTATTAAGTTATAAGTTTTATTGGAAGGAATATGAAAGTAACTTCGCATAGTCGCTTATTATGAAGAAAAAACATGTGAAAGTAAATCTCGTTACGATTTTTCATATCCACCTAAGTGAGGTTAGAACTTCGTGTCTTATAAAATGGCTCACTCAAAAAACTGCACAGCTTCAAACCAAGAGGGTAAAAGATTCAGTCCTTCTTAATAAAGTTTCTGGGTCAATTATTGTATAAGGACACGACTTTACAGTGATCACGCTCAACCGTCAGAATTTCCTCTTTATAATTTATTTACCATAGACTCCGTAGGCTTGAGTCCGGGACTTGGACTATGACTATACAATTTCAGAAATATATAAGAAATTGTAGAAAAATTGATTGAAAAGAAAATGTATTTTTCTTTTCTGCGATTTTTTTTTAACTGCAATCTTAAAATATGGTGACCCAATTATAAGCTTTGAAAAATTTGCAAAAAAAAATTCAACAATAATATTTAAAGGTATCTAATGGTATTTATATCGTAATATCTTCTTGCTAAAAATTTGTTTTTCTGGTATTTCTCCTGAGCAATTAGGTTCTTGGCCACCTACTTATCCAAATCATTCAGTATAGTAAGCCGTACTACTTTCGAAAAACGTACTACTGTCGAAAAAACGTTGCTTTAAATAGATTGGACGAACGGGCTCGACGGAGAGTCCCATAGGATTTTTGTCGAACACTGCAGGAAAATGAGTTTCTGAATTAGTTATTATTAAGTTACTCTTAATAATTTTCTGCGGGGCCATGCAATTATCAACGCTATACGAGTTGTCCGAAGCTTTGTGCGAAGTAAAAGTAGTTCGTTAGTTAGTAATGCAGCATCAACAAAACTCTTGATATTTTGATGTGTAGTAGACTAAGCACTTAGAACGCAGTAAGAACTCATTAAATGAAATAAGAAAAATATAAAGGTATACACTATTATTAAACCTTAGCTGTGATCAATTTTTTTTTTTTTTTGTATTATAAATTTCCTCTTATATCGAAGCATTTTATGAAAAAATATGTTCATAGAGTAAACAGGTAAATTATTGTAATTGTTATTGGTCTTACTATAGGTTGATGTCATTGGTTTTATTTTTTTTCTTCTTTTCCTTTCTTTTTTTTTTTTTTTTGCATCAAAGTGTCACTTACCTTTATTTACAATGAAGGAACTAAAACAGGTTCTTGGTGCGAGTTAATTAGCCACAGTTGATTGATTGTGTAATGTTTAACGGTAACGACGGAAGTCCTACGTATTGATCTTTCTCAAGGTTTAAGTATATCTGCGTTTTTCTGTTGAAAATTCAACGTTTGAATTTAGGAATGTTTGGTTTTTCCATGTATTAAAACTTGGACCCTAATTCTGTCGAGGGTAAAAAGTTTGTAATTCAGTAAAAGATGTATGCATACTTGTAAGCAAGCAGGATTTTCGGATTCAAAAAAACTTTCTTCAGCTTAATTTTTAGAATACGTTATTTTGTCTCCAAACTTTAATTTACGCCTTTCAGCAATCTCCGACAATCAGCGAACGTGATGGATGCAACGCGTTAGAATTAAGGCATTATGAGCATGAGGGAAAGTGACCAGCAGTTGCTCTTTCCGGGCTTGAAATTAATTCAGCTTCTTTTTAGCCGCCTTCTATCGGCAGGTCAGCTTTGGCCATGTCGTTAATTAGCCTGTTATTATGTCCATACAATTTTTAAAAAAATCGTGAATAAAGAGTTCGTATGTCTTGTTCGATGGTTGTTGTAAGTCTGTATGCAGACATAAGTTACTTACGTACATAGGAGCGTCTGTAATTAGTCTTACAATTTTGGATTGAAAAGTTTGTAATTTTTCCAAGTGCGTATTTTTAGCTGAGCCGAAAATCTCAGAAGCGTACGTCCAAATGTGTTCAAATAAATCGATGTGTTCAGTTTTTGTATAATTTTCAATTCAGAGGATTTAGAAAAAGAGAATAAAGTATTTTTATGCCTATGTTCAGTGTCTTTTTTTTTACTGGTGGGCCCCATGTCATCCTTCTAATTTAATGCCTAATTTTATTGGCTAACATTTTAATTCTTTCTTCAACCAATCTGTTATTAGCGGTACATTTTGAACGCAATGTAATCGAGAAGGCGAACTTCATACTTCACTAAAATTGGTACATTTATTTAAAAGACTAAAAAGTTTTTTCTTTCTTTCTTCTAAAAATTAAAATACTCGGTGTAGGTCTTGACCCTGTATGTGTTCTATAACCATCTTGTTAAATGGTTGACCCCACTTTTTTTTTTCGCTTTTTTTAAGTTTCAGACATATTGAAAGAGCCCGCTGAAATATTCTCATTTGAAAGAAATTTTAATCAAATACTAAACTCAAAATATATGGGCCTGTTGACTTGGAATTTTTTGATCGATATTGTGATTCAATTTCTGGTACTGCACTTATTAACCGGTTAATAAGAATAATAATCATAATCGATTAATAATCATCCCAGGGCTTTTCAAAAAACTTCCAAAAATTTAAGCAAATGTACTTGCCTTTATTCATTAATCATATTCAGAACAATGTTAGCAATGATAAGGCATGTAATTATGTTATCGGATCTAATTCCTTGCACTCCCCTATAACATGAAAAAAACAACAACAATATTTCTGGTATACACATTAATCCCTCATTTTGAAAAAGATTTTATTGAATAATAATGGAGTTATATCAAGATTAAATCTAGCTGAAAAATCATAAGGATTATGTATTGTCGCTGTCCCGATGAAATAAAATCCGCGTTTAATGGCCCATCAAAGATAACTACCCATTACTAGATAAGTAGCCATTATTTATTGAATATTCTTCTCTCCTCAGCTCCTGCTTACATAAATTCCAACATGGAGAAGCACGCTCTCCATTATCAATTCATCGATCAAAATATATTAATCGAAGAGGATAAGATAATGATGTCAAGAGCGATGTTAGTAAGAGCAATAACATAACTTAGCCCGGAGATAGGCTCGGTACACCCTCCCTCTACTATCTCCGGTAAACTCGTAAATTAAGTTTTACTCAACGTCCAATATCTGTCAGGGTGGGTCGATATGATCTCCTAAACGGTTCTATAACTAATTCCATCCTTTTGCTTACATTATTGCCGCCCGAATGCAAATTCTCAAAGGATAACACGGCACGTAAAAGAAATAGAAGTACCGGCAATCTATCATATTAGAAATTCTTGCTCCATAGCCGTTCATGCATATTCAATCCTGTTAGGGTTGCATAAATACCGCGATACTGTGCCCGCCGGCAATCACTAATTCGATGCTAGTTTTGTCTTCGAGCTGACTATTTAACCCCGGCTTTGTATATAATTACATAGTTCTCTTCTCATGTAGCGGTTTGTAAAAATTGTCTTATTGCCACATTATTTTCCCATTGACTAAGCAAGATAGTATTTTCTTTGAGCAAGGGATGTCGAAATGGGACATTATCCAGCGGTAAACTGACAATTTAATTGGAAAGCAGCAGAGTACGTGGCGAATACTTCACCAGAATTGGGATGAGAGGTCTGAAGAGAAGGTGAATTAGGACCTTCGAATATCGTATTCAGGCATGTTCAGTCTGTTCATGCCGTTATTAATTTTTTCCTATTAATATGTACCAGGTGTATTTTTAATCCATTTATGTTGCTTTATTCCGTAGAGAGTTTTTTTTAGTTTTAATTTAGTTGAGTCGACCAATCTTAGTAGGAGTTCCGCAGGGATCAATACTGGCTCCGTTACTTTACATCATATACACTCATGATATAACTACAACTCTAAAACATTTGAGTGCAACTTACGCTGACGATACATCAATTTTAACTATATATAACACCTTGACCCCGAACCGACATTACTTATGGGATGACCTGATAACTTATTGCATTGCGAAAGTGAAGCCATTCAGCACGCCATTGTAGTCAACAGTGCAAATGACTTTGAACTCATTTAAAAGATGACTGAGAAAGCAGATTCCCGGAGATTAACAAAGTAGCGATTGCTCGCCTTTCTTTGGGCTTGCTCAGCCTGTACATCAGCTTGGGTCCGTGGATGTACAGGTCCTGTCTCGAGTCCTTAACTTTGAAAGGACCGCAACAACGGGCAAAGGCATTATCTTCAGGATCTTGCTTTTATCAGTTAGTTCGGGAGAGATTAGCTCATACATTAAATTGCTGTTCAAAGGCAAACTTTTATTTATTTTCAGTCTTTAAAGACTTTGAGCCGTCTCGCCCATCATAACAAACCGTGGGTAATTTTATCTAATAAAGTACGAGGAATTCATCAAATTCACTAGATGAACCGAGATTCAATCTAATTAAGCTAATTTCATCATTTTCTGCAATCAGCCAACCAATTGAGCGTCTAATCATCACATCTTTATTCACATCTTTTTATTACCACATTCATCCAAAATTCAATTAAACCATTAACTACAGTGTGCACAGTGTATTAAACCATTTAGAAGAATAGGTTAATTTTTTCTTAACTCATAACTATCATTTACAGTCCACTTAATTCAAGCCAGCCAATATTCAAAATGGTTTATACCAGACCAAGTTAAGTTGATGATATACAATCAAACAACTACTCCGAATTAATTTTACTCCCTAACTGCACAATGAAGACAATAACTGATGTTTTCTAATTTCGAAGTAAACATTTTTAAAAAAATCAGACTAGTCAATATCTTGTAGCATTATTCACTTCATAATAATGTATATATTGATGAAAATTGGTAGTCATCTCTTCTTTAAAATGTAAAGATCTCTCCTTTATCGGTTCTTACTAGCATAAATAAAAAAAGAAAAAAAATACAGACGCTATGTATTTGTTAGTGCTAACTACGAAGTATGTTAAAATTCCTAAATTCCTCAAAAATAAGAGTTTAACGGCGGAGTGGAAGAGGCCGCAGGAGGTTCCCAGAACACTTTGTGCCGGGGCATACCTTTCAAGGCGGTCACATGGGAGAAGACTATCTCGTTACGGTAATAAGCAACATTTTTTGTTGAAACTATGTGTCATTACTTGTGGAATGTTGCCTATAAACATTTGTTACAAAAAAAAATGTAATAACAATAAAAGCCTTGCTTATTATTATTGTGTCTTTTTAAAGTCCTGATACATGCTGTAAAATATTTCCAAACAACTTAGACAAAACATTGTGTGATTTTTTTACAATATGTATTTATGATCATTAATCTAATATAGTACCTACCTAAGTTTGTTAAATGAATTTAACCAAGTTTAAATTGCAAGCGGTTTTGCCAATGACCCTGCCGGATAGAGACAATAATAAATAAACTTGTTAAATTAAGTAAAAAAACCTATTAATTGTTTTAAAAAATATGCTATATTTAATACTAGATGTATGTCCCGGTTTCACCCGGGAAATTAAATTTTTTAATGAAACGGTCGATTTCGTAAAAAACCATTGTAAAGCGAGATCATTACGATTTTTATAAGGATAAAGAATATCAGCTGAAGATCGGCTGAAGTTATCCAATTTTAATATGGACAGGTGTTCGCACCTGATATGAAAGAACCACTGAGCCAAATTTGGAGAATTTAGGATAAACGGTATGGATTTCTATAAAGAACAAACAAACACACAGAAATATTGCCCTTTAGTTTCAGCTTCTCGCAAATCGGCTTGCCTAAGCCTCTGTCGCGCAAGGCGGGGGCCTCGTATTCCTGGGCAGACTCAGTTTCCCGCGATTCTGCCTGTCTAAGCCTCTGTTGTTCAATCCTATTTTGATGTTCGTCGAGAGTTTCAGCTGCTCGTATTTGACGTTGCTTTTGAGCTCACTACTCCTATTGAAGCTTGCTTCTTAGGAGGCATTTTTAAAAAATGAATTTACCATACGTGTGAATAAACGTATTGTAATGTTAAAAAAAAAAAAAAAACATATGGTTTAAAAATCCCAGAACTCGACACCTGCCAAGGGACGGTCTTACCGGGCCTTGTTGGCCTCTTCAAAATCTATAAAATGAATTTTAAGGCCGTTTTTTCGACTCAAACGGTCGATTTCGTAAAAAAAACCATTGTAAAGGGAGATCATGACGAATTTTATTACAATAAAGAATATACCCATAGATTGGCTGAAGCTATGCAATTTTAATATGGACGGGTGTTCGCACCTGCTTTCAAAGAACCACTGAGCGAAATTTGGAGAATTTAGGACAAACGGTATGGATTTCTATAAAGAACAAATAAACAAACAAACAAACAGAATTTCATCTTTATTTATATAGATTATTGTATGATAGTCCTACTACAAATAATTTTTAAAAAATTGAAATTTATTTGTTGATTATTTTAGCCTCTACTCCAGCAGTACATTAGCATTATTTTTTTTTCTTTTCTTATTCTGTTGTAGTTCACTACTTTTAGGTACTCAAATAAGATTAGGGTTGTAGCCTATTTATCCTATATTCTTATAACTTACCGACACTTTTAAATAAGGTATAGTTTTTATAATTTGTTTATCTATTAATCATATCCTAAAAAATAATTGTCATTTTTGTCTCTAAAAAAAGCTTAAGTTACTTTTTTCTTTTCTAATTTTAGTTATTATTAATAAATGTCGCAAATAATTTATAGTACAAGCTCTCACAAAAAAAAAAAAAACACAAGATTTTTTTTATCTCTAAAATTTTATGATTATATTTTAATAATATGTATAAATATTTATTAAACTAATGTGGCAAGTTAATTGTATTAAAACCTATTATATTAGTTTATTCAACCATTATTTTATAAAAATTATGTTTATTATTTAAAAACAAATCCTGATTATTTCACATTTTCAATCCGATGCTGCTATTCCTCAAACTAAAATTGAAAACAAGATGCTCTAAAAGGTGTACAATTTTAACGCTGAAAACCTAATTTATAATTTTTAAATAATTTATACATAAATTATTTGATCACTTATGTAAGTATTTAATAGACCTTACTTTTGAGTTTTACAGAAAAAACAGTTTCTGATTGCTCATAGTCATTGTCATAAGTTTGAAGCAATGTTTAAAAAAAATGATCAGTTTTGAGACACAAACTTTTGAATAGACGTATCGATTTTGTTTTTCTTTCCCCAGAGTGAAAATACCTTTTTAATTACAAACCTGCCAGCTTACACGTATTGACTGTGGGAGTGATTTGTCCTGTCATAAAAGTTATTTTACATAAGTGCTAGCGCTGTCTGTTTCGTCTCAAATGCATTACATCACTGATATATTATTTATTATGTATATATTTATTATATTGCACATTATGTTTATATTAATGTTTGTGTTTATATTTATATTTATATACATATTGTCATTAGTATTTATATTTTTATCCGTTTTTATATATCGCTCCTCAGAGTAATGTTTACCTAGCTATCATATTTAGATACATAAATGATGTTTTCCAAACTTTTTGACATTGTAATTTTTTGTATGTTATGTGAACCAGTACTGGATCTCTGATGGTCAGTGACCAAGAGTACCTGCTTAAATGTAAAGTATGAATGAATTTAAGAAATAAACGCAATTTAATAATAAAATAGTATATTATTAATACCAGGAGTGATGTCTTATGTTAGAAATATGTTTTTTTTTCATTGTTCTTATTTTAATACATGCAACGATAGTGTAGCTATGGTTGAAGACCTTTCGTAATTTATTTTTTTTTTTTTTTTGCTGAAAATGTTTCTATTTCCATCCTGTCAGCTGAAGGTAATTGTGAAATTATTTACTCCATTAATCGAATAAGTGAAAGAGTCGAGCTCGACTCTTTTGTTTGATAAAAGCTATCATATTTCTCACATAGATCAGAAATAGCACCCTACGCAACACCCACGTTCCTGATCTATGAAAACGGCCATCATTATTCTTTTGTAGAAAATAGGAGATCTTCCCACGAGGACATAATTTTACGGATAGATTAACCTACTTAGGATTCTCCCGAAAACCAAGAAAAATACCTTACTTATGTTGATCCCCACGCATACTGCTCCAAAAAATCATCCTGTCAGTGCTTTTGCAGTAAACATAAGACATATATTCAATCAACAGCCAGTTGTTATTTCGATTTTACTACCTTATAGAGGAAGCAATATTGCATAAGTACTTTTCCTAAACGTAGCAAAAAACATTTACTAAATTTGGAATAAAATAAGTCGTATATCCTAAAAATTACTAGTTACAGAAACCAAAATGATAATTTAAATTTATCTTCGACATAAAATTAATAAAATAACGATTTGAATAAGTAATGGCGAAAAAAGTGTTATGAAATTTTGTTGCCTTCCCAATTATTAGCCTGGAAAAAAACTGGAATAAAAAAAAACAAATCACTAATATCTTTCTGTTCTTTGTTTTTATAACACATTAAATAAGTCTTTTATCAATATATCTAAGTAGTATATTTTTTAGTTTTTATTAAACTTATTATTTCTTTGTCTCGAATGTCCTGGTCAATGATTTATAGAGCTTAATGGATTAGATTGGAAATCTATTTCATCACACCATCATAGACTGTTGCTATACCGCCATGCGCAGGAGAAACGCAGTAATTCAAAAATTGTGAGATAAAGGTATCGTTGCAATGATTCTGAAATTTCTAAATCGACTATTTTAGTTTGCGCTTTCCATTTCAACTTTGTATTGTTTTTTTTTTTTTGTGGAGCATCGAATGGAAAATATCATAACGAATCGAACAATATCATTATCTCACAATTTTTGGGTCACTGCTGTTCTCTTTGGCAAGATAGTATACAGCTACACTATTCCTTCATGTATAGTTCCTTAATATAGATCGCTTGGTCCCATTTACCAAATGGTAGTATTTAAAGTTTCCTTAAATTTGTTATGCTATTCTTAAGGTTTGCAGCCTATCTCCCTTGCCATCCTCCATCTTCACCGTCGATCAGGTTCAATGAATGACTCCATTGCTAGTAGAATCTTGCTGACAACAAAAGTTAAAAGTTCATTAATCCAGATAGAAATGAAGGAATCGTTCAGCATTAAACAAAGCGGTTTACATATTATCGATATCACTCCAGGTAGGACGATCATATTGGAGATGAATTTTTAGTTGCTTTTATTATTATTATTTTTGATAAAACTTTATTGAAATCTGTCACAGAAGAAGACAATGGTTATACTGCTCACCCATCACATTTATTTTATAAATCAATGAATAAATATTATACAAAAAAATTGAATAAATAATAAATCAAAATAATCATCCCTATTATATAAATAAATAACTGAACTAAAGTAAATTACAGAACACAGCATCACCGCAGACATTCCCTATCGACAATCAGGCTGGGGAGCCCCGAGCCAGACTTTTCCGCTCACATGGAAGAAGCATCACAACAGGAGGTTCCCGCGCTGTCCATATCCCTGGGGTTGATACTCACATAAAACTGGAACATTTAACCATTGCTGTTATGTACTGGTAACTATAAAAGGTATTTTCCTGTTTATTTATTAAAAGAAATAATACATTCTGCCACAATCAAGGGCATTAATAGAGCTCTAAGGACTCATTCACACTAACTATATACAAATACATACATAAATCAAATAATTTTAAAAAATATTGGAGATAATAAAATCTAAACCTTATAGATGAAAAGAAAAAATAAATAAATAAACAAAATAACATTAAAAAAATGTATATATGTACATACATTTATGCTTATCTACGATATATACATTCAGCAACTATGAAAGGTAGATAATAATAATAAACAAGACATGAATTCTTGAATTTATTTAGATGTTTTTTTTCACATCACAGATATATAGGTTTATGATTTATAAATAGTATTGAATCATATTTCACATTGCATTTACACTATCTTTTATGTCAATGAAGTTCTCCTATGTGTGAGATCCGCACGGTAAATACTAATGAGTTTGGTGTTGTGAAAAACAATTTCTTCTTTTTCTTATTCGTTAATTATTTATTACATACCCAATATCAATTAATTATGTATTCCAAACATGAACCAGTCTCTTTGTTGATTTTTCTTTCTTTTTTTCTTTTCTTTATGCTGCTGTCAGCAATATGAATACTAAGCAAGGACGTTATGGACAGCTCCAGTGCGCCTGGGTCTTTATAAGCCGATCCGTGGTTCTAATAAGGCGAAGATAAGATCGGAACCGGGTGAGAGAGGAAAGCCGCCGTCCTCGCGTTGGGTCCTTAGGACGAGCTCAGAAACCCGCTGATGGTCGCACTAGCGGGGAAGGGTCCGGTGTGAATGGGCCGGTAATTAACGCTGATTATACACCTTTCTTTTTCCTCCATTAGCCGCCGAGTGTCAGACCGCGTCATGTTCCGGAAGGTCTGCGCTGACTTGCCTCTTCTGCGCTCACGGCAATCGGATACGGCATCTGTAGAAGATGGAAAGACGCAGTAGATTGGAAGATATAAACATACACATGTATTGTGTACATAGTTTTTTTATTTATTTAATAATACTTGGCATTAATTCTTTTCCCCAGGATCGGGAAACCCCTTATAGCCTAAAAAAGGGGAAGGATAAGAAAGGGGAGGACTTTAAAAAAAACCATGTATAGGATATGTAACTATATTAAAAAAAAACATACTTTTGTTTGAAAAGTTATTGAATGGAACAAAAAAAACCATACAATTATTGACACCCTTAAGACTACATTTATGTTGTGAAATTAAAAAAAATACTTTTTATGAAGGGGAAGTAATTGAAACTAGCCTACAGTTCCTCTTTATCTATCCTCAAACAGACTCAAGAGGTTTTTTTGGGTCAAAAGTTCAATAGTTTTACCATATGGAAATATTTATTGTTAAAAGTGCAAAAACTAGTTATTGACACCCTGTGGATTTAATTGTTAAATCTTCCCTATGGTTAGTTTGTTAAAGTCTCACTTCATAGATGACTTAAAAGACCCTTCAAACATTAGGTTCATGTATATCTTGAAACAAAATTAGAACTTGTTTAATTATTTCTCAAAGTTAAAGTTGGGGTGTCAATAACTGTACGGAGTGTCAATAACTGTATGGTTCACCCTATATCATACGAATATTCACAAGCGAATCGGAGAAAAGGAAGAAATTTTCTCTTTATAAATTGAAAAATGTATTTCTATTGTAACTGTTAAGTCCTACATTATGTTAAAATAGTATTGTGTATTTTAAATACTTTGCAGTTAAAATACCTACCCTGAAGTGTGATTTTGAAAAATGTAAACTCAACTCAATACCGTAAAAGCAAAAAAATCAATTTATTATCCGCATTTATTGGAAAATGAGAAAAGATTAGAGATGGGATGAAGCAGTTAAACTTTATTTTTGATATCCTGAAAAATAGCTATTTCCACATTCGTACTAAAAAGTAGGAGCGACCAAGTGAACGGAATTGGTGATGAAAATACCATGTGTTAATAAAATTCTTTTGATTTTTAGCAGAAAACTTCATAAGGAAATTAAAACAGTGAAATATTTTCCTCGCTGGTTTTCTGCTACCGTTTAATCCATGGAAAATTAATAGTGAGTACAAATGTCCCGTTATACAGATAAATTATGAAGATAATAAGTTTAAATTACTAATACAGAAAACTAAATTAATAATTACTCAACCCGATTAACATCTGTTAGTCGATTTGAAATCGCGTGGATAAATGTTAAAAAAAAAAGTTTTTTTCTACGTGCCAATCACACTTATTTCTTTAATTTTATAACCGTCTCTGACTTTTTTATTTTCTATAATGATAATTAGAGGAAATCGACTTTTCTCACCATTAATTGTGAATCTAATTTATGCGCCTGTATATTTGCCAGAGTAATTATGTAGGCTTGATTGATTGATCAACTTGGCGATAGTAAGTTGTCACGTTCTCCATCTATTCTTAATGTTAAACAGGCCTGTTTTTGTTTATTTGAAGAAAGAATAGTTTAAAACTTATCAACTGTCAGGCATTAAATAAAGATTATTTCCTCTGATACTTAAATTAATCAACAACACTTCCAATCATTATTAATTTAATTTAATAGATTATATGTTTACATTGTAATCTGATTGGCCGGCTAAAGAAAAACCCCTCGTGTATAAACTTCAATCCATAACTATTTTCGAGAAACCACAAAGATAACCTTAAAAATATATTAACAGAATATTTCTGTATGTTTTTACCAGCATTAAGAACATAATTTTTTTACTATAAAATTGTTTCAAAAGTTTATGCTTTGGCTTTATTCTCAATAATGCTGCAAAGTAAAGTAAAAACAAATAAATGAATAAATAAAAATCTATATAAATAAAGATGAAATTCTGTTTGTTTATTTGTTTGTTTGTTCTTTATAGAAATCCATACCGTTTGTCCTAAATTCTCCATATTTCGCTAAGTGGTTCTATCATACCGGGTGGGAACACCTGTCCATATTAAAATTGCATAACTTCAGCCGATCTTCAGCTGATATTCCTTTCTGTTATAAAAATCGTAATAATCTTGCTTTCCAATAGTTTTTTACGAAATCGACCGTTTCATTAGAAAAATGAAATTACCCGGGTGAAACCGGTATATACAGCTATAATCTATGTAAATAAAGATGAAATTCTGTTTGTTCCTTATAGAAATCCATACCGTTTGTCCTAAATTCTCTAAATTTCGCTCAGTGGTTCTTTCATACCAGGTGCGAACACCTGTCCATATTAAAAATGCATAATTTCAGCCAATCTCTGCGTATATACTTTATTGTTATAAAAAACGTTATGATCTCACTTTACATTAGGTTTTTACGAAATCGACCGTTTGAGTCGATAAAAGTCTCACTTAATAGATTTTATAGATTTAAAAAATGAAATTCTCCGGGTGAAACCGGTGTATACCTCCTACTTAGATTAAGAGTTCTTATTAAGATATAATAATCAAAACTGTTGGCAGTTAAGCAAAATAAAATAGTAGTAAGAGAGATCTATCTAACCGAACATTTACATTGATACAGCAGTTATGTACATACGAATTTACATAAGTGGAAATAATATTATGCATGAGTGAATTATTATTATAAAAGTAAATGTTTGGCCCTTTTGTGTTGGTAGTTTAAGAGTTTTCTTCGTGTCATTGCCAATTGCATTGATCAAAGGATTTTTAGGGACTATTGTATTATTACAATATTTTTTTTTAGTTTGGGTTAAGACATACTCAAGTTTTAAATTCTTTCTAGTTTTTTATAGTTAGTAATTATTAACATTACAACAATAAGCAAGCTGAACTACATTTGGGTTTAGCATAAGTGATTAGTCATCGTATTATTGACTTATACAATGTGAGTTTGATGTTTGGACTTAGTTGTGGTTTTTTTTTTTAAGTAAGGAAACAATTCATTTATAAATTATTTTGTTAGCTAAATCAGTTTTGCTATTTATGTGTTGGGTGAAGGTGAGAGATCTGTCAAGTGTTAACGCGAGATATTTCACGTATTTGGACCAAGGCATTGAAAACTCAATATATTGATAATTCGTGAAAATTAAAATATATATCCGAGCCTCCAAAATTTATGGAAATTTATTCCACGATAATCTGCTAAAAATAAGAACAATATAGTATATTTACATATATTAATTTAACCATTATTGTGGAGTAACCACCTATTTCTTAAATTATTTTAAATAGTTTATTTTTGAAGAGAAAAGATTTGGCTCCGCCGGGAATCGAACCCTGGTCTTCCGCGTGACATGCGCGGTATGCTATCCATTACACCATTCGGCACCGTTTGGAAGCGACTCCGTGGTGTAATGGATAGCATACCGCGCATGTCACGCGGAAGACCCGGGCTCGATTCCCGGCGGAGCCAAATCTTTTCTCTTCTAAAATAAAATATTTAAAATATATACATATAGATATATAAAGCGCCCGAAAGGATAACTAACAAGAGGAAATGTGATTAAGTGCAGAGCAGCGGAATAATTCGTAACGACGACTATCTCTATTCTCCGATCAGGAGCCCACTCCCGGTTCTTGAAAGAAGATGGCACGTTGTTAATTTTTTGGAGAAAGTGGGCGCGCCCTCCTCCCTAAATATATTTTGATCAGGATGGCCGTTTTCGGACCCTTCTCCTCCTCGTCGGATCTTCTCTCCTTGTAAAGACATTAGCCGAACCGGGGCGACGGGTCTCGTAGCGGGCACCTACAGCACCTGCCGGGGCCGCCCATCAATTTCCGCCCTCACCCACGCTCTTCGGGATTTAATTAGAAACCATAAATTACCGGCTAATTCGGAACTTTCAACGGCCATTATGATACATTACTTTCTTAGCTGTTCAAACATTATATTGATGGTGGGACTTGTAACTTATCCTCCTTCTCCTTAATGGGTTTTGTTTTTAATTAAAACGAAAGTGGCAAATGAAAAGGAAAAAAAAAAAAAAAAAGAATTAGCAGACTCACAAACAGCCTCGGACTGAAAGACCGCGAAAAAGGTGGGAATCGATTCTGTGAGCTCGGAAGAGGCAAATGACAAACCCATGAAAGGAAAACGGTGCCGATGAAAAGAATGTAAGGCATGGAAGCCTAAAAAGCAACTCATAAGTGGTGAATATATTAGTCTATATATGGATTATAGAAGACAAGGGGTCCAAGAGGATTTTTTTTTTTTCGAGTTAGATCAGTGGAATATGGTTCTACTCTTTTGTAGGGAAAAGTGGAGAAAGTGGATTTAATGATAGTGCTAAGTATATATAATTAAGCGTGTTAAAAATCAGCGTATCCTAGAACGTTAAGATCGGATAAGACGTAAAAAATAAATAATTAATTTTAATATTCATTAAGCTATTCGAGGCGGAGACAAAGCCAACAAGATCATAATTCATCAATACAGTTAAAAAACCCGACTGTAAATGAAAAATGCAAACGAATTCCCGGAGAGTACGAAGTCCCATTGGTAATGACACCCCACTTTCCAATGGAATAAACAAAAACAATTCTTATCGTGAAAAAATGTTTTATGTTACCTTTGCAAAACTAAGCCATTTTCGAAAACTGATTTCTATTTTAAGTCAACGAAAGAAAGGTCGTAATCGAAAGTTGCGATGCGCAAACCTAAACAGATCTTTTTTTTCCAAATAATCGAAGAAACTGTCCCCAATATCCCCTTGAGATGATTAAAGCCAACTTCAGTATTTTTTACTAGATAGTTACTTTATTTAATAAAGGTATATATTTTACTTTCACATATTAATATACCTTATTATTTTTTTACTTAAGTGACCAATTAAGTGTTATTATCTTTTATCAATTGCTTAATATATCATTTCATTTTTTTTTTTTTTTTGTTTCTAAGACTCCATCGCCTGTATATATAGTGAGAATGGTTCTTCAGAACACCAATGCCAATAGCCTTATTGGGTGTACCTAACTTTAATAAATTACATTATCAATACAGTAGACTGTATTAAAATACCTCAGAAACAGGTAGTAAAACATATAATATAATCCAACTTTTCTGTTTATACATTTATAAACTAAAAAGCTGATTGATTTAGGTGTCAAGAATGGTATACTTGAATGGGGATACTTGAAAAATCAAGGATAAGAGAAAAAAGTCAATAAGCTAGGAAAAAAAAACTCGTGAACAAATTATTTGAATGAGTTTATTTTTCATTAGTATAGACCATTTTAAGATAAAATAATAATTACAAAATTGATATTGATAAACGGATTGAAATAAGAATGATATTGCTAGAGTTTGTATCAACAAAGATAATTATGGGATTAAGAGTTTCCGAATAGAAATAATTCATGTCTTTAAAATCAGTTTTAAAATTAACCACGCTTTGTAAATTGTCGGATATATATCTATGTATATATATAGGGCTTATATTTCAACAAACAAACATTTTATATGAAAAAAATATATTACACTTTCTAGGCCTTCTTTTGCTCTACTCAAGTTTTCAGTTTCCACCTTGAAAGTAGTCTAAATTATAGATTTTTAGAAACATTTCCATTTTAAAAATATAGGACCGTGATACTTTAAGCACTTTCCCCTGAATATTTGTAGAATATTTTTATGTCTTTTTATTTATTGTTTTTCTTTGAAAAAGAATGAATTTGGTGATTTAAACCATATAAATTTTATAAGCTAGGATATTTCATACGTTTCTGGAACATCTTGTGCTAAAGAGTTCATGACGGTTTTGAATAATATAATGAACAATAAATTAAATTTCATGTTTGAAAAAATCATGATCTGCAAAGGTATTGCCACCTTTGTTGTAACTAGAAGAGAGAGAGAGAAAACAAACACTTATTTTGATTTAAATACAAATATTTGGATATATCTACACGTTTCTATATTGGAACAATTAAGTTTATTACAATATAGACATGAAAAATATAATTGTGTTTAAAATTAATTATTAATAAAATATATAGTAAAAAAACAAATATTTAATATTATATTTTACAATTATTATTAAATGTTTAAAGTGAACAGGATTCGAAACAAAAATCAATAGTCTAAAAACATACATAAGATTATATGTATATGAAACTTAATTTTCTACAAAAATTAAGCTGTTCCAATTTTGGAACAGAATAAATAGTTTTGTGTAACCTTAAAGCTGTTACATCTATTCCTTTTTCACCACCTTTTAGCTTCTGTTACTAGAAGATAGAAAGCTGGATATCGAATTTTCTAAATAATTTATAAATTAAAAAAGTGTGATCATTTGTCAACTTAAAAATTAATTTATTGTTGAATTTTTTTTTTATACTCTATTATCAAATCTGGCAATTCTCAAATAGGAAGGTTTTCCCATTTTAAAAATTAAATATTCGCTGTAAGCTTTCTTTAAAAAAAAATTGTAATATTTTAGAATATATTTGGAAACTCCAAAACGTAATTCATAAATATTTAAAATGGAAGTAAACTAACTATTTTATTTTTTAATTAGACCTTGGATAGTTAATTTTTGTTTACCAACATTAAAAAGAAAATAATCTTTTACTTCCTAATCCTTAAATTGGTAATTCTAAAATATAATCTAAAAACAATAATATGCCAAACATAACTGTATACAGTTTTCGTATAACTGTAGTGGTTAAGGAGCAGTTTTAACAAAAAAGGTATATTATCTAGGAAAACGTAGAAAACGGTAGCTAGAGCTAGATGGATTCCTTGGAAAGTCATCCGGGTGCTCCGTTATAGTGAAAAATTTCTAGATATCCTAATCTTTGGAGATCACGTAGGGATGTGGTCTGCCTTACATTTCCGGAGGATATTACCGCTCCCATTCCTTTTCCCGAATCTGTTCCTTCTCTTCCACACAACTTATTCCCCATCCGCAAATCCATTTCTTCACATATTTCCTAAGAACAGCTATCCTCTGTACTGCCAACTTCTAACTAGGTAACAGGGTTGATGATCCTCTCTTCAATCTACATCTTTTGTTGAATCATATCATTGGGACATTCTGTTAGTGTCATGTTGTTAAGCTATTCTTTGTAATAGCTCACGAGGTAGGAAGGAAGCAAAAATAGTAGAAAATCTAGCGTTAAAGAAATAGACGACCTTCTAGGTGATGGAATGATTAAGTAGATAAAGCATGACCATTTATGTGTTCAGGGAAGTGAACGTGGAAGGATTGAGCGAATTGAATATGGAATAAAGGGGGGTGGTTGAAACAACATTCATGTGTAAAACGATATCCCAATTAACTATGTTGATATTTCTTTCATATATATAATATGTATTTTATATACAAAAAAAGTCTAATATTTTATTTAATATTTAGATTTTAGAATATTTTAAGTAGGGGAGGGGGAGCACAATGAAATACAAAAGTTTTTTTACCCACAGCGCCCCAAGACTTTATACTCAATTAAAAATTGAGTATAAAGTCTTACACTGTCTGATATTAGTCAGATATTAGTCTGATTTTATTTTCATAAAAATGAAAAATAAAAAATAAAAAAGACTGCTTATTGCACAATGAAAAACACATGGAGCATGATGAAACACTCGTGGGGCTCCATAAAATATTTCATTGCGACCCGAACGCCACTGTTTAAGGAACCAGATACGAGCCATTTTGATGTCTTTCACTTCTTAAGATGAACGTGAAGAGGTAGGAAAGCCATTGTCACGCAAACTCCTAAGAGATATATGCATAATGAAATGTTGTAAGAGCAGATTGAATAAAATAATTACTCTCACCTAGAGACGAAAATCCGTTCGACGAAAATGTTTAGTTTTACATCACAAAACCGCACTTCAGCACGTGGAGTCTGTCACGCAAAATGTCGAAAGGGGACAAATAGCTGACTTTGTTTGGAGTCACCCTTACTGCTTGCTGGCTGAATTAGGTTGCACTAAACCTTTTGGTTCGCCCAGTGCACCGAGTGTTTCATTGTGCCCCTCCGTTGAAACGAAGATCATATTGTAAAATAACATAAAAAACTATTAAATAAAATTGACTAAATTATTTTAGTTATAGTAAAGTAATAATTACCTTCATTCTAAATTGATTCCATACATACACATTGATACATGTGTGTACATCCAACTTAGAGTACAACTTATATAAAGTATAAGTAGACTAGAGGCTATAGATAGGCTGCAGCCCTACCTTTGGAAAACTTTCGGTTATGTCAAGATAGATTTTAACTTTACTAAGGAAGTAATAAGGTAAAGATCATATAATATGAAGAAAAAGTATAATTTCAGTTGTATAAAAGGATCATTAACGAAAAAACCAGATCGATTGACCATGGGGAAGGGTTGTGGGGCTGCAGACCCTCCCCCCCCCCCCCCCCCTTGGCACTTCTTTACCTTCGACTAGATCCGCCCATGAAAAAAACATTATATTTTTAAAAACTTATGAATTATATTTTGTTATAAAACTGTTTAGAAACGAGAGACTGGAAACAGTTAATTTTGTTTGTATAACTGAATGATTTTATAGTTCATGACTTGAAAATTGGAAAACTTCTGTCAAAATATAAAATACAAATATATAATCGAAATAATTAAAAAGGAATATATTAAAAAGAATACCTTCTTAATAAATTTATTATTGAATATTTTCAAAAGAAATTACATGACGCCTTTTGTACATCGTCGTAGGTACTGAAAAATTTCAGGTTTCACTGTTAATTAAATACGACTTTTAATAACCTATTCCATCAGGAAAGCTCATGGTTATATTTTTCGTTATTTAGCGTCGTGTAAATTTAGTAAGGATGTTGAGAAGAACTGATAAGTTATAATTTATTCCGCCAAACCTGATTTTTGATTACCGGAGGAGCTGCTCCTTTACACATGTTGCTATTTAATTATAAACATCAAACTTCGCAACGTGGACTAGAATTTAGGCAATTTATTCATTTTTAATCAAATTACCGGATCAGGTAACAAAGCCGGTTTAGGAAATATATTTTTAGAAATATGGCCTTCTTTAATATCGAATAAATTATTTTATCAATAATCTATCATTATTGATTAATTGGTCGCCCTAATCCACATTTATAAATTGAATAGTCTCAAGAAGAAGGGAGAAAAATTAATAACTAATAATCTCTCAATTAAAGGGGTATAAAGATTCACAATAGTTGTGTGTTATGGAAACCATCATAAATTCAAATTCGTGAGGTGAAACGTCAAATTGAAAATCAATTGTTTAAATGGGGTCACCTATGGTATAAATTATTTTTGTACTGTTAAATCAGACATTTGTATGGAGATGTAAAAATCTAGATAAATATTTTTTGGAAGTTCTCGAAGTGTCAAAGTAGTGATTCAGTAAAAAAAAAAAAAAAAAATAATAATAATAATGACAATAAAATAAACTTTTCGCAGGTAATCCGATATATTTTTAATTTCTAAAAAGAAAATTTGTGTAAATATTGAACGAAAATATAAACACATTGTCCGTTTTTTATGTTTGAAAAAGAATAATTTAAATTAATACTTTTAAATTTTAAAAGTATTATGAAGTATTAAACATTTATATCTATTTTAGCAATAAAAAAAAATTAATTTATTACTATGAACCAGATAAAAATTAATTTAAAGAAAAATTTGAAAGCTATGAAGGAAAGTTAAATCGATTAACTCATAAAATTAGTTAAATTTATTATTAAAATTAATTATTATACTAAACGCTAAGCCAGAAAATTATATTATTAAAACAAAATAACTACAAAATGTATTAATTTATTCTGATTGCATACTATAGAGGAAAATATGGTACCTACTAGTTTCCTGATATTATTTCTGGGCAAAGCAAACATGGCCACTTTTAGTTTGGCCCCGATCTCCACTTAAGAGGACCCGTTGTGGGGTTTATTTATTTCTTAAAAGCGAGCGTAGCGAGCGGGAGTCGAAAGCTAATCTAAGCAAACTTTAACTGAAAAGGATGCGACCCTCACCGCGGTAACATTATCTCCTATAATTGGCCACGCCCAAAAAGTACATCGGGAAACTTTTACCGAAAATACAGTTAACTAAAATGGGAAAAAAAAGTAAATTAAATGGGGGTCACCTCTGATGTTGTGGTTAGCATAGTAACCTACAATACTAAAGGTAGCGGGTTCGCGTCCCTAGGTGTCCTTAGGATTTTTTTGGGAGTAAAAAATCCTTGGCTATGCCGTCCCTTGGATAGGACGTAAAATGGAGGTCCCAGGCCTGTACGATGTCAGGTACTCGTTGAAGATCTCAATCCTAGTTATACCTGGATAGGCAAAATTTAGGACTCACTCTGTAGCATCGTCCGATTAGCCTTAGTGGCATAAAGTGACGTTAAACAAACAACAAACAACAATAACAATTAAATTAAATGGATGATAATTTCAAATACATCTAATTATTTTGACACTTTAACCAGTTAGGTGAATTGTTAACGTGCATTTGTTATAGTTCGCAACCTTTTTATTCAATTTTTCCTATTTTTATTTAATTATTTTAAGAAGATATCGTCTTTCTATAAAGAAATTGGAATATTGATAATAGATAAAATGACTATAAACTTTTTAAAGAATAGCTATAGTTTGATACATTGATATTTTCTCACATCCTTCCGCGAGAGAGATAGGATTCCTTTTAGGCCATGTCGTTAGAATTTTGATCCAACCTTTTTCTTTTTTTCCAGGTCTCCCTCCGACTCCTGAAGATTATTGCACCTCCTTCAGCCGAAGCCGCAGGTTGAAGATAGTGGCGAAGACCATTCTCTAAAATGGCCCTACACATTTCCCTCGCCGACCATTTATAAAGACACGGTACGAATCAGCTAGGACGCCGAAGCAATAAATCCACACGCTCCGGCAGCTTTATCTTAATTCCTCGGCTCGGAGGTATGTTCCCATGTCTTCTGCTTCTGCTCTTGTTAACATACTTTTAGAGTATTTTTTTATTTGTTGCTTTTATAGCCTGAATTATTTCTTAGAAATTTGTTTTCTGCTTTGTTATTAACTTTTTGGTTATCGACATTTCTGAACTGATGATCGAGATTCCATCGCGATTTTCAATTTAACTTCTAAAGTCGGCCTGAAGTTAACGAGGACTTGACCTCGATAACTCGAAGCTAATGGTATCACCATTGGAATATCTAGCGACAGAACACTCCCATCTACCCTTGGATTAGCGAGGATAGCTTAACCATTGTGCCTCGAATCGGATTCCATTTGATAACTTAAGTGAATAAGCTTATTGAATTTCACTCCAATGCGATCAGGCAATTTCTATTGCCTAAAATATTTTTGGTAGAGTCGGTTTTTAATTACTATTTTAAAAAATGATGGAACTTTTTCTGACAGGCTCTCTTTCTGGTACAATTCCTCTGAGAAACTATTTAAGCTACCATATGGACCCACTCTTAACAAACGACTGAAAATGCTGTTTTCTGTTGTTTTTTTTTTCATAATCATTAAAACTGAAAATCAAACAGAATTAAATACTAGCTATATGTATTAATTAATTTTCTAATAACAGATGTACCCAGATACGTAAGTTATGAATCTCTACAGACTAATAGCAACGATATACTCGTATTTACCAATAAACGCGTAATATTTCTTCGCGATTCCCTCAAAAAATGAACTGTCATAACTAAAAACGTATAAAGATAAGGCCGCGTTTAACATGCAAGCTGGATGAAATAACCTCTCCACAATTAAGAGGGGACTGCTCATGTGCGAAATAAGGTGACTCATTCACACATTTGCTGATTGTCTTTGGTTTGTTGAAAAAATATGAAAAGAAAAAAATAATAAACTATCAGAACTACATATACCTTTTATACGAGTATGTTAAGTAATCTACCACAGAAGCATTCGTTGGTGTTCTTAAAGAAATTAAAATAATAGAACAAAGTGATTTAATGAGTGGAAGATGTGATGATATCTCCAAATTTAGTATAATAATGTATGGAACTATATGAAAATAAGTATATATTTTTTTAGATTTAAATGTTTGGGATACTCTTTAAAAAATATTTTCCGCAATGGAAGTAAAGGTTAGATTTCAAAAAATATCACTAAATTATTTTTATTATGTGATCACGCTCAACTCTTTTACTGTATAAAAGTATATTACTCTAAATAATAGTAGATATTGAATTAATAATAAGAATACTTAAGAGACGTTGAAAATCTAGTATATCAAACATTTAAGACTACATTTTATCTACATTTAAGGCTTATATTTTGGTGATAAACACATCTTAACTTTTAATGAATCCTTTCATCAGAACTCTTATAACCCTTTGAATTGCGGCAGGACTTAATCATAAATGATAATATTTTTTTTAACAGCTTTTGAATGACCTGGGACTTCTATGGAGGTTTGCTTCAAGTCATATTTTATCTAATTTCTTCTGATGATAAATGATATAAGGTTATCGAATCCTCTCTGTCTCTCTATCTAGCAAGAAAGTTCTTATCGGTGCGCCTTCTCAAATATTTGGGAATAGCGAAACCACTATTTCTCTTATTCTTTGGATAATCTTTGATAATGTGACATACTTTTAGCATCGTTTGGCAATGCTGACACTTGGGATGGGTCCAGTGGCTGAGTATCCTTGTAACCAAATAGGATTGAATTTAATATTCATAGGAGACCGCCTGTCCTGTCAATATTCCTAATAACTGTTTGCTTAACCTAATAGTTAGATCCTAGCTTTCGCTCACTTAAATATATATTGCTGATTTGATAATGATTAAGGTATCGACAATTTATCATATACCCCACTCGTGAACCTATTGTATAGTTGCCGCTCTCGGTGTATAGCTATCACTTTTGCAACTATGGCCACGATTTCCATGTTGATATTATCTAGCATTCCTTTATTTAGATTGTTATAGGAATCCGAGTTAAATTATCTATATGCCTTAAGAGCGAGGGGTTACAGACCGCCTCACGACGTTATTACAAATTCCCGATTGACCTACTACCGTTATAGTCACGTGATAGTTATAGATAGTCTTCGAAAAGCTAACGGAACCTAAAGATAATTGGAAATTATCGAAAAAAACCATACTAAGGGGTCTTTTGTCCACTCATTGCAGATTCTTTATTTCTGTTTAATCGTGAATCGAACTAGTACAATTTTTTTTGTAATTTTTATCCTCGACTTTAATCTTATCAGAGCACGACCAGACTTCCCTATGAACATTGCGTGAAAACCTTAGCTCACACGAAAACCAGATAATTGCTTTACCAGATTAGTAAAATAAATGGGTAGGTGAGTTATTATTTTACCAATTATAATTCTTGCCCTATGGTCACCTTAGCAATATCTGTATCTCAGGAAGTTCGATATTTGGGACTACCAGGATACGAGAACCAGGAGACTGAAAAAGAACTTAAAAAACGATTCGGACTATTATATGGCTCTCTTAACATATGCTCCTAAGTGTTTATAACTATCAAACAAACTTTTAGCAAAGTATATAATTTTAGCACCTTTACTGGAATTAGACATACTGTATTGTGATTCGTTCGTGGTTTATTATGATTTGATTTTACAATTTGGAATCAAGAAAAAACCCTCGAGCTTACTGCAATGTTGCGTAGCAACCCATGTTTGTGGGAAGTCACATGCACTGATTATAAGAATATAAATAAAAAGAGATTATCAGTGATTATAAGATGATTATAAGTGATAATATAAGAGACTGATTATAAGAATAGAAATAAAACAAATTCCTACAATAGCCTCATTCGACATGTTCAAAACTGGAGAAACACTGACTCATGCTGACTCATGGAGAGACACTGGACGCGGAACATTGTTTCGGAACTGTTCGGAACAGTTCCGAAACAATGTTCCGCAACAAAATTTCGGAACTGTTTATAAACTATTTGGGAACATTTTCAACAATGTCCCGCAACATTTGTTTACAGTCCGGACTAGGCTTAATGAAGTAATGTTGCATTTGACTGCTGATAATAAAAGTGATCACCGTTTAGATAAGGGAGGGGGGCATTGTGTAACCATGACTACGGGATTGCCCGAGGTGCAAGGATCTCACTGACCTGGGGCAAGATGGATTCGCAGTGTGCATGTGTGGGACGCTCGCGTGCAAGCCGGCTGCACCATGCTACCAGTGAATTATTCCCCCACAGCTATCACAATCTATGGTCCTCTTGCCACATCTAAACTATTGCTACACACTACAGAGACGTTTTTATTTCAGATCTGAACTTCAATACGGCTACGGGTTTCGCTATGATAATTCATGAGTCAGGAAATGATTTACGGTGTGTAAGGTACGTTGTCTCAATAAAAACTACCTGTTTTCTACTGATGATTACAACAAAGATTCACATCTAAGTTGCTTATATGATAGTAAGTTAATTTTATAACTTCCTTTCAATACATTAAAATATTATAACATACCTACATACTATTATATACCTATTAGTACAATTACTTAATCATAAACATATTTATATACATCATATACCTACGTGATTATATACACAATATGAAAATATTATACCAAACATACTATTGCAGCACAACATCTCTTAGTATTACCTCATGTTTTTGATCAAAATATTTACAAAAATCTGGCACATGAAATTTAAGCGTTATACATACTAAAGACGGATAAAAACGCTAATGAAAAACGACTTTTTATTTATTATAACAATAGTTTTTATTGTTTATTATATTTTTAACCTGTTCTAATATTTGATTAGTCAAATGTCATTTCTTATATTTTTTTAATATTATTAATCGTTCGGCAAAAGAGATAAGTTTCACATTGGCCAACCCGGGCCAGAATGATATTTCTTTTGTGTGAGGCAGGACAATACCTGAGGGCTGTCATAAATCACGGCATCGGAATCGCGATAAGGATCTCGCGACCTCACAACGAGGGCAGCTATTTTTCAAAGCCGAAACCCAAGTCGGTGAACTTCCTGCTCTGGGCCGGATTCGAACCCAGTTTGGATAGGCTCGCAATCGCCGCCTCGGAAGAGACTGGGATTAATACCAGTAGGGCTGCACTCTCGCCCGCTAATGACTATTATAAATATCCTGGGTCTTTTAACTGATCGCCAGCTCTCCGGATAACGTCGGTACACTCCGGATCTTATTTCTAAATTATGATATTTCACTTTTAAATTATTTTTTGTTTTCAAATGTTATTTTTTATATTAAATAATTTATATAAAGTTTTTCTTTATTTATAAAATTTTACTCTACACACATCTAAGTATTCGTGATACCTCAGCCTTAAATTTTTGTTCAAGTTCTCCTCCTAAAGCCTCAACCATCGGCTCTGCCCCTCTGAACCATCCTAAAGCAGTCTTCAGTATCGGGTACCAAGAAGAATCCGCTAGTACTCAGCCACATAATTGGTCTATTTCATATTTGTTCCTGCTTTGCATGAATCTTGTCGATTTGGTCAATGTAACATAGTCACATGGCCTGTGTCTAGAAAAAGGGAGAGTTCCAATTCACTATGTTACAATGTTCAGAGATTTTCATATCGAAGAATTAAATTAATTTTTCTTTTAACTTAAAAATGTAAGACCTTGAACAAGGGATGAATGTAAAGATCTTCATTGTAAGAGATGAGAGGGCTCCAATGAAGGATCTTTCAAAAGAAATGCACTGCAATTATGAAGAGCGGGCTTTTGGTGAGAATACCATTTTCGCCGGCGTCGTGCATTGACCAATGATCCTAAGACGTGAATGAGGACTTGGTCCCGAAGCTGGTTGCCTAATGACCACAATCGTCAGTGATTGTTAATGCTCCTCAACCAATGAATATCAAATGCCACAAGTCAGGTGCCGGATCCTTATATTTATCGGAACAGTTTCAATTATTTTAATGATTAAAAGCAATCTATGACGAGTTTGATGTTTATCGACGTTTGATGAATAACAGTTTCATATTCAGCACCTTCGATAAACCATTATTCAACCGCTATATCGTTTATATCGTTTATATTTATATAAGTTTTTAGTGATTTGATTTTTAGTGATAGTTAAGTTTTTAGTGATACCTAAGCGCATAAGCTAAAAATTGGCACTAATCTAGTAATCAGCACAGGTTATTGAACCATGTGGTCAGCTCATTACCGTTAAAATCGGATAACTTACAATAAATAGATACCTAAGAGATTAATCTGAAGGTAGATGTTCTTTTCATAATCACTACCTTCGAAAATCTAATAGCCAACCTCAATATCATTTGTAGCGGACATCTAATAACGAGTCTCGTTAAAATTGATACTTTTCCATAATCAGATGTCCTAATTAATAACCAACCTCAATATCAATATCAGATAATGTAATATTAATCTTCATGATTTCCATAAAAATGGTTAAACCAATAAAGTAGACGAATGTGGAGAAATCCGAAAAGGCACTTAAAGATTGAATCTGAAATAATTAAAATCAAACTTGGACTTTTTTTTTTATTTCTTATTCATGGGTTTTAAATAATGATCCAAAAAATAAAAGTCGTGATGGGATTTTTATTTGTAAAATAAAAGTAATATCCTGACTTTTGCCCCCTGGGAGAGAAAATAAGAGTTAAATCCTGTTTTTTACTCCCTTTGGCTTATGGTTTCTGTAAAATCTAGTACGACTTTACGTCTAAATACAATTGAAGACTCCACGCTAAAAACGTTCAGTCCAATTTTTGTGAATATTGTTTTATAGCGCATTATAGTAAACCATTTCGAGTACTACATATCTGTGTAGTTTACACGAAAACAGCGGGTTCAGTCCTTGAGATATTTATAATTCTTTTTTGGGGGCACAAGCAATTACAATTCTTTTTTGGTCATTAATGCTTTTTGAACTAACAACTAATGTATTGTATTTTCATTAACATCACCATTATTTGAAAATATGTTGGGCATACACTATTTTTTCCCATTGAATTAGAGTTACTAGGTTGTGTTCTATACAAGATTTAACCTATCTTTTTGCTCTCCTGTAAAATTAGCAAAATGTGACTGAACACGTTCTTAGCGTGGGGTCTTCAATTGTGTTTTAAAGACTATTATTAATTAAATGTTTCTGTTTTATTTAATCTGCTGCATAAATATGTTTAGGGCATATAAATTTTAACTAACGAAACATTATCTAGCCATAAAATTTCATAGGCAACGATAAAACAGGGATAAACAGGTGTGGATGAACCTGAATATTAGTGAACGCTGTTGGCACACAACAGCCAAAGATGGTTTCTGGTTTCCTTTTACAAATATTTAGTAGGTAATAAAATTCCCCATAGAAGTATAAAAACAGGACATTTTACAGGCCGCCATATGCCATATATCACTGTAATGGAGCTCTAGCTTTTGCAATATATTACATTTAGGGTTCCTGCAATGCTTCATTTTTATATATGAACCTTCCGAAGGAGCGGTTGTAAATTCAAATTTATTCTAATGGAAGCCACTTTTGATGTTTATTGGGACGGCTTGAAAAATATTTTTCAAAAACCCGTGACCTGCCGCCGTGCCGGTGTTTAGAAAAAGTGTCAGCCGGTTTCGATAGGTTTAACAAATGATACAGTAACGAAGAGGAATTTCATTTATACCGCCCTCTGCAATGTCATCACTCCCTTTCACCTTAAATTGAGTTACGCAACTGGCAAATGAAATTTGGAAATAGTTGACCTGTAGGTATGTGTATCTCCTCCAATCAGTTTATAATATCCGTATTGATTCTTAATTTTTTTTTATTACAACTTCTATAAATAAAAAAAATAATCGAAAATATTGCTAATTTTGTATTAATAATTAACAATGCCATGCAACAGTACCTAGCAGTACTCTGCCCAAGAGTTGACTAAATAGCTTCAAGAGATCTCTCATATTTCAACGTCTTTTAGGTTTTTTCAGTATTCTATAAAAATTTTCCAACACGAAAGAAGATTTCAACCGTTTTTTTTTTTTTTTTTTTTTAAATTAATTCAAAAGATACAACTTTAAAAACAAAAGAAACAACATTAAAAAGATGCTCTATGAAGACATTTCAATTACCAAAACATCATTTAATTTCTGAAGCATTAATTGTACTACTTTAATTTCTATAAAATTAATCCACCACCTTTTAGATCTTTAAAAAAAAAAATTAAATTGTAATTATTCTGCGTAAATTATTCTAGGTTCTTTGCATCCAGCTTCGCTCTTCCTAAATCTTTTTTTTGCGACTAAAACTTAAAACAAATAAATTTTATAAATTGGAAAAAGTGTTTCTTCTAAATTTTATTTTTTTTGCTTTCTTTTTCTCTTTTCCCATCGTTTCTGTGAATCTCCCTTGACCCCCCCCTTATCTCCCTTCACAATCTATGTCTATGATTATTTATCTGATTTTTAATTGACATTTATTAACGGATTTGTTACATCAGATATACACAGACATTTGATATAACTATCGGGTGTTATAATTTTATACTTTCAGAGGTATGTAGAAATTTGAAGATCTGGATAATGTTCATCCTGATAGACCATTCCCATTCCCTTAGATAGGGAGTTGCTTTCAGGCTCTTAAGTCCAACCATTTAGAAGAAAATACAGGGAAAATAAAAGAATGACAGAGCAAAATATCTGCTATATTGATAAAAATTTCTTTTGTTTAAATGGTTGCTAGGAAGTGCCTCTGTGTTTTCTTGGTCTCGTGAGATACATCAGAGAAAGTTCTTGAATTCTGGGGAGAAAACTACATATCGATATCACGTTCTTAGAAGATGGATTGAGAAGATTTGAAAAGTGGCCGCAGTTTTACTTTTGATTTGTATGCAACATATTTTTATTTATGATTATAAACAATATCATACAAATGAATAAAAAACTGAAAATATTTTTAAAATTTATCATTTGTATGAAGATTTTGAAATGAATTTTATCAAAGCCGTGAAAGATTTAAAATAGTTGTATATGTGCTTACGTAAGGACAGGTAAGGAATCTAAGGGATTTTACAAAAATGAAATTATTTTCAATTCTGACTTTTATAGCTGATAATAAGCTTGTCCACCATATGGAACAAACTGCAGTATGTGTGACTGGCCGTTCAATTTCTCATGTCAGCTGTTGTGTGATTAAGATATTTTTGCCTGGAAATAAACCCTGTCATGTTAGTATAACAACTGTGGACATATGGTTTGTGACAGAGTTGGGGAAAATTACAATCGATTATATTGCCAATTACGATTACATCGTAATTGTAATTATATGAATTACAATTACATTGAATTCGTAATTAAACTGGTAATGACCATTAATAATTTTGTAATTTTTATTCGTAATAACCAATTACTTTGTAATCTAGTTTTAATTCGTCATTGGAAATTACATTGTAATTGATTTGTAATTGTAATTGAAGGCGACAATTTACACGGAAAAACTCGCCTGTTTTTGACCCGAATGGTTTTATAATGTTTAAGGAATCTATTGGAATCAGATTAACGTGGAAAATATCCACAATTTTGAAATAGACACTTAAAAACCAAAATTTCAGAGGAATTTTCGATGTCCGGAAATACTTGTTAGATTGCTCTGGAAACTTAATAAAATGAAGAAGACGTACATAAAAAGAAAATACTGGAATTGTAATTATTATAATTTAATGAATTACATTTTAATGAATAACAAGTAGAAAAGTAATTATGAAATTACTTTGTAATTAATTTCATCGTAATGAATTAGAAGTAGAAAAGTAATACTGAAATAAAATTACTTTTTAATTAATTATGTAATTTAATTACAAAGTAATTCGTAACGCCCAACTCTGGTTTGTGATTTATAAGTAAAGTGATAAACCATAGTAAATAGATAGACATAACCTTCATCATTTTTATTTATGATTTTTATTTAATATTTAAAAAGACTTACTTTATATTCATTCATATTCTTCAGTTTGTTTGCTATTCTCCGCAATGGAAGCTGGTACGTTTTCGAAAAGAAAGCAGGAATATTGTTAAACTCGGGGAGAAAAAAAACCTTATACAAAACTTAATATGAGATGTTAATCTAATTAGTGTGACAGGTAATATGAAAAGAGTTTATCTCTTTATAAAGTCATTTGACATCTCTGACAAATGTGGTGTTCAATGACGATAAGCTAAGCCAACCAAAACTAAGGTAAGTTTGTCTAGGCAAGCTAATTTGGCACGTATGCCAGTGTAGTGTAAAGTGGCATACTCAATTGATTAATTTGTTTCAGTAAATTTTGTATTTTTTGCCTAATGTGCGTTATTAGAACTTAAATTGATGTTAATCCTTCAAAAAGCTTTAGCCCCCGAAGCCATAGTGTTTGTTATTTGTAAAGCAGTGGTGGAGTTGACTGATCCTTGTTATGACTGTAAGTCAATCAATTTTTTATGAGAGAATGAAAAGCAAATCTACTCTTGTTCAAGTGAATGAATGCGGTTTCGTCATAAAAACTTGAACAACACATAGTAAATTATACAGAAGCTGAATTGATGCAAGTAGAATCGCTTATTTGCATTTGGAAGGATTCCAAAGCGAAGGTGAATAATTATTTTATCATTTCATTAATAGAAGGAAATGACTACCAAAATAAAAGATCTCAGATCAATATATTTCAATGATATTTAGATAGAATACAGTAAACATAAAATAGAAATAAATAAAAGTATTTTGAACTATTATTTATTCTTTTATTTTATTCAATCATTAATTCAAGTGGTATATTCACTTATGTATTTAGCGTGATTGTGTTGGTACATCACTAATAAATAAAAATGAAGCATTAGCCTATTATATAGACTCTAAATTTACAACGTATTTGTTCAAGCAGACAAGGATGTTGTCTATGAAGGAAGATCATGATTTCTTGTCATAACCAGTTTTTAAATCTTTTGCTAACAAGCATTTAAGAAAACTCCCTTTCGTTTTTTCCTACTGGATTTCTTAGCAGTCCAACACCGTTATTTGACAGAATCCTTAGCCATAACCTATGATATGTGATCAACTTCATCTTTGCGGAGGTAGGCTCTGAATTCACGTTAGTTAAAAGATCTAGGAAGAAACAAAAAAGAGGACATTGTTCCATGGTTTTGAAAAAAATACAGATGGTTTGAAAACTTCACCGTCATCAGAGGAATCAGTTTTGTTTTAATAATGTTGGATTTTTGTACTATTTTTTTGTAATATAATATTTTATATTTAGTGTTTTATGATATTTTCTTTATATTATAATCTGTTATTTGTATATGTATAATAATTTTATATTTGTATTTATTTAGTATCTACTTATCATGTAATTTTTTTTTCGTATTTTATATAGATACATAGATAGATAAAATATCTTTATTCTGGGACTAAATCCTTTAAGAATAATAGGTTTGCCCAGATAGAAACTTAAAAAATATATATCTGACCATCATTTACCAGTAAAAAGATACAATATTTACATTTGAGATAAATAACTATTATTAAAAAAATTAATAATAATAAAAAAAAAATATCTTCTAAGGAAAAAATAAAAATAAATGTAGAGGGTTAGAAGAAAGGAGAGAAAAAATAAAGAGACTTTTGTATAGATAGACTTTTCTTTTTATTATTTCTTTCTTAATCACATGGCAATCGTATTGAAGTTGATTTTTAATTAATAAAAATGTTAAAATGATACAGCTTATGCTAATCGAAACATTGATTCTGTGGTCGAAAAAACCTCATGGGGCGCAGCAAGTCATAACTTATATAAAACATAGATATTATTATGATAAGATCAAGATGGTCTTCGACCAAGAAGTTGAATCCTGTCAAAAGCGACCAATGCATTTAAGATAATGTTGTTTTTTTTTTTGTTTTTTTTTAACGACCCTTTGATTAGAAGACACTGTAGTAAGAGTCCTAAATTTTGTCTACCCATAGGTACAATTAGGATAGGGATCTTTGACATCGCTCTAGATTTTAAAGGATTTTTAGTCCCTTCCATAAATCCTTGGGTCTGTCGAAGCTTGTCGGGGCTCCGAACCCACGAATGGGTCATTCCATGTCAAATCAACACACTGATTCAGACTTGATGTCTCAGATTTTCATGATATTTGGTATGCAGCAATATATCATAGACTTATGAAAAAATACCAAATTTCAGTTGTATGGCACAATTATTTTTGAAGTTATTAATTTTTAAAGATTTACATTTTTATGAAAAAAAATTGGGTTTTGGCACCTTTGGATGCCTATAGGCTGGCAACCAGTGATGATATAAACCTAGGAGTGGTCTCATTTTAAAGCTGTTGAATGTGGCTTTAATATGGTATACCACAAGATAGGGGTCACTATTTAAAAAAAATGAAAATTTAAATTAAATTTTGAAATTTAAATTTCTCAAAAAGTGGCAATCTTAAAATTTTCAAAAAGTTATCAAAAATAGTTTGCAATGACTTAGTCCAAATAGCAAAATTCAATCATGGGATCTCAATGGGATCAGATGATACACGGCTTCAGAAATAAACGTTTTGTGAAAATTACCAGAATTAGTATCGTTTCAGAAATTTTTAAATAATTTATTGAATGAAACAATCAAAACATTACAATGAAACAAGCAGTGGCTATTCCTTTAATTTTTTTTAATACTGGAAAGGTCATATAGATGCTTACTATCAAAATCTAATATTATGAGTAAAGTTAACAAATCAGTTTATCGAGACTTCAATCGTTGGATCTATTGTTGTTCACTTCACTGTCTGGTAAACTGTATGTTCGGGTAGTTTCTGTGATGGGTTTTACTTTACATATCACATCTGCAAAAGGCATCCACAGTGTATCAGGTGGAGTGAGATATATAAATGACGGTGACGGACCTAAAGGATGGAGGAATGTAACTTGCACTTTACTGGAATCTTCATCTTTATCCACAACATAACTCAACCACTAAGTGTCACCATAGTTTGATGTTACATACCCCCTAATATCTGCTGTATGTCATTTACAACTAGAAATACACTTGAAACAACTGCAGAAGAAAATAATTTCACATTTACTTTGGTTCCACAGTTAAAGCTACGAAGTCATGAAATTGTTGGGTGCCTGATACAGTTGGCCAGTTGTTCTTCAGCTTTATTCTATTCTTCAATAATAAAAAATACAAAGTCTATATTAGATATGTTCTGAAGTGACCATTCAAACAGTTGCCTTGCATCCATAATTTGATCGTTGTAGGCTTTCTCTCACTGCTAGTCTGAAGTGGTCAAGAAATGGGTTGTGTTCTAACGATACAATATCACAAGAACCGGCAAATGAACTTCTTACAAGCAACTTAGATGCTACACTGACTATAAATGTGTTATATACCTTGTGAAAAAAGGGGATTTCCCTCGACTTGTAGGCCAATCAGCTTCAGTTTTTTTTTAAAGAGGGGTTTCCAAACATCTTACTATAAAGTAACCATTGTATTTTAATTGCTTAATAGTGTCCTACACATTGCATAGGAAAATAGGTAATTTTTTTTTTTTTTTTATAATTTAGTACATTATTCCCAAAACGTGTGTATTACTGAAGCCCTGTATCATCTGATCCCATTGAGATCCCATGATAGAATTTTGCTATTTGGACTAAGTCATTGCAAACTATTTTTGATAACATTTTGAAAATTTTAAAATTGCCACTTTTTGAGAAATTTGAATTTCAAAATTTAATTTAAATTTCCAATTTTTTGAAATTGTAACCCCTATCTTGTGGCATACCATATTAAAGTCCCATTCAACATCTTTAAAATGAGACCACTCCTAGGTTTATATCACCACTGGTTGCCAGCCTATAGGCATCTAAAGGTGCCAAAACCTGAAAAATTTTCAAAAAAATGTAAATCTTTAAAAATTAATAACTTCAAAAATAATTGTGCCATTCAACTGAAATTTGGTATTTTTTCATAAGTCTAAGGTATATTGCTGCATACCAAAAATCATGAAAATCTGTGACATCAAGTCTGAAAATCTCCCAAAATTGTGTTGATTTGACATGGAATGACCCGAATGTGAGCATGGTTCTGAGATTTTAGGTTATTATTCAAGAGATTTGAATCAAGATCAAAATGACATCTTCCCATTTTAAATGATGCATCTGGTAAAGGAAGAATGGACCTGTTTATCCCGTTCCTCCTATCGAATGGGGTCCATTGCCCCTGATATTGTGCTATATCGGCCATTTCGACAGAGACAATTGGAATCTGTGGCAAGAGCCGTCACGAAGAGGATGGAGAGAGAGCCCGCCGCGGGCCAGCCACGCACTGTATATTGAATAAACACGCCTACACGGCACACAGCACACCGCACACATCCTGATAAATATTTATTTTCCATCGTGAACATTTAACAATAAGGTAATTGACCGTTTTTGCAAGGGGCAGTCCATTGTTCCGAGGCACGACATAACTGAGGACACCGGCCAAATCCTCCCCGGACATTTCCACACAATAATGCATCCCCGTATGTACCTCCCCACTACCTTGTCCCGATTTAATTATCTAATCTCTTATTGTTGTTGATATAGTTGTATGAATATGCAGAGGTTTGAACAGCACTTGGGGTCATTTTCCCACATGCGCTGTCTGCAACTAATCGCTTAACTAATATACAACCACTGCTCTGCTATAAATTTTTCCTTTCTCCATATCTTTCTGGTGCTTGCGTTTAAAATTAAGATCTTTGGATCTGCTTGCTCAATGAGAAATGGTAATGCTGCTTTAGATTAACTTAGGACACGTTAATGTTAGTTTTTTACAAATAATGAAGGAAAGGGGAAATGTATTTTTTTACTTCTTAATATTACTTTAAAGTATTTATGCACAAGCTGTTTAAAGAAAGGTAATTTTGGTACTTGATTCTGGTGTACTATTCTGGTGATGGGAATAGGAACTAAGTCGTCAATTTAGAATATTTCGACAAGAATGATGATGTGATTTTTTGTTTGTGTTCTTGTTTCCCAGCTAATATGGTTGTTCCGGAAACATGCCTAATATATCTAGACCTGGTTTTACAAAAACACAAAGTTTCCTTAAGCGTCTCACCGGACAATCATCTGACGTACATTTAATGTAGGTATATTATTTGTTTCATTTAAAAACCTTTGACTATTGCAAACAGACAACCATGAAAAATTAATTGGTACTGTTTTGAGAGTGTGCAGGGAGGGCTAGTCCAAAGTTGTGATGCCCCATTTCAGCCTTATCTCAAGGCCCACTCTGAGCAAAATTAGACGAAATTGGTGGCTCACGAAATGTAGCAAGAATAATCCAAATGCTCTCAGCTTTTGTACACGGGGGGAAATATATAATATGTGTTATCTGCTCCTTTTTTGGGAGGGATGGCGGAGCTGATTTCACGGCTGTATAGCCGGCAATCACGAGGCTAATTCCCTCGATAGGATAATCACAATAATCTGCTGGGAGGGCTGGGTATAAAAAGCCTTCGGTGCCGAGTCGTCGCTCCGAGCTAGAAAGTTAAACAGAGGCCCCTTTTCTTATGTAAGGTCTCCCATCCCCTAATGTGTCATTTCAATCTTTATTCTTATCTCTATTAGGTTCTTTGTAATATATATATTTTGAATATAAGTATGTTAATATTATTATTATTATCAAATATATGTATATGTTTGTTATTAGTAGAAAATAATATGTTTCACTTAAAATTTATTTTTAATAGTGAAAGATTGGTTGACCGTACGTAGTATTAAAGAGGTAGAAATGCGTTCGCAAAAGAAGATAAAATGATATGCAGGACAGTCTCTATCTGAGTTCTAGGTCTTATCAGGACGATGTTGAGCTTTGTGTTCATCCAAATTACTAGGTTATTAATGCTTAATCCTTTTTTTTTATCCAAAATCGAAAAATTATCATTTCTCCAGCTGTTGTGTTTACACTGAATATAGATGACTAGCATTCCCCGTCGCGGCCTTGCCCGCGAGGCTTTAGAATCAATTCTTTGATCATTATTTTGGTATTGATTTAATATAATATGTTAACTGATGTTCAAGAGATTTAGTAGAATCGGAGCTTCCGGTAGGTGGAATATTGGAGGGGGAAGCAACCGGCTCGGTAGAAGAGAGGGAGACGCGCAACGGTGAGAGTTCACTAAAACCGCCGAAACAAAAAATTGCTTAGTCGTCGTGAACGTTCCATTTTTCGCCTTTAAAACATGCTTTTCGTCATTCATGGTTCTTTTATATATGGAGAAGAGATCGAAACAAACGCGCACCATCCCCAATCGTGGGAATCACAGTGTGCATAATTTGATTACCACTAATATTTAAATAATCAGTAGCCATATTATATGTGAATGTCTATTTTAATAATATTGTAACGTTAAACCGATATTCAAATAAAAAACATATGGTTTAAAATCTCAAAGATAGATTTCCGTTAGAGTTAAACGACAATTTCGCCATTTAAGCCCCTTAGGGATTACATTTTTGAAATTCCTTTCTTAGTGGTTTCCTACATCGCTTTTAAAATCTAAATTCCGAACTTCAAGTTTCTATCATTAGTAGTCTTTGCTCTGCGTTGATTCTGTCAGTCAGGACAAAGCCTCTTATATATATAGAGATATCTATGGTTTTCGATGTTAAGAAAAAATTTAAAACCCGGGTTTCGGGTTATGACGGATTTACGTATTAAAACTCCAGGGATGATCCTTTTTTTATTAGTTCCGGGGTAAACAACAAAGAATGAAATAATAAATATTTATTGAACAAATGCATCTACCCATAGTGGGTCATTAGCATAACAAACATTAACATGGTAGTTTTGGGCATTTACAATTTAAGTTTTAAATGAAATATTAAACAGTAAATGGCATCTTAATATAATTATGTAACTTATGAGAAGTATTACTTAGTTAATTGACAGCACTCAGATTTTTTTAAAGATTTTATTAAACTTTCTACGCGTCTCCAAGGAAAATTTCCAGGCTTCTACTAATTTTGAACTCTCATCTTGCTTCCTTCAGGGTATTTCATGCCCTTTTTATTTTATGCCTTCTATTTCATTTTATACACTATAAAATATGGCGAATATAAAACAAAAATAGTATCTTTAATCTTTACTATGTTGAAATTACTTTCAATTTGGTTTATGCTATTATTATTTTTGTTGTTATTGTACATCGTCAACGTTTCGGCCCATCTTCAAGATCATAAATGACCACTGTTGTGTGTTTTTCCTATTTGCACTTTATCATAATTGTTTTATTTACTTAGACGACACCATACATAGATAAAGAGAAGACTGTTTTAGGTAAATAAAACAATTAAGATAAAGTGCAAACAGGACAATCACACAAAAGACTTTGTTTGAAAAGTTAATAATTTATGGTCTTGAAGATGGGCAAGAGAGCCCGAAACGTTGACGATGTAGGATTGTAATAATAAGTGTCTGGAAGCCTTGGTGACGGATCTATGATAATAGCTTACAAAAATTATATTACGATAATTTTGTTTTTACGAAAACATTGGATTGAAAGTTAATTATAAGGAAAAATTATAAATATATTAGAATACTATAATTTAGAAGTACTCATTTCCTGGGGTCACCTGTGGGATAGTGGTTAGCATAGAAACCCACAATGCTTCGTCCGATTAGCCTCAATGGCATAAATGCCACGTTAAGACAAACAAACAAACAAGTACTCATTTCCTTATTATTATTATTTTTTTATTGAATAGCCACAAAACATAACTAAGAATATTGAAGAAAATTTATAAAACAGTTTGATTTCGCTATATTCATATTTTCCTTTCACGTTCTGTTTGTTGTGGGTAATGAAACATTGATCACTCTTTACAACTGTGGATTAATTTATACTCACGATTATTATTCCATTTAATTAGACGTAGGTACTTATAAATTATAGAGTCAATGACTGTATAATGACTGACTTGTACAGCACAAAAATGAATACACACCAAGTATCGGCGGATGTCCGCGAAATCAGAGAAAATTAGGAATTTTTTGAGTGAAAGTGAAGAGCATGCAGACGAAGTCGATTTGTGCATGTATTCCAGTCATTCAAGTCATGACACACTTTCGTACTTTGTTTTCTAATTTACAGACCTGCCTCAAAGCAGCAGAAATTATCAGAATAAACAGGGGGTCTGAAACCGGTTTTCGTCGTGTGTCCACAGCTCAGGGACGAAGCCCGTTTTTTTAGGTTTTAATTTTTATTTTATTTCGCTTACAGCTATTGGTAGACCCCCCTTGTCATAATACGCCATCTTTTTTATTGGCCCGGCTAACAAAAAAAAAAATAAAAATAATAAAAATGCATCATGAAAAAAAATATAGCAATGTGCTAAAAATAAAAAATACAAGAAACCGGGGGAAGTAGATGGCAAATGTAAAAAAAACTTGGTTTCCACGCATTGCTTAGCTCAATTAATTTTTTCTTTTTAAAACTAACAAATTTTCAATTTGCAACAGGTTCAGTGGATGTTAGACCAAACAATTTGAAGAAAAAAACTTGATTAGAACATACTCGAGCGATTGGTAAAGAAGAATAAGAAGCGATAACTAAAAAATTATTTTCGATTTAGATAATTGCAAAGTGGTATGAAAGCAAGATTCTTTATAAAAGTATTAAAATAAATGGATATTAGATTCGTCATCTGATGCTATAATTAGATTAGAAGATTGTTAGAAGAGATAGTGTGGCCACGGCTGGGAATCGAAACCAGGTCCTCTGCATCTCTGTTGCAGCGCAGTCACCACTGAGCTAACCGTGGGCTCAATCCCAGCAAATATGTAATTATAGTAATTAGAACATCTTGAGTCCACCTTCCTTCAAGACACCTCTAAGGATTATCCAGAACAGAAGATAAAGCGAGGCTGAAAATGAGTAGTAGGTTTGGAAGGTTTAGGAGTTTCTTTTCGATGTAATGTTCGATGTAGAAGATTGACATGCATGGGATATGTTCTTAAGACAAAGTGAAAATAGGAAAATAACACAAAAGTGTGTGAAAAATTAATAATTTATGGTCTTGATGATGGGCCGTAACGTTGACGATATATATAAAGTAATAATAAATAATTTCAACATACAGAAGATAAAGCTACTATTTTTATTTTATATTTGTCATATTTTATAGGGTATAAAAATATCAGATGATTATTTATTGTAAAATAATTATTTTTCAAAATTTATTCAACCAAACTTTTTTCAAATCCAAAATAACCATAATATCCCTCAAAATAGATTATCAAAAACGTTGTATATAGTGTATTGTGTGCATAGAAGCCTTTGAGATAGCACCCACGTCTTCTAATTATGGATAAAGTTACCGAAATAATATTTAAAGTTTCATTCTATTTTAAGGTTGCCCTTGCTTTAGTTTATTTATATGTTTAGGGATATTTATATTCAAGCCATTGATTTATTTATTTAAATTTACGATCTTTGGTATTCTTTATTTATATTTTAACAACTTGATGTTAAATCCAATAATAAACCAGAATAAGCAACTAGGTAATAACAATGTATACTTACCTTGCATGTTTGATTTTTAAGTAATAATGCGAGATATTTTAATTTTCAACTTATTTTAAATTTTCGCTCGCTATACGTTCCTTTGCTTATTAATTTTATACTGAAGTTATAATATTAAGAATATTATAACTTCAAGAACAACTGGTTTTGTCCCAATAGAAGAAAAAAAACATCAAAAAGATGAGCATAATAATATTAGCATTATTGTATTAATGATTATTGATAATTAGTAAGGAAAAGTATTGCGATTGTGAAAAATTTCGAATTCTGGTTTTCAATGGAAATTCATGTTTTGGGGTCCCCTGAGAAAAAATAACCATGTCCAGTGAAATGTAGTGTGTATGCAAAGTATAGCTCAAAAACTATAAACCGTGCGAACCTGAAATTTACCACGATGTGAGAGCAGAAATTCCACAGAAATTCCACTTCCACAAAATTGGTCAAACGGGGGAGGGGGACTTTATTTTATAAAAGTTGTCTCCTTTTTACGTTTTTTAGCGATTTTCTCAAAAAACGGCAATAGTTGTTTTGATAAAAATAATTTAATATCAGGTAGGTTTCATCATCATAAGAATGTTCTGAGGGGGCTTAAATGGCTTTAAATGGAAGGAAATTTTGTTGTTTTCCTATAAAGTACCTCTGATTTTATTTTTGTATGGAGAAAATAACTGTCTCTCATTATGCCTAAAATGACAGACCATGGTTTATAAATAAAGGAATTCTGTTCATTTGAAAGAGTTGTCAAATTGTTTTGAAACATACATATTTAATGGGATTTTTTTTTCCATGGTAACTAAATGAAGTTTTTAACAACTAAATAGAGAATTATAAAATCAGACTCGATGGATTATTATGCTTGCATTCCAGTATTATCACAAATAAAAATGTTTACTTATATACAAAAAAAAAAAAAAAAAAATGGTGTAGTTTAGAGAGCAAATACGTGATGCTCAAATTATTTAAGGTAGGTGTGGAAAAAAAATGTTACAAGAATATCTTTAATTAATTATATTTTAGTTTATAATTTTTGTTTCCTTAATAGATTTCTGAATAAGACACAACTAATATTATAAAATTAAGTTTTAATTTACTACTAGTCTTAAGTATACCTTCTATCGATTCACCTTTACTATGTATTTACATAAAGCTACTCATAGTAAAAAACAATCAAGCAGTAAAAATAACACGACTGTTACTGAAATTAAGATGTCCTTAGGCTATTTAACTATGATCATTGCGTAATAGGAAAAGATGATTATAGGGAATCAAACTTTTTTATTGATGTTCTTTGGTCTCATCTTTTATTGGTTCTCTTAACTGATTTTGAATTACTGATGTTTTGCAGCTATCTCAAAAATAAATGATTTAGAAAAATTGAACTTACAATTTTTTTTTTTAACTTAATGGAATATTTTAACTTAGGGTGTTTAAGTATTTTATTAGTTATTCTTTCAGATAAATTTATAATAAAATGAACTTATTTGTTTAAATATATATTTCGATAGGATTCTTCAGTAACTTATCCTATGAAAAACACCCGATACTTTTATTTATGTTTAAAATTTTTGGATATACATCAATTGATAAAATTTCTAACTAATTCTAAATCAATTAAGAGAAAACGTTATTAACAAATTTATTCACCTAGCTTATGCATGGTTATAATTAACTATAAGATACTTTTTGAAACTTGAAATGAATACATTTTCAATTTTATTGGTAGTTTATATTTTTGGTTTAAATTATTTATTTAAATGTTTGATAGGAAGTGACTCCTGGAGTATTGAATCCCGATTTACAGTTACTAGAGCAGCCGTTACTTTCCATCAGCTACGTGATCTATCGCAACATCGGCTAAACATTTTACCGGAGCCGCGCAACTCCTCCAAACCTCAAGGACTATCCAGAAAGATCCAATTACTACGAAAAAACACAATTATGCCTTCCAGATTCCGTCTCCCTCAAGCTGTTTTCCAACAAACACTCCATTTCCTTCCAGGGGGAACTATCTTTAGCAATGACAGCTCACTTCCACAGCTCCATAAGACGGTGATAATGGGAGTGAGAGATAAGGCCTCGGAACACCTGCATCAGGTGAGCAAACTCCTCAAATACTTCCGCGTATCTCAGCATTGATTCACTGGATTAACTGTGAACCGCTTTGTTGGCTGGAGTTAGGTCATGCTATGGAATTACCTGCAATTAGGGACAAGGGTAGAGCGAGCATCCTTCCATCCGATCTTTGTTCCGTCTTATGTTTTACTCCGTTTTACTAGGAGCGCATTCCGTTCTTCTCGGTATTCTTTCAAGAATTATTAGCTGTTCTCAATAACGTACTACCCTTATAACTGAGACAAACTGTGGTAGAAACAATTAAGGAAATTTCTACAATTTTCTGCTTTATATGAAACAATTAATAGCAGAAATTTTAAATCATTATTTTACCCGCAATTAATGTAATTTATTTTTTAGTTAATATGTATTTTCAGGAACCAGGGCAGCTCAATGGTAAAGCACTGAATTCCTGTGCTGAAGGTCGCAATGTCCTAACAGTCTATGGTGGGATATATTTCTATTCCAACACAGTTCGTCTGTAGGGTCGAAAGACCCTCTAGGACTCTTCGAACATCCTCTGTAAAGATTTTAATCTTAGAAATTAAGAACTTTGTTGAGTTGTTATCAATATCAAATCACCTACCTACTAACACGACCACTGACCAAGAAAAAGTACTTCCGTCCAAAGTATTGACACACACAGTAGATTGTAATGGTGCAGGTTATTTTTTATTTTTTTTTTTTAATCCTAATGATACAGGGGAAATCCTAAATATCGTCTATCCTGGTACATCGAGGATAGGGGATCTTTTACAAGTATTTGACATCGCATAGGAACGGGACATCCATTTTATATCCCACAGGAGGAAGGGCAAAATATAATAAACTGAGCGATATGGTGGGATGCGACTCACGATCTTCAGCATATTAAGCTCTTATGCTAGCCACTACACCAAATATGACCCCCCGGTACAGGTTTTTTTATTTATTTTTTTTTATAGGGGATCTTTTATCTATTAACAACAAATATTTTAGAATTTTTTTTTTTTAAATAAATACAAAAAGGTTACTCCACAATGCACAAACAATATGCTATTCGATTAAACGTTGTGTAAAAATGTTTTTTTTTTTATCTTAGGAGTTATATATTGTTGCATGATTATAATACGTTATACATAATGACCTTGCAGAAGAAGTAATATTCACAATTAGCTCGGAAAGCGAACCCAATATGGTAAACCGCGAGCAGCGAACATGGGTTGCCGTATGATGGGCAACCATTAATAAGAGACCAGCGGGATAAAGTAGTCCTCCAGCCTCGGCGAACACGGCTAAGAACACACGCAGAAGCGTATCTTTAATATTGTGGAATTTATATCCTGGAAATCGCCATGTTCCGGTCGGGGATGATAATTCCTACACCAATGAAATAAAAGTATTCTCCCCGGTGGTCAGTATGTCATTAGATATTTCAACACTCGGGTAAAACTTGGGGGAGCTAGGGAAAGATGGCAATACTTTTGCAGGACAAGATCACATTTGGGAGATAGGGAGGCGTCCAATTCATCAGCCAACCAGTGGTCATCGCTACAGGAACTGGTCACAGTCCGCCCACTGATATATTTGTCACTCGAATGGCAGAGGAATATGTGGCCATTCTGAATCGTCTTCTTTCGGGAAAGTTCGGACTTCTAGGGAGAAGGAATTTTAAGGAACTGCCGAACAGTGGTCCAACCAGGGAAAAAGCCCCAAAAATGAAAGTGGCCTAAGCCTATTTTTACTTTCACTTACCTATATATGAAAAAATCTGGTGCGTGCGCGCAACACACAACTTTCACTTACCAACTTACTTAGATAAGAAATTGACGTGTTTTGTTAAATATCATTTCCCAAAGTCACACATTTTTCTACATTCATATCTTATTTTTATTAATCGTTAAAGCCGTTTTTGAGTAAATAAAAAACCCCGTGAAAATGATACAAAATTTATTAAGTAAAGTCCCCCCTTCGGTTGATCAATTTTGATGAAATATTTACAGACATATCTCGGGCATATAAATAGATCAAATACTAAGTTTAATCAAAATCGTTAAAGCTGATTTAGAGTAAATAAAAAAAACACGTGAAAATGTTACAAAATTTATTAAGTAAAGTCCCCCCTCCGGTTAATCAATTTTGATGAAATTTTTACAGTCATATCTCGGGCATATAAATAGATGAAATACTCAGTTTAATCAAAATCGTTAGAGCCGTTTTTGAGAAAATCAAAAAAAACCTAAAAAGTTATTAAGTAAAGTACCCCCTCCCTTTAAGTAATTTTGATGAAATTTATGCTGTCACATCGCGGGCATATACCTACAATAAATACCCAATTTCAGGATCGCACGGTTTATAGTTTTAGAGCTAGTCTGTTCACACACACACACACACACACACACACACACACACAGACACACACACACACACACACAGACCATTTCGCGGGACTTGGTCATTTGGACTCAGGGGACCCCAAAACGTGTATTTCCGTTGAAAACCGGAAGTCGAAATTTTTCACGATCGCAATACTTCCACTTACTATATATTTCATATATAGGTAAGTGAAAGTAATATATAGTAAGTGGAAGTATTGCGATCGTGAAAATTTTCGACTTCCTGTTTTCAACGGAAATACACGTTTTGGGATCCCCTGAGTCAAAATAACCAAGTCCCGCGAAATGGTCTGTGTGTGTGTGTGTCTGTGTGTCTGTCTGTGTGTCTGTGTGTGTGTGTGTGAACAGACTAGCTCAAAAACTATAAACCGTGCGAACCTGAAATTGGGTATTTAGAGTATGTATAAGCCCGCGATGTGACAGCAAAAATTTCATCAAATTTGCTCAAAGGGAGGGGGTACTTTATTGAATAACTTTTTACGTTTTTTTCGATTTTCTCAAAAACGGCTCTAACGATTTTGATTAAACTGAGTATTTGATCTATTTATATGCCTGAAATATGACTGTGAAAATTTCATCAAAATTGATCAACCGGAGGGGGGACTTTACTTAATAAATTTTGTATCATTTTCACATGTTTTTTTTATTTACTCAAAAACGGTTTTAACGATTTTGATCAAACTTGGTATTTGATGTATTTATATGCCAGAGATGTGATAACCAACATTTCATCACAATTGATCAACCGGAGGGGGGACTTTACTTAATAAATTTTGTATCATTTTCACGTGTTTTTTTTATTTACTCAAAAACGGTTTTAACGATTTTGATCAAACTTGGTATTTGATGTATTTATATGCCCGAGATAGGACTGTAAATATTTCATCATAATTGATCTACTGGAGGGGGGACTTTACTTAATAAATTTTGTATCATTTTCACGTGTTTTATTTATTTACTCAAAAACGGTTTTAACGATTTTGATCAAACTTGGTATTTGATGTACTTATATGCCCGAGATATGACTGTAAAAATTTCATCAAAATTGATCTACGGGAGGGGGGACTTTACTTAATAAATTTTGTATCATTTTCACGGGGTTTTTTTATTTACTCAAAAACGGCTTTAACGATTAACAAAAATAAGATATGAATGTAGAAAAATGTGTGACTTTGGGAAATGATATTTAGCAAAACACGTCAATCTCTAATCGAAGTAAGTTGGTAAGTGAAAGTTGTGTGTTGCGCGCACGCACCAGATTTTTTTCTTTGTTTTCGAATACTTAGATACTTGTAGAACAATGGTAAGAATACATTTTTTTAACTAGTTCAAAATTAAAATGTGTGTGTACCGGTAAAATTGAACTTTTTAATTATTGAAAAAATCGTAATATTCTACCAACATAAAGAATTTTTTTTACTCTTTATAAAATTAACAGTAAAATATTCCCCAATACTCCAGGAGTGTGTCTTCTATATGGGCACTGTTATGGACTAAACATGTTTAAATAATATCAATAGTTAGAGAAGAAATTATTTTTTGAAATCGTTGCCGAAATAAGTATGATTTTTTAACTTTGTTGGTTTATAAAAAGCTTGCGTTACGGTGCGTTATGGTCGCAATGGTTTAATATGTAAGTGAGAGTAGTAGAGGAACTGTAGTAAAATTTTCATCGCCAACTTCGGCCAACCAAGATGAAATAAAAAGAAGCAACGTAATCGGTCCAATCAATCAAGGGATAAGCGATACAGAATTTAACTGACTAAAACACAGATATAGGCGTACCCAGACGATGGCTAGAAGTTGCTCTTTCTTCCAAAATGAAAAACAATATTAGAATAGAGTATTATCCAATCATCTAATCCAACAATAATAATTTGTCAGTATTTCCACATTTGTATAGAAAATAATTATAAAATAAAAATTAATTTCCTGAGCTATGTTAATATTCCCATTTTAAACATTTTAAGGTTTCAATAATGAATAGTAATAGTTAAATGTTTAGGAGAGGCCAGCGTCATTATATACATTCATACATATAGTTGCTCGGGACTGGTAGCTGCTGCCGTAAATCTTAGCTTTGGTAGCTGCTTTATTGTGGGTTCCTGTCAAAAAACCGGCTTCTTAAGCAACCGAAATAAAAATTAAATGATCTACCAGGTCATTCAAAAAGTCCTGTCGTTTTTCGTTTGTTCGTTGTTTATTTTGATTCTAGAGTGTTTGCTAATTAATTCCGTTCAATACAACTTTTATCCATGTAAACACAAATGTTTATACTTTATGAATAGGAGGCTAAGGAGGATTAATTTAATGCAGTCACCATCCAACTGTCTAGTTAAAATTATTCCAGTTGAAACTCAAATTCGGTCGATTTTGCTCTATGAGTTTAAACTTGGCTCAAAAGCTGCCGAAACTGCTAGAAAAATATGCTCCGTGTTTGGGGAAGATGTGCTGTCTGAGCGGAAGGCACAATTTTGCTTTTCAAAATTTCGTGGAGGCGACGAGACACTAGAAGACGAGGCACGCTCGGGTCGACCAACTGTAGTTGATAAGGAGGACGTTCGAAGAGTAGTAGAGTTGGATCCGCGTCAAAGTTGTTCAGAGATAGCCTCTCAACTTAATATCTCAGCCACCACTGCCTGGAATTACCTTAAAGAACTGGGAAAAGTGAAAAAACTGGATAAATGGATTCCTCATAAGCTTTCAGATGCCAATATGCTTGTTCGCTTGACAACTGCATCTTCGTTAACTTCCCGCTTGAATAGGCTGGGAAGTTTTGCCTCACCCACCATATTCCCCTGACCTGTCACCCACTGATTATCACCTATTCAGAGATCTCGACAACAATCTGAGACAGAAATGTTTTCAAGACCGTGACAACCTAATTCACGAACTGACCACTTATTTTTGCAGTAAAAATCAACAGTTTTTTAAGGAAGGAATTCGGGCTTTACCATCTCGTTGGGAGAAGGTTACTGACTGTAACGGTGGATATTTTGATGAATAAAGGTGATTATTTGAAAATATTTATTTATTTATAATTTCCCCCAAAAAAACGACAGGACTTTTTGAATGACCTGGTAGTTAAAAGAATTACCATTTTTTTATCTTGATAAAAACATTTATCTTAACTCTTTTTTACTGTAATTAGACTTATTTATTGGTTTTTTTTTTCTTTTATCCAACATAAAATGGAATTACAAGACTTGAATTTAAATTACTTCAACAAATGTATAATTAAGAAAAAATATATATATATATATATTGCCAAATCTTAAGACTTGGGAAGATTTCGGGGAAGTTTATAGATGTCAAAGTTAGGTTAAGAAAATTTCCGTGTATCATTCTTCATCGAAGTTTAAAACGAGGGATAGTTATTTTTCTTTATTGTTTATATCGCTGTTACGGAAGTATAACGAAAGAAGTACACATTTTTGAAATTTGACTTTGCTAACTAAAGAACATTAATTTTAATTCGTCTTAATAGAATGAGTCTTAAATTTATTGTCGAATTTAGTGTGTAAAATAACGCGGTCTCGAATAAATTTTTGCGATTGTGACATTTAATTTTCGGACCAAAACTTTACCTTATTAGCGGTAGAGGCGAATGATGTATTCATTCGCTGGTTAAGGTAAAGAGTAAAGAAAGAATAAAAAAAATCTGGTGCGATGCACGCCACTCACAACTTTCACTTACCAACTTATTTTGATTAGAAATTGACTTGTTAGGTTAAATGCCATTTCTCAAAGTCACACAATTTTCCATATTCATTTACTTATTTTTGTTTGCATTTGCTCTTTAAAGTAAACTATTTTTTTATTATTTAATAAAAGATTTTACTTGGGATAATTCGGCAATGTAAGCATAATCCTCAAAGTCGTCTGGTTTTATGATCTATGAAGTTGTTTAAAACTTCATTTAGTACCATGAAATAAATAACTTCCATTAAATGAACAGAACATTTTTAATTATATGTATTGGTCTGTCATTAAAGGCGTACTGCGCATGAGTGAGCTCAACGTGTTTTATGAGCTGACGGAATATTTTTCTTTTTTCTCCTTCATGTTTACTTGATTTTTTTCATATTTCATGTTTAGCCATATCTTATTTTTAGGCGAAACGAGAGACAGATAGTTTCTCCATATAAACAAAGGTACTTTATAGGAAAACAAAAGGGCCATTCCCAAATTACCCTTTTTTTGCTAAATTTTTGCGCTCTCAGAACATTTTAATAATGATAAAGCTTACCTGATATTAAAGAATATTTGATTATCATTAAACATGACGAGTTAAATCAAAATCGTTAAATCTATTTTTGAGAAAACAAGTTAGCATGTGGAAAAAAGTTATGAAATAAAGTGCCCTTTCCGTTTGATCTATTTTGATAAAATATTTGCTGTCATATCGCGGGCATACAAATACATCAAACATCCAGTTTTATCAACATCGTTAAAGCCGTTTTTAAGAAAATCGAAAAAACGTAAAAAATTATAAAATAAAGTACCCCTCCGTTTGACCATTTTTGATGAAATTTTTGCTGTCACATCAGGGGCATATACATATACCAAATACCCAGTTTCAGGTTCGTATGGTCTATAGTTTTTGAGCTAGTCTCTTCACACTCACACACACACACACAATTTTGCGGTACTTGGTTATTTGGACTCAGGGGACCCCAAAACGCGCAATTCCGTTGAAAACCGAAAGCCAAAATTTTTTTAAAAATACTTTCCCTTACTATATATTTCATATATAGGTAAGTGAAAGTAAAAATGAATGAGATTGTAAACAATAAAAGCGATAATGAATTTGATAAAAAATTGAATGCTGACAAAAATGAAGTTTAGCCAGGTTATTGAGTGTTGAAGATTGGCATGACTACAGGTACCAACCCAATGAATACAAGGAGATTAAAAAGGCCTAGTTAAGCCTTCTACTCACTTGATCAGCCCTAGTACATGGATCAAGCTCGGGAAGAGTAACTGTTGAATACCGAAAATTTTCTTATTGTTGACTACCTAATGTTGTGATAACCTGATAAGGTGCGAATAATTAGTTGAAATAAAATACAAAAACATTAATTATGTTTGTATTAAACCGGCCATTGGGGATCCATAGTTCCAACCTTCTTCACAAAATTATAATTTCTATCCTATACTCTAAATTAACTCTCAAATATGAACAGTGAACATTATTTTTCATTGCTCGTAACGCATGCAAGGTCATGAACTAAAATTGAATCGCCCGATAACTCATCGCTCAACAAAACGAGTATTTTAAGCCGCTTATACACTTTACCCAATCAGGACGGTGAATCTTCGCCGATGATGGTCCCTCATCAGCGCGTTAGCAGAATCATAGGCCCCACGGCAGGAGTACGTGATGCCTCTTCAGGTAGAGGCTAAGTATTGTCTAGGGAATAATGTTATAGGCTTCTATGCACTGCTAACTCGATCGGTGCTGGTTTGTCAGATCTAAGCAAACCACGTCCCTTTTCCCATTTAGTTAATCAAGGATTCGATATTATTGACCTGAAAATATTCAGGGCTGAGCAATAAACCTCGACTGAAAAATAATAAACTTTATAGAGAAAAATTTGCAATTCGAAGTGCTCTTGCACTCTAGGTATACAGTAGTTGCCAGGTGTTTGCGTTCATTATTAGAGAATTTCAAATGAAACTAATGCATGTTTTTTTTTTTTTTATAAGGAATTTAATTTTCTTTCCTGTGTATTTTTCACAAGCGAAGGTTCCCTGTTAAAGTTTTATTTTTAGCTTTGATCATAAATCAAATCTGGTTTCTATGCTAATAGAAACAGTGGTTTTCAAACCTCTGATTACTTTTTTATTACACCTGTTCTTACATGGAGCTTTGTCGTCATTATTATTCGCGTTTTAAAGTACGGTTAAGAAAATTGATAAAAATTAATATCTCTATCTATCTCCATATTTGTTATAACCTAGAGGTCCGTAAATTAATTACTTCGTTTGGGATAGTTAACTGAAAAAATCAACTTAATTACCTCTATTTTAAGTTTCATCTGGGAAAAAAAAATTCTTAGGGAATTGTTGCCCGGCCTCTTATTCATTTTAGAGGACCACAAAAATATAGCATTAACATTTTTGATTTTGAACTAAAACAGACATTGCTCGTCATGCTTATTGTTAACAAGGGATAGTTGAATTATTGTATTCCCCTGTTGACTTACAAATATATGAAACATCAAGTAAACATATTAAGTACACAAAAAGCGTAAATTCTTCCATTTTCTCGTTTTAGAACCATTTATAAATTGCTATTATTTACTGTTTATTTACAGGAAATTACATTTTTAAATGCTTTATTTGATTTCCGAAAAGAAATTATTCCAATTATTATTATTTTTACTTTCACTTACCTATATTTTTTTTTCTTGTTCCTCCCCTTCCTCGCCTTGTAGGCTATACGGGGTTTCCCGGGCCAGGGGAGAGGGTGGGGGATTAATGCCGAGTATAATTAAATTTTCCCCTGGCTCCGGGTTTTGAACTTGCTATCTTCGTATTCCAAATAGACGTTGCCATGGGCAATATATATGAAATATATAGTGAGTGGAAGTATTGCGATCGTGAAAAATTTCGACTTCCGGTTTTCAACGGAAATACACGTTTTGGGGTCCCCTGAACGAAATGGTCTGTGTGTGTGTGTGTGTGTGTGTGTGTTTGTGAACAGAGTAGCTCAAAAACTATAAACCGTGCGAACCTGAAATTGGGTATTTATTGTAGATATCTGCCCGCGATGTGACAGCAAAAATTTCATAAAAATTGCTCAAGGGGGTACTTTATTTAATAACTTTTTACGTTTTTTTTTATTTTCTCAAAAACGGCTCTAACGATTTTGATTAACCTGAGTATTTGATGTATTAATATGCCTGAAATATGACTGTAAAAATTTCATCAATATTGATTAACCGGAGGGGGGACTTTATTTAATAAATTTCGTATCATTTTCACGTGTTTTTTTTATTTACTCAAAAACGGCTTTAACGATTTTGATCAAACTGGGTATTTGAAGTATGTATATGCCAAAGATGTGATCAGGTAATATCAGGTAAGCTTTAGCATTATTATAATGTTCTGGGGGGGCTTAAATGGGGTAGGGGCCTTTTTTGTTTCCTATGAAGTATCTTTGTTTTGTTTATATGGAGAAATTAACTGTCTCTCATTACGCCTAAAAATAAGAAATGGCTAAATATGATATATGATAAAAACAAAGTAAACATATAGAGGAGAAAAAAAGAAAAATATTCAGTCAACTCATAAAACACGTTGAGCCCACGCATGCGTAGCACGCTTTAATGACAGATCATTGTTCCTAATTAAAGCCGTTCTGTTCATTTAATGGAAACTAATGGTTTCATGGTAACTAAATGGAATTTTCAACAAGAACATAGAGAATTATAAAATCAGTCGACCTGGAGTATTATGCTCGCATTGCCGATTTATCTCAAGTAAAAACTTTTATTTAATAATAAAAGAAATTAGTGTTTGTTATAGAGCAAATGAATTCAAAAATAAGAAATGAATGTGGAAAAATGTGTAACTGAGTGAGAAGTGGCATTAACACAACGCATTAATTTCTAATCTATGTTGGTAAGTGAAAGTTGTGTGTTGCGCGCACGCACCAGATTATTTATTTTTTTTTATAGGTTCTATTATTATTTTTATCGTTCCTTGAGGAAGGGACTGAAACCCCCTCTACAAATTTGCGAAAAATTTATAAGCTTTGGGATTCTTTGTCGATACAAGATTTATCGGTATTCGATAACTTTTTGACCATAAAAGGACCTAAATTTTTATGATATTTTGATCCTCAATAAACAACGACCCCCAATTTTTACCTCCTCGGAAGGTATAAAATTTTTATAGCCGTGCTTTTTTCGAATCTGTCCCTTACACATACATTCCTGTTCCCTGTACATTAATTTTCAGCGTTTATGATAAGATAAGTATTTTATTATTATGTTAATGTTTGAATAAAAAATTCACAAATTCTGATTAAGAAATATTGAAATGGCCAAGAGCAGATGAAAGAACTGAAACATAAGTCATATATTGTCTGTGATTTGGAAAAATTCCATCTATTAGGAAAAAATAGATAAAGATCACCAATGGAAGAGTAATCAAGTTTATAGAAACATGGATGTTTGAATGTTTGAACGTGGGTCACAAGGAGTGAATTTAGGGAGAATATTTGGGGTAAATGTGTGGACTGTATTTAAATTTGATATAATTGATACTCCTGGATTAGGCCGAATATATTACAATCATGTTATTGGGGTTAGTACTAATTTTGATGTTACGGTTTTACATTGTTGTTGGTCTTGAATTGTTATACTGGGTACCTGATGATTTAAACTGCTGACTGTGGCTCCTTGCTGTCATTTTATGGCTTCATGGCAATTTGACTACTGGCTGTGGTTGCTGTTGAATATGGCTGCTGTTCAGTCCTCATCATTCTCCGCCTGGTGGTCGTTGGTCCCTTGTCTTTCTTACTCCACTATAGGGAATGAAAATTATTGCTTAGTATGGACTAGTCTTTCAAGGCCTTGGACTTTACTTCATCTGGCTTAAGTCCTGAGCTTTCCTGTTTTACACTTGCCAAACTGACCTAGGGGTTCTGCCACACACCAAGAGATGCCACCACAGGAGCAACTGACATTTCTGTTTCTGTGTTCAGGGGAACTCCCTGAACAATGGATGACTCGATAATATTATGAACTGGTGAGATCTAGAAAGAAGAACTTCTATCCTTGCCACGACATTTCACTGGAAGTAAATCCAGCATGAATGAATGTCACCCAAATACACTTACATTAAAATCGATTCTCCTCTTGAAATTAATTCGTAAGCATTAGTTACTTAATTGCTTAATTGGCAACTAAATCTTACAACCAATAGTTCGAAAAAATTACATCTGTTTATGTCTTCTTATAATTTATAATTAATAGAAGTGAGAGATAGTCAACTGTTCTTCTTTACGATAGGTTAAATGATAGTCAGGATTTTCTGTTTACAATGATTTTATTGTGGTAAGCCAACGTTTCGATCCAACTTGTGGATCTTCATCGGGGCTAAAAGAAAACAAATATATATGACTATCTATGCTAGAGGGTGACAATAAATGGATACATTACAGAACTGATAATAATATAAAAGATGGTGTATACATGAATATTAAAATAAGTGGCTGGTTAACAAGATAAAATAGAATCTGATATTTACCTGTTGAGTCCAGATGGATACTAAGACTAAAGGTAAAAATAAGGTGAGAGGTAGTGGTAGGGGGTTAGTTTGCCGACTTCAAAGGTTTATGACGGGGAAATCCAACGCTTTTGAAGTGAAAGGCACATGACAACTAAGTGAACAAAAATTATTAAAAACTAACAAAATAGATAGTACTGTATATAAATAGTTATGTCTGGACTCAATAATAACATAAAAATGAGATAATGCATTATCTAACAATGCATAAAAATTGGAAAATATACAGAAAGAATTTATACAATACAAAAAGATAATAATATTACAAGAGGTACAGAGATGATTGCAGGTACCTATGAAATCAAAACTAGGATATGAGGATTTCTTTTAGCCCTGATGAAGATCCACAAGTTGGATCGAAACGTTGGCTTACTACAATAAAATCATTGTAAACTGAAAATCTTGACTATCATTTAACCCAATTTATAATAAAATTAATATATCATATATAGCTCTCTCTCTCTCTCTCTCTATATATATATATATATATATATATATATATATATATATGGTACATTTATAACCATAATGGTATAAGGCCAAAGTGAACAAAGCGCCAAACAGCATATTTTGAAAAAAATGAAATTGAAGTTGAATTTTTTGTGAAATAACGATGTGTTTCCTTCTATCGCTTTTGAAGTACAATATATTTCAGTTTGTCTTCTACATTATTCAAATATAGAAATCGCATATTTTTTTAGCGTGGAAAGAACTCGAAGAATCGAACCTTTACCAGCATTTTTTTTTACCTTACCATGTACCGTTCCTTCACATTTGTGTTTCCCCACACAAACTAAAAAGTTAACTTTCACCGATTAAGCATCGAGCGTTTAAATGATGGGAATAATCAAGCATCTTCATGATCTATCGGTTTCTCTTTTTTACGATTCTCAACCTATCATTGCATAGTCTCTAAGGTAACCCTGCAAATATTCTAGCTGGTTGCGAAAATGCCAGTCACTATGCTGTGATAAAACTTCCACCTATGGTTGGGGCGAAAAGCCTAACTCAGATTGTATAATACTATCTATATAACAGTGCTATTACTGGAAATATACAACTTAAATAAATTTCAAGCTGACAGCTCGCAACATCATGAAATCATTACATTTAACGGAAATAAATCAATGAAATCAAATTCATAAGATAGAAAAATCAATTGAGATCAGTTTTGTTTATTATAAAAGAACAGACCATGGGATTGTATAATGGTTCGTCAGGTTATTGAAAAAATTTATAATTATAATATCAACATCGATCCTCTAGTAGACTTCAAAACTCAACCTTTACATTCCTACTTCGAAGGTATATTAAACTTCCCCTATCTCACGATTCGACTGAAACAATAAATAATTAGGAGGATAATGTTAATAGTCATAGCTATACGTCATTCAACTGTCGCTGGAGTCTTCTTCTTGGTGCCCGGTGTTTGCTATGATCTGAGGTGTTAGTGCATTAGTGTAGTTATTGGTAATATATCTTGAGTGGTTTTAAGCTGCTGAGGACTAAGGATCAGAGGAACAATCGATATCAAAAGTCAAATTTTCCTATTATCCCTTTTTTTATAATTTAGTTATTGAAATTTACAACAGTATTTACAATACAATAATTAAATTTAATACAAGTACATTAATGACATGAAAAGGCGTGTGGAAACTACCTACTTGTAGCACTCGAATATTGTTTTAGCTTAAAAGATCTCTAGGCCATCTTCTGTTTTCCAATTTATGAGTGAATTATTTGTCCTGCATCATAGTGCACTTATTGATTTTTTTTCATTACAGCAAGAATCCAAGTCTTCATTTTTTTTTCTCAATACGACCCTCAGGAGTTATCAAATCTTTCATCACCCCCTCCACCCACAGTAGACCTTGTCAGCTGTACTATTATCATAATCGCTATCGAATCATTCTCCAGATCGTCATATCCATCCCGATATCCTCTCTCCCTTAGGCTCCGAGGTCTTCCAGGTTTCCCTTTCTTCTTCGGATTTTCTTAAATATTTTCGCGTTTGACGCATCCATAATCCATATACAGCAATATTGTTTTTCTGATTTGACTTATGTGTGTACATATACAACCTCTTCTTATCCAAAAATCAGTGATTAGGGTTAATAATTGATTTGCGGAAAGGTGGGAAATATGTTGACACCATTTATGAATCTCTGACCCTAGGAACATTCTCTCGTTTTATATTGAGAGATTGCTGATATAACGTTAAAAGACCTATTCCATTAGTGATTTAGTTTTCCAACCAATGACTTTTTTACGACACATCCGCTTCATTATTAAGCTTCTAAGTTGCACTTTCAAGTTAGCTAAGTCACAATCCAATTTTTTTTTTTTTTTTTACTTCGTAATTTGTATGCTGTGCAAGAAAAATATAACATTTGTAACCTTTATATTAATGACTTATCCACCAGCTTTTTTTTTTTTTAATTGACACCATTTTACACCAGCAAGTATTACTAGAAAAATAGTACCCCTGTGTATGAAAGCTGCAATCCAAAGCTCGTCGAACAGTGTAAAGTAATACACAGGTGCTGGAGCTTATCTGTATTCCTGACCTAGCTAAATGTCATCGCGGCTGCTGCCTCCTGCTACCCGGAGGTACCCTGGAGGAATGGGCCGGCGGAGGATGACCCGAATGTGAAAGGCCTGCACCCCCGCAATATACAACAACAATATCCTCTATTATGTTATCTCCAGGATCGGATCTGCATATGGGAGATCCTCCAGATAGTCCGCTATTACCTAACTTGATATCACGATACGCCCCCTCTGCCCGCACAGTTTCACACAGATTATCTCTCACGCTCGTCCGTTACAACTTCGACCGGATCCTCCCACATTTATATAATATTGTGCCACAACAATCCTATATGATTACCAAATGTGTGTCGCTGAAGCTAGTAACCTTATTTGTAGTTGTGTCCCACTTGTTTCATTTTGGAAGCATCTTCCATCTAAGTTATTTATTGTTTTTTTTTTGTTTGTTTTTTTCCAGAAGGTCCGACAATTCATCAGGACATTCCAATCGGTTTTGATTAAGGACAGAGAATATATTTAAATACTTTCTGTTTTACTAATCAAAATCAATCGTCACAGAATTCTGAAAATCCCTTCGGCAAGATCAGAGTACTGATCCTTCATTTTAAAATTTTGTTTATTAGTTGCAATTAAAAAGGAAAAATTGAAAAATATGGTGGTACCACTGGTATTTCCTTTTCTTATAAGTTGGTATTTCCTTTCTTTCCAGATTCGCCTATGAATTAATTTATAATTAATTCATGAATAATTACTGTAGAATTCGAAATCAACGTACAGTGTTACAGGGATGTTATAAACACATTCGTGGCAATGGCATCTGAATTGGGGATGTGCCTTGACAGTCTTACCTGTTACTCTGTCTCAGTGACTTACCGATCACCGGTTATCTCCCTCACCAAAATTAATAATTCATAGGTCCTTTTAGTCACTGGAAGATCACTGTCATTAAGGAAGGTCACTGTCAATGGAACGCATGTGATCCTAAGAAGTGATACATTGACAGTGACTTAACTTATCGGTGCCTTGTTACTTCATTAGTCCTGACAAACTAGTCCTGAGAGGGTACCCTTCATTAAAAAATTAAGGGGGAAAACCTGGTGGTTGAGCGTGATCACAGTCAAATCACCTCCTTGCACGACCGCTGACCAAGAAACAGTGCTCTTCCTTACATCCCCTTCATGGATTCTAGTGTTACAGTTTTTTTTTTTCAGTAACGGTGACCAACCCCGTGATCTCTCATCACATCCCCCAAACTGCAACTGTTCTTAGCAATATAGGGAACTTCTGAGTCACATTTAGTCAGCTTTAGTTTTTCATGCGTAGATTCACTACTTTCGTTTGACATATTTAACTTAATTTTCTTCAATTTAAAAAGGACAGTGAAAGAAAATATTTGTCTCGGCTACATCTTTAGTCTGAACTCCCTTACTCTATGATATCTGATAATTTATTAGATATGTAGCTCTCTTCTTTCATATGAACGCCGCACAAATGAAAGTATAATTATTGTTACGTCAATCTATGGTAACTAAAAAAAAATCGAATTTCGCTTTATTAAATAGTATTTATGTTCTTCTCCACGATTCTGCTCCACGATACAATACTATTTTAAAATATAAAATTTAATCTGAAACAAGGCTGCATCTAATTAATTCGTTTATTGAAAAAGTATTATCAAAAGACATTTTCTCAATTAGTGACAGTCCCTGCATTTGGCTTGCTGCAGGGCTTTGTGCATTTCACATAAACTGACCTTATACAATTTGTAATCATTGTAGTATTATTGTCTTCATTGTGGACTAGAAATTCCCGAGACCTAGAACAATAGTCCCAAAGCGAAATCGTGTTCTGACTTTCGTAAACGCATTCATTAGTTTTATATGGAATTAGGCTTTCTCTGCGCAGGTGGAACATGTTGAGCTAAAAGAAATATCTAAGTATTTTTATCCGTGTAGGTTGCCGCACAGCTGTGTAGGGATTTTTGAACTATTGTTATGATTCTTAATTAATTTAAAATCAAGTTAAAAACGGATGGTTTCCACATTCCCGAATAGAACTCTTAACACTTGAACTATTTTAATAAATTCGTACATAGAAATAAATTCAGTTTTCAAATCTTACAATTCGTTTTGAGACAAACGATGGTAGAAGAGCATATGGTGAACATTGTACAATTCCATCGATGGTGAATATAATTTTAGGTTTTATGGTGATATTTCGTTTTATACTGTTGCTGGTGTGTTATATACAAATACTATATTATAATACTGCTTGTAATTGATTTGAATCCGTGAATTTTTTTGAGGCTTACGATGCCTTTGTTTAACCATAATTAGCTTATAAGTCCCCAAAAAAAGAACCAATCATCTTCGTAAAATAGTTCCTAGAAAAAAAAAAGAAAAAAAAATATAATCATCAATCTAAATTTTATTTATCTAAGTTAACCCTGACCTTCTCGATTATTAATTCTACTTTTAAAGTGTTTAATATTTTAAGAAAGCATTAGAAATAGAATTCGATTTTTGAAGATATTTAATTGAAAAGACGGCGAATACACAGTAAGAAATGTTTTACAATAACTTAAGCGACAATCAGATAATGAAATTTTCAAGAGTTCTAGCCAGATGTGCACCCCGACGATGGCGAAATCCCTTGATATAAATTTTACATATCCATTTATTATTACGCTATATTAATATATGAAACTCTGGTCAAAACGATGTTAACTTTGTGTACTTAATAGCTACTATTATTTTGTATTATTTCTGACCAAACCAGAATACTTTCTACAGTCTTCCACCGTTACATGTAAGAAGTATAAAAATATATTTTAAGTTTTAATTACAGATAAATTAAAAAATTTTAACTTGAAGTGTTTAGGTATTTTTTTAATTATCATGATTTTTAATCATAAAGCTATATGATTATTACATATCATTATTGCATATCATAAATCATATGCATATTACAAATTATCCCCATACCAATTAAATAAATATTTTATTTAAAAAATGAAATTTTAAAATTAAAAACCTAAAGACGACATTTAATAAATTATTAGATCCGAAGCTGTAATAATAAATCCTTCAAACCATTGACACATTCAATGGAGTAGGCATAACAATTATAAAAAATCAGAAAATGTCACCGATATATCTCACCAATTAAATATCATTGAGATAAAAGGACATCTTCCATAGCTATAAATAATTTATGACTTTAAAGATCTAACGTTCCGAATCGGTTTGATTTCGATCTGCTGAAATGCCGTATCGGAACATCTGGAGTAGTAGAACTAGTTCTTTTTAGCTTTTTATTAATAGTTGATTTTATAGTTGTGAAATTTCTTAGGACTCCATATTATTATTTTTTACTTTCACTTACCTATATATGAAATATATAGTAAGGAAAGTATTGCGATCGTGAAAAATTTCGACTTCCGGTTTTCAACGGAAATACACGTTTTGGGGTCCCCTGAGTCCAATTAACCAAGTCCCACGAAATGGTCTGTGTGTGTGTCTGTGTGTTTGTGTGTGTGTGTCTGTCTGTGCGTGTGTGAACAGACTAGCTCAAAAACCATAAACCTTGCGAACCTGAAATTGGATATTTAGTGTATGTATTTGCCCGCGATGTGACAGCGAAAATTTCATCAAAATTGGTCAAAGGGAGGGGGTACTTTATTTAAAGAATTTTGTCTAATTTTTAGGTTTTTTTCGATTTTCTCAAAAACGGCTCTAAAGATTTTGATTAAACTCTGTATTTGGTGTATGTATATGCCTACGATGTGACAGTAAAAAATTCATCAAAATTGATTAATTGGAGGGGGCACTTTACTTAATAAATGGTGTCCCATTTTCACGTGTTTTTTTTATTTACTCAAAAACGGCTTTAACAATTTTGATCAAAATTGGTATTTGGTGTTTGAATATTCCCGGGATGTGACAGTCAAAATTTCATCAAAATTGATTAATTTTAGGGTGCACATTATTTAGTAAACGTTGTCCCATTTTCACGTGTTTTTTTTTTATTTACTCAAAAACGGTTTTAACGATTTTGATCAAACTGGGTATTTGATGTATGTATATGCCAAAGATGTTATAGCCAACATTTCATCAAAATTGGTCAAACGGAGGGGGCACTGTATTCCATAACTTTTTTTCCGATTTTTACCTTTTCTTTCGATTATCTCGAAAACGGCTATAACGATTTTCATCAAACTCGTAATGTTTAATGAAAATTAGGAGTTTTTTAATACCAGGTAAGCCTTATCATTATTAAAATGTTCTGAGGGGGCAACAAAAATAAGTATGTGTTACTTTGAGGAGTGGTAATTAACAAAACGTATTAATTTCTAATCTAAGGAAGTTGGTAAGTGTAAGTTGTGTGTTGTGACCACGCACCAGATTTTTTTTAACAGTGTTTATAACATAATGTGAAAAATGTTTGTGATAAATTGCCAATAAATAGCGTCTGGGGCATTTCATAACATTGGCAAAACGCCCATTTTTGATGTTTTTATCATTCGATCCTTAGCTCTTAGTCTAGTAAGTAGTATTCTTAAAAACCTCAAAGCAAAGGGTCGTGGAATAGGTATACTTTCCTTAAAATAAAAATTGTAAAGAATGATCAGATTATTTCGAATACAAATTTCACCTTTTGTCACATAGCTTTTCTGGAATATCAGAGTGGTTGGAGAGCTTTAATAGTAAAGTGAGATCATGGGATCTAATCCCGGTCCCTACTTCCCAGTACGGACAGCTTTTATAAACTGGATAAGATACAGATCAGATTATCCAATAGTTTTGCCCAGCAATGGCCCTATTTCAAATGACACCATTCAATAAATTGAGAAATAAAATAATAGAGTATAAAGTAGATTTTTATCACGTTATAAATACTGATGTTACTGCTAATCATAATTTACATGAAAAAAAAAGTTTTCTTGATATTATATTTGTATCTGAGGGAAAAAATAGGAGCACTTTTGCACATGATATAATATACATGTTTTAATAAGAAAGACAGAGAAAACATATAAATTATTGTTTTAAAAAACTATTAATCTTTTTCTCTCTTAACATTCATTTTTTTCATGATACCATTTAAGAAACTCCATGAATGAAAGACGATGTATCTCACTCATGAAATATTAAAGCTGTCGGAAAAAGTATTGGAAGTAGTGCAAAAAGCAATACTTCTCAACATACAAAGCATTGTCAGGAAGTTTGTGAGCTTAGTTTAATAGTTAAACCTAACCCTTGACTAAGGTCGGGCAAGAAATTATAAAATTAATAAATAATATTAACTACAGCCAATGACCCCAAAAGTAGAGGCGAAGACCAGGGAAAATAAAATAAATAAACAAATGTTCATTAAAAAGTTAAAAACAAATAATGTTGTTTATAGCCAGTTTTTTATTTAAATTCTTCTACAGTTTGCCCTAATAAGTATTAATAAATATGTTTGTTTGTTTAACGTCCATTTTTATGCTGCTTAGGCTAATCGGACGAAATAAATATGTAATTAATGTTAATTTAGCGGGATCAATTTGAATAGATTTTGCGGACCTATCTTAATATCTTTAAAATCGTTTTTCTCAATAAAAGAGAATTTTTCTAATTTTTATCAGTAAAAAAAAGTGATCCGCGATTTGTTATAAGGTTACACATGTCCCTAAGAAAACAATGTATCAGCCATAAAAATTTATTATCCTCCATGGTCGTAAAGTCCATTTAGTGCCACCGCGGTATTTTCGCAACCTGAGGCGCCGAAGAGAGCGGTGCATTTAATAGCTACTACACCAGTTTGGCAATTAGCTTCCGAAATAATAATTCATGTTAAAACATCCACCACCGAAACGGGATCAAATGACTCTCGTAAATTATTTTTGAGGCCATTAAGAAGGACCACATCCGATTTCGTTATAATTTCGTAGCCTACAATTAAATGTCAAGTACGGAGTCTTTTTTTATTATTTCTTTTTATTCATTTATATATATATATTTTTTTAAGACTTGCCAGCGAATATCGTTTTTGTTTAATTCTTAACTCTACAATTAGTCCTTAGTGAAAAATAATATCATTTCCATAATGAAAATGTTTGCATCAACACAAATATTTTTATACGTAATGGACCAATACATACTTCCGAAAATTAAAAAAAATATATATGGGAGAATACGGGAATATTCGTTGCTTTAATTAAATACATACATTTATCCATAGTAGCCGTGAAGAGTAGAGAATTATATTGAGTAATGAGAGTTTAAAGTATTATTTAGCTACTTTTAACTCCTTCAAAAAATTGTTCAATTCATAGGTCCTATTCTTATTTATAGATGTGAAGAAGTCGGGGAAGCATCTATAACGCGGCTGATCTATCAGGGATTAGGAACAACAGTGAGTCATTAAGTGTGAAAGGTAGGGATGAATCGATCCATCCATGTCGATATCCAGGAATCCATCGATGTCATTGTATCCAGATATCGATGGTTTAATAAATAAAAAATCGATATAATGGATATTGGTGTGCTCCATGCTTTATATTGTCTTAATGTTCATCGCGGTGAATGAATACTCAACTAAAAATAGAATTAAGCACGCACCATAATTTTCACACTCAATAATTATTAGTTCGTAATTTGGAAAGGATAAATACAAAAAGGATGAGGAATGAGACGATTAGCGGTAACCAACAATGAATCAAAGGGTTCTCAGCATGCTAGAACTTGTAACAGAGTTTTATTTCTAATATAAACTATATATTGTAAAAATACTTAGATAACAAAAGTTTTGTTATATCATCAACCCAATTTAAAACTAAAATAGCCCCCCCCCCCCACACACTAACCGAGGGTGGTGGGGAAAAGGAGACGATCAGATTGCTAATTAAACCAACCAATATTTCAACATTCTCATTATTGAATGTGTAGATTTTCTTAACAGATTCTTTGTTTTAAATAGACTTTCTTCATTATATCAAATGGCATTTTAAAATAAAATTGTTTACTTTATATAGCTTATACTTATGTAATGAAGCAATACGATATTTTTTTTTATAAATCAAACAGGAAAATAAAAATCAGGAAAGATTTACTTTTTATATTGTTTGATTAAGGTATTTAAAAAATACCTCCTTCTTTTTGGGTTGGACCAGAGACCTCGGTTTGGAATCAGGTTGGTGTGCGTGTTAGGACACAATAAATCAATACCGGCCCGTACCAATCATAATCAGAAGCAAATCATTTTCCGGTAGCTATTATCCGAAATAACTCCATATTTATGAGTCTTTATTATTTTATAAAGAAATTAAATTGTGCCCAGATGAACCTACCGTTTTCAAGAAAACAAAGATTTTTTATTGGCCATATTTTTCTCTGTTACTGCTATGCATAACAGATATAAATATATATGTTTATACAGATATATATCAAGATAAAATAATCTATATACGTGAATGAGTGTGTCTTTATGTGTTTGTGTGTGTGTACGACTACATAAACAAAACCGTATTGTAACATTATTGTAGGTTTAAATAGTTTTTATTAGTAAAAAATCTAAATTTATAATGCCAGACTAACAATAAAAAGTCAAATTTTTAAAAACGTTACAAAAGCAGCTACTCACAAATTTACAGTTACGAAAAAGTATTCATATGCTTCGATGTACAGAGCAAGGTTAAGACCATAGTCCAATGCATCTTATATTTCGTCTGAAATCGAACATTCTAGAAGGTTCTTGAAAAGCGTAGAAGATTCTTGTTCAATCTAGAACAATATGGCAACTGTTCCAAATAAGTCTAGAACTCTTTTGAATGTAACAGACCAAAATTATAAGGTTTTATTTCACATTACACTATGATAGATTTTAACAATAACCAAAATATTTTTCTTGAATACAGATTTGAGAGGCAAAGTATTCATCAGATACATACATGATGACTTGATTTAAATAACATAAAGATTACCACATACAAGTGTTGTACAATTTTTGTTTCAAACTATTTTTTTTTTTTAATCTTGGCAAATTGGAAGATTGTCCTATTTGATATTTCTGTATACCTATTCAGAGAATGAATTCGAATAAATACACGTGGTGCTCAAAATATTGTAAGAAGTTGTCTGGGATATAAAAAATCTGGTGCGTGCGCGCAGCACACAACTTTCGCTTACCAATTTCCTTAGATTTGAAATTAGTGAGTTTTGTTAGTTGCCACTTCTCAACTTTTTGTTTTCAATTTGCTCTATAAAAACCACTCATTTATTTTATTATTAAGTAAAATTTTTTGCTTGTGATAAATTGCATAATACTCCAAGTCGTCTGATTTTATAATTCTCTATGTACTTGTTGAAAATTTCATTTAGTTACCATGAAACAAATAATTTCCATTAAATGAAAAGAACGGCTTTAATTATGAACAATGGTCTGTCATTAAAGGCGTACTACACCTTTGCAGCATGCGTGGGCTCAACGTGTTTTATGAGTTAAATAAATATTTTTCTTTTTTTCTCCTCTATACGTTTACTTGATTTTATCATATCTCGTATTTAGCCATTTCTTATTTTTAGGCGTAACGAGAGACAGTTAATTTCTCCATATAAACAAAAACAAAGTTACTTTATAGGAAACAAAAAAACAAACAAACAAAAAAGGCCCTTTCCCCATTTAAGGCCCCTCAGAACATTTTAATAATGATAAAGCTTACCTGATATTAAAAAACATCTAATTACCATTAAACATGACGAGTTTGATGAAAATCGTTAAAGCCGTTTTTGAGATGATCGAAAAAAAATGTAAAAATCGGAAAAAAAAGTTATGATATAAAGTGCCCCCTCCGTTTGACCAATTTTGATGAAATTTTGGCTATAACATCTTTGGCATATACATACATCAAATACCCAGTTTGATCAAAATCGTTAAAACAGTTTTTGAGTAAATAAAAAAAACACGTGGGAATGATACAAAATTTATTAAGTAAAGTCCCCTCTCAGGTTGATCAATTTTGATGAAATCTTTACAGTCATATCTCCGGCATATTAATACATCAAATGCTCAGTTTAATCTAAATCGCTTAAACCGTTTTTGAGAAAATCGAAAAAAACTTAATACGTTATTAAATAAAGTGCCCCCTCCTTTTGACCAATTTTCATGAAATTTTTGCTGTGACATCGCGGGCATATACATACACTAAATACCCAATTTCAAGATCGCACGGTTTATAGTTTTTGAGCTAGTCTGTTCACACACACAGACACACACACACACCGACCATTTCGCGGAACTTGGTTATTTGGACTCAGGGGACCCCAAAACATGTATTTCCGTTGAAAACCGGAAGTCGAAATTTTTAACGATCGCAATATTCCTTCCCCTTACTATATATTTCATAGGTATTATTATTAATAATTATAGGTAAGTGAAAGTAAAAATGATAAATGATATAATGTCCTAGAAGAAATTAGTACTCGTAGTACTCGTTCGACTTGAATAAATGGAATAAGATCCCTATTTGGTAAATAACAAAAACTATTTTATTCGAATTGTATTATGTCGTATTGCCATAAATTCTAGAAGAAATTGGTTTATATCAACAGATACGGTTAATATGTTCAAAGTGAAATATTGACGTATAAGAGTGACTTTAAATTTGATAATGGATTAAGACAATCTTAGAACGAGCAAGCTTGCCCGCCACGTCAAGGCGTTGTCTTCAGGGCAAGTTGAGGCCGTGTGGCGACCAAGGATAAATATTAATGTTTAATAATTACATTTTTAGTTTTCAAACTTTAGCTTCATAATAGAATACTTGGCATAATAGAGCACGCGTCGCTGTGGCTCAGTAGATGTAATACGTTGAACTCATTATATCCTATTCTTTTTAATACGGTCAAATCAAAATTCACTGAAGAAAATATAAAAGTTTCAGATAATCTAAAAACCAATGGGATTTAAAATAGAACTTCACGCCAAATTTAAAATTGTTTGGTAAAGGATTTAGAAGGGTTAAAGTTTTTATTTTTTACATCTCACTACTATAGTCAAATATAGTAAGTGTTAATGATCCATTCATTTATCACTTACTGGATTATTCCAGCAGAGACGAAATTAAGTATAAATAATACACATGTAAAAGGAACTAATAAATAATATAATTAGAATAGGGTTTAATACAAACACAATAGTTAAAAATTTACCAAATTAATCTTTTGCCAGAACACATATTAATTAAATTCGGAATATAACAAACATAACGGTAGGTTATCAAAAAGGTTAACAAAATATCTTTTGCTAAAACAAATAGATTCCATGCTTTCCCACACGTGAAAAGGCGACACATAACTGCCTATGGGAAAACACGGATTTTCCTAGTCCAGGCCAGGAAAAATAGATTTGGCTCTTACCCATCCTAGATATCTAGGGTATCTAGATAGATACCCTAGATAAGTGTTGTGTCAATAAATCAACTTACACCGTCATCTGTTGGAAATTTATAGAACTTACAAATAACCTCGCTCAATTTTAGAACAATAAACGAAATACTGAGGCCAATAATCGAGATAAAAACTATCCTTTCTTCTAAGTTGGACAAAACTACAAACTATGAGCCAAATTTCATCAAAATCGGTTGAGTTGTATCTGATTTTACCTCCGACAAACATCGGGACACGATATTTTTATATATATAAAAGATATTACATAATTCCAAACTGAAGAACAGACCTCCTCATTCACGATTCTCTTGTAAAAGCTATCGGTAGCTGAGAGAGTAGCTTTTATTCTAATTTAGGTTTCTATATGAATGTGGCGATAGGAATGCAAATCCCCATTTCGATATTCACCCCCACTCCGCTTGCTCACTCCCTAGCTAGATAAGTTCCACTTCACAGCGAATGCTGCTGAATGATCATTTCCGCGAGCGGTTAATACACTTTACTTACCAGCGGTACTTTGCTTCCCTCCAGTAACAACATACTTTTGCGATAATGCTACTTGCATTTGTATTCTTTTAGTTCCCTATATACGGAACTATTGTCAATCACCTAGCTTATACATATTTACTAGAATGTTGGAAAGTAAATGGGGCCACGAAGCATCAGAATAAGCAAATCCTTTATAAGCTTACAACCTCTTTTCAACATTCTAGCTAGAAACCTTCATATTATTTTATTTGTTTTCTGACTTGTATTTGTGTTTTGTAACCTCAATTTCTCATAGAAAATGTAGAATATCTATTGAGATAACGACAAGCTTGTAATGAGTTCTTCTTGTTACAATTTTATGTGTAAGTAGGTAAAAATTTTATTGCTATAAACTTTTAACATTGATACTGAATTTGATTTTTACTTTAAAGAAAAATGGTTCACTTGTCCATATTCATTACCTAAATGTACTCGTACTAAATGTACAGTGTATTAGTCAATTTTATAACAGTATTTTATGCAAAACAAATTAAATAATTTATAAATGTAAAAGGTTAATTAATTATAATATCGTCGGCACACTGTTAAAGTCGCGGTCGCGAAACTTTTTTTTTGCGAAAATTAGTTTCCATGTTAAATCTTACACTTAGAGCCTATAGTACTGTGGTAAAATTGCGAGTCTGTATCTGGACGTGTTAATGTAAAAATCACGATGTAAACTTGCGTAAAGGGTTGTTTGATTTTAAGTATTTAATATTTAAAGTTACTATTTGCTTTCCAAAAAAAAAAAAAAAAAAAATCATAGATTCGCAACTTTACCATTGTGTCGAATATATATTCATTCCAAATATTTATTTAGAATTAATATATATGGTATATAATTAATTTTTAATATTCATAAATTATTAATATTTGTTTTGAATAAATTACTGTTTTAATTTACTATACATTTAAGTAATGAAAACGGGCACATAGTCCGAAACGTCCACTATGTAAAAATAAAAATAAATGAACTTTGAGACTGCAGCTGGATATACTAACATTTTAATAATTTCATGAAAAGAAAACAGTCTACCAAGATAACATAAATATACATACTCTCATTTTTGTAATTTAATTTTTTTTTTTTAACTTTCATTTGGAAGGTTTAACATTAGTTATTAATGATAACCATACTTATACAGAGGCGCTTTCATGTCGGTGAAACGGTCTATAGTTTCGTCACACAGCTGATCCAAAATTTAAAATCACTATTTATATGATTTCTTATTGAATAATTGAAGCGTGGAAATTCATCAGTGGATATGTTTGCCTTAGGAAAATTTCACAGAAATGATGTGACTTAAGGTCTGGCCACACATGTCCGCACCGGATCCGCACCGTAGCAATAATATAGGTTATCTTCAGAATATTTTTAATTTAACTTACCTTTAGTTATGCTTAAAGTGGCCTGTGTCTGACATGTGTAGCCTGACCTTTAGGCATAACTAAAGGTAATATGTAGGTTAAATTAAAAATATTCTGAACATAATCTAAATTATTGCTGTGGTGCGGATCCGGTGCGGACATGTGTGGCCAGACCCTTATACCCTCTAAGGGTCTGGCCACACATGTCCGCACCGGATCCGCACCGTAGCATTAATATAGGTTATGTTCAGAATATTTTTAATTTAACTTACATATTACCTTTAGTTATGCCTAAAGTGGCCTTTTTCTGACATGTGTGGCCTGACCTTTAGGCATAACTAAAGGTAATATGTAAGTTAAATTAAAAATATTCTGAACATAACCTATATTAATGCTACGGTGCGATTGCGGTGCGGACATGTGTGGCCAGACCTTAAGGTGAACTACGTTCAGTGCTCACACCCTTGCCATCTTTCATACGTTCAATGAACTCTTTTCTAACAACAAAACATTACTTATACCCATTTCTGAAGTAACAACATACTTTGTTTAAATAAATATTTGAAGGTCTTTGGCAAATAAAACAATTCGGCAAAAAAATTTATTTTTTTATTTTTTTGGCTCTTAGACCCTTATGCATTTCCACGCTTCATCTGCTACCTAGACATAGGTATTACTATATATCGTGGGGTCAATACTACAACTAGGTATCAAAATTTCAGCTGTTTCGAGTAAAACTCAAATTAACCACGATTCATGGATGTTCAACAAATCAAGTCCTAGGCTTGTAGTTCTAAAACTAGAAGTGTTGAGTAGCCTAATTTTTGCTTCAATCTTGCAATCCTGATCTGTTGAACGACTCCGTAAGTGAACTTACCTAGTTATAGAACGGATTTCATTTCTAAATCACCAATTTTCAATCTAATTTTGAAAACTCTAAATATCACCTGTAAATTTTCTACAATAGTTGTAGCATGTTATGGACTTGACCTAATAGAATTTTTCTTTGCACTTACCCAAATTTAGCCTAATTCGTAGTTACGTAGTTGTAGTACTGACCCCACGGTATGGTCTCATAATTAAAATAATTTATTATAATGCTCAGCATTAATATGTGCTAAAGTGTTTGTCACTTGAGTCGATTAACTGAAGTATTTATGGCCAGTCATTTCATAAACATGCTGTATTTTGGAGGTCAAATAGTATCAATGTACTGTTGGGTTTTAAAATGTTTGAAGTATAATATTGATGTTGAATATTCAAAGTGCTGGATTCAATTAAAATGGACAACCTGTGGATATTCCATCTACTGATAACATTAGACAAAGAAATGATCATTTATCTATCATATCTATAAGCCATTGCTTGATATTAAAATGAGAAATCAAATTTAACCATGACTAACCGTCTTCTTGAATTAAGCAACAAGATAAGTATGTTTGCAAATAGCTTTTTTTTTTTAGATTAATTCTAATTATTCCCACAATGGCTGTAGAAGTTTAAATTTAACAATTTCTAAAACCTACACTCACTATTTGACGCATTTTTTTACTTCTTTGACATATGAATAACTTCATGAACAATTTGGAAAATTGAAACAACATTAATCTAGCGTTAAATGAACCTCTAGAAGTACAGGAAATGATGAAATGGTTACTTTGAGAAATAAATCTGTTCACAACTGAGGTACAAATGACGTCTTCTGCTGGTGTTTTATTTTATTTTTTTTAACTCTTGAAAAATTAAAATAAAATATCCCACTCTGTCCAATTCGCTGAAAGAATGCATGTGTAGGAAGGGGTGCAAGATTACTCATGAGGGAAGAAAATAAGAGGTTCCACCAGATGGCGCTGTGAAGAAACGAAGATTGAAGCTGGCAAAAACCCGAAGCTATCAACACCTCATTTTATATTTTTTCATCTTTCCCAGCAACAATTAGTCCTTTCTTTTGACAATTCCTATTTAGGTCTCGGGCTTTGCAAGAAATCTCATGCGCTTACAAATTCTTTTTACAACCTTTTATTGTTCTTGTTTTTTCGTTGGGTCTTATTTTGTTTTTTGGCTTAATTTCACATAACGTTTTATGAAATTATTAATTTGAGCTCGCTACAGCGAATGCCGTTAGTGAAAATGTTTTCTCTCACAGAAAACTATTCATTATCTAGGATACCTTAAAAAAAAAAAAAAAATAAGTATGTTTGCAAATAGCTTTTTTTTTTAGATTAATTCTAATTATTCCCACAATGGCTGTAGAAGTTTAAATTTAACAATTTCTAAAACCTACACTCACTATTTGACGCATTTTTTTACTTCTTTGACATATGAATAACTTCATGAACAATTTGGAAAATTGAAACAACATTAATCTAGCGTTAAATGAACCTCTAGAAGTACAGGAAATGATGAAATGGTTACTTTGAGAAATAAATCTGTTCACAACTGAGGTACAAATGACGTCTTCTGCTGGTGTTTTATTTTATTTTTTTTAACTCTTGAAAAATTAAAATAAAATATCCCACTCTGTCCAATTCGCTGAAAGAATGCATGTGTAGGAAGGGGTGCAAGATTACTCATGAGGGAAGAAAATAAGAGGTTCCACCAGATGGCGCAGTGAAGAAACGAAGAATGAAGCTGGCAAAAACCCGAAGCTATCAACACCTCATTTTATATTTTTTCATCTTTCCCAGCAACAATTAGTCCTTTCTTTTGACAATTCCTATTTAGGTCTCGGGCTTTGCAAGAAATCTCATGCGCTTACAAATTCTTTTTACAACCTTTTATTGTTCTTGTTTTTTCGTTGGGTCTTATTTTGTTTTTTGGCTTAATTTCACATAACGTTTTATGAAATTATTAATTTGAGCTCGCTACAGCGAATGCCGTTAGTGAAAATGTTTTCTCTCACAGAAAACTATTCATTATCTAGGATACCTTAAAAAAAAAAAAAAAAAAAAAAAAAAAAAAAAAAAAAAAAAAAAAAAAAAAAAGCGTTCAGATAAAATAAAAAAACTAGAAGAAAAAATAAAGAAAAAAAACAATTTACCATCGCGATACTTTCCCTTATCATATAAATAAACAATATTAGAGTAAATTTTGATCAGTCGCTTTCCATTCCTGTAAAAGATAAATACAAACAGGAAGAGGCTGTGGAAATTTTTACAAAAAACATTCGGAGATTACATTTTTTTCATTCATAACTAAGCCTAAACAATAACTGAGCCTTTTCCAAAATATCCTACAAGGGATTTGATCGAAGCTAAGATAAGAATGCGTAAGATATGGCCGAAATGCAAATTCCCATCAGCCAGATTAAGCCATCGACTTAAAAGAGAGATCCTCGACAAACTACAGGAACAAACAAGATAAGCTATGACGCAGACATTAGCGGCTTTCGACAGACGAACACTCAAGAGTTTTCAGCACCCATTCGAAAAGAAGATGGTAGTAAAAGTTCCACGATACCTTAGTACTTTTTACATTAGGCATCCCTCTTCAGTTAACACTTCTATCCATTACTACCCAAATCAAAATAATGTATTAAAAAAAAATTAAATTCAGTATTAAATTTAAAAGAAAGTATAGTTTAAAAATAAATCGGTCAATACAAATATTCAAAAAATGTTTTTTAATTTTCAGAACCCATAAATAAATATAAAAATAATTCATTAATTTTTTTATAAATAAAAAATAATTACACCCTATAGAATACAATACTATTACAACGACAAAGCGAAATTATTACTCATAATACCTAAACAGATATTTTAAGCATAATAACTGATTAACATATTTTAAATTAGATCCTTAAGGAATTATCTCTCGTTTACATTGCATTGACAGTTACCAAAGAACAATGCACTAATTTTTTTTTTTTTGAAAGGTCTAAAGATTCTAAAAGATGGAATTTGGCTGATTAAAAGTAAAAGAAAGCTTTGAGCTATTGAGTAACAGTTATTTTATTTTTTTTTTTTTTTTAATAATACTGCTTAAACTACCTTGTACTTTCATTAGCTATAAAATGTGAATTATAATTATGAAGGCAGATATTTAATTAAGGTAATCCACTTTTAGCTCCTTTTCTGATTTTTATCATGTCTAAGATTTGCGCTAATGGTTCAAATGAATTCTTCATATCAGTGCATGGTAATAAAACTTTAACTCTCCAATAAATTCCCACACAGATGGATTGTTTTGAAGTATTTATCTATTAGTCGGTTTATTGTCTAATTTACATTCGTTCAAGTGGTTTATAAAATATTAAGAGCCTACTACTTCGAGTCTAGGTACATTTATAGCTCATATTTGAAGATTATATTTAAAATTATATTCATATCCACCTTACGATAAATAACTATCATAAGAAATTTATTGATGTATGTTAACAACCAGTTTTTTAGATGTAAATCAAAAATCAATAATCCTTGTCGTACAAATTTTTTTTTTTTTTCAGAATGCTCCTTGTAGAGAACACCGAAGGATGAAGAAGTTTCTGTCTGAATTTCTGTCGTATTTAAATTCATATTTAAGATGTAGGGATAACAAAATTCGTAAGGTATTTTTTTTTTTTAATTTTGAATAATTTCGATGAGCAATGAGTCGTAAATTTTAAATGTCCCCCTTGATCTATTCCCAAACTATCCGAATTTCATGACGTTGTAACAACAATGTATGCTTAAATGACACACAAAAATGTCAAACAAAAATGTCAAACAAAAATTTAAACTCAAATTATAAACAGAGTTGCTATACATTAACTAGCAGTGGCAGAACAATACTCAAAAGTAATTGTACCACGTAAGACTACGACACTAGTCGATCGGTTTTTATATATCGTCTGATAATGGCCCACCAACAAAGTCCTAGACATTTGATCATGTACAAACAGATGACTGTCACCGTTGCAGGCAATGCAAGAACTTGTACAATGTAACATAAATAAACAGCTGTTCAGGTTTCACGTCTCAGTATTTTATTATTTGAATAAACAACCGGAATTTGAGTATTTTTTTTTTTTTTTTTTTGACATTTTTAGGATCTAACCAATAAATGCACACAACAGCCATGTCAGGTACGAACAGGGCAGATAAATGAAATATTCAAACAAAAGCTGATTCGGTGGCTTTGTCCATTGTAAAAATGTGCAAAAATCCTGATACAAGAATTCCCTACCCCTTACAACTGAACACCGCATGAACATTGAAAAAGACCTACATAGCACATTCCACCATTGTATCTGTTGTGTATCGATATGCGGTGTTGGAATCGATTCCAAGTGGAAGGTTTCACTCACGAACGGTCAGTCTGTCGCTTGGATTGAATGTTACCATATTGTTGGGATATTTTGGTGTCTCCTTGTGTTAGCCTCTATAATGCATGTATTTCAATAAACAATTAGTTTTGTTCATACTCAAGTGTCTTATTGTTAATCCATCCATGCTACTCGCTTGTAGTTCCTTTGGGAACACAATATTTGCATTACACCGGCTAACACTCGTAGACACCAAAATACATCGTGAATAATAAAAAAAATTAGAAAACAATTTAATATCTCAAATGGATAATAAATAACCAAAGAAAATCTGTAATTCACAGATATAAATAATTCTTGTGATTTTCTTTTTATTAGGAAGGAAGGTCAAATTATTATTTCACAGAAAAGCCCGATCTCTAGAGAGAAGGACCCTTTTGGTGATTTATTTATCTCTTCTTCAGTTCATTTATTTATCTCAGACTTCAGGGGGAGCTTAGCGAACGGGAATGTAAGACTATGATCTAATAAAACTAATCAAGGCCCTCTTTAAGTAATGGTAACATAACCTCTCGAAACAGTTCTGCAAACAGGTCTTCGAAGCTATCTTCAGAACCTGTTCTATTTTTATCTTAAAATTTTTTTCAAATAAGACCGCTGACGTATAATTTCTACTTTACTAAGCATTTTCCCTTAATTTTTTAATTTAGAGTGCCCACATGATCGAGACTGGGTTTCGCTCCAAAAGGTATGTCGGCCCAAATGGATGTTGCATTGTTTGAGCTAAATTGTTTGAGGACGGTTTTGCGAGGATAAAGAACAGATTCACATTCAGGAATGTGCCATGACTGAAAATAACCGCATATCATATGATTCTTATGTTTTTGGTTGGAAAATATTATAAAACCCGTTTCAGATGAATTCGGAGTAATATAGTTTTTAATTTTAGCTCGTCCATAATAATTTTAAAAGCCTGTTCCGCTTGCTTCAAGGCTTTTGTAGCGTCCATACTGCTACTGTACATTGTACATATCGTAATGTAATCATACAATATTATATCCATTTTCATTTTTGCTTGAACAAATACGTATCATTATGCTTCACTAACCAATAATGATGTTTCATGACAATAAATGTTAAAATATGCTTAGACCATTCTTTTCTAAATTACTGTAGCATTAGACATCTTCACAGTTCATCTTAAAGTAGTTACGACTATGATAGAGGCATCTCAGACGCATTGAAATTATTGGACTGCTTTTTGAATTTGTTGAATCCATACTTTTTTTTGCCTTTAGTTCTACCCTGGCGAAAGCTCCTTATGAAACTAGGCCCAGATGGGGAAGAGTGGTGTAAAAACAAGAAGATGCAGAGCAGTCTCAAAAGGGCCCGCTAAGAGTAATGTATGTAAATCGAAGACCAATTTAATTGTCGTGTCTCTCCGTCGTGACTCTTGTGCTTCCCCTTAACAATATTCTCCATGTAATGGCTCACTTACACCACAGACACGATTTTCCGCCAGTTTTTAACCTCTGTTTTCTGCTCTCCATCATCTGTATGGAAGCTTCCTATGGTCATTTTGATGCCCTTTATTAGCATGCATGGGAAAAAAAAAAAAAAACTCAGCTATCTAAATAAGATCTCTTGAAACAGAAAAAATATTCGCAAAACAAAGATGGAAATCACTGTCAATATTTTGGCAGTAGGCAAAGAGGAATTTACGTTAAGCTGTTAGCGGACTCATTTATCTATGTTGGGACATGGACGCTGAGCATACAAGGCAACGTGCTTGTTTTGTTTTAGAAACCAGTCCCAAAAATGGTATTGCCGGTAGTTCAGTACTGGAAGAGAGACGTTTATAGCAAGGTTTATTATAGAAATCATAAATAATTGATAATTATCTAGCTTTTGTTCATCAAATATTTAAATTAAGTAGGTATTATACTGGCATTAAGTATCAGGTAATAGAATATATTGGTCCAAACAGGAAGTGGCAGAAATTTACCATCCGAGATTTTTTTTTTTTCCCCCAAAAGCAATTCAAGTCATCCTTTGGGCTTTTCGACAGCTAATGCAGGACCATTTTTCACTTGTGCGGACCCATTACTAATTTTCCTTGTTTTTAAGAATAATATTATTATTATTTTTTACCCGTTTCAGGGTTGGCTATCTAAGGTTAGCCACCCCTTTCTATAGCCAACCTTCAAGCTATGGAACTAGGAGGTACTTTTCCTGCCTTAGAAAAGCACTACCCATGGCGGGACTCGAACCCCCAACCCCGGCGTGAGCGTATTGCGTTGACACTTTCAGCTCCAACGGCTCTCCCCTCATCAAGAATATAAAAATTAATAATTAATAAATAATAGTATTGATCATGGTGGGTACGGAATAAGGATACTTAAGTTAAAAAAATAAAATGATGTAAGAGGTATTTTGAATTAAAGGTTAATTAAAGGTATTTTTGAATTAAAGTTATTTTTGGTAACATCTATATTTAGATTTTCGAATATTATTTCAGTGTTTTTTTCATGGTTTTATCCTCCAACGTTCCTTGTATGTTTATATGTTTCTAGAGATCTTTGCAGTTTATCAGATAGTGGCTTATTGTTACGGTAGATGTTCACCTCTCACTTAATCATAAAGTAGAGGCATGAGAAAGTGGATTAATGCGACAACATTTAACCTGCTGTCGGCAAACTGTCGCTGTGGTAGACACTATATTCCAAGGCTGGCAGATAAAGAAGAGGAGACCAGATCAAGGGGGAGACAAATGGAAGAGAAACACAGGCGAGAGATTAAACCCTAAGCGGTTTACCGGAGAGCTCTGGCGATTTTTCAGGAGCACCGTCGGGAACAAATCTTTTCAGGATTACCCGAGAACCGGTTGCGCGGCTGCAAGGAGAGGATATCTTGATAAATCACTGGAAGGAGGCCGGGATCTTGGGCATTAGTTAGTAACTTATCCTACCCGCGTTTAATTATTATATAGTTCGATATTTCACCCCTTTAAATTTTTTTCCCCAGTTCCAGGGCGAAACGTTTAATGACGAGAAGCGGGAAATATATTGCTAGGGAGCTGGAGCTAACTGAATGCCGGCCAAGGCTGAGTTATTAAGTTGCCCGGTTTAATATTCAAATGGTGCTACGGGCTCCTATATCTTACCCTTTTTTTCTAAGCTTTTTTTTTTTACGCCTGTTTCCTTTGGAGAGAACGACTGAGAAAAATGTGTGTATTTTTAATAGCAAAATATATCAATTGACAAGTGATCATTTCAAAATGTTTAAAGTGTTTATATTGGCAATTAAATCTAACGATGTGGTTATTAACTACAAGGAAATATTAATTTATTTTATTTTTTATCAGTTTAGTCTCTTAAAACTCTTCTCATTTAAACTTAAGAAGAAGACCATTATTATAACTTCCCCCATTAAGATTTTTTGACATGCTTCAAAGCATTACAAAATATATGCTGGATATTTGGAATTTAATATTACTCAATTTCTGATCTCCTTACTTACTCCTACTCCTTACTATTTTTCAATGGATTCCACAACTCTAAGTCCAATTTATTGGTAAATTATATTGACACATTCAGGCCTTAAATCTAATCTGAAATCAAGCCAAAAAATTAATTTTAAAACATTTTGTAAAACACTAAAATAGTTTATGAGAATTGTTTCTCATTATACCTGATTATTATTATGTGCTTATCATGTTACTGTTGAAATGTTCCGGATGTTTTCACGTTAAGATATATTCAAATTTAGCAGCCAACCTTAAGATAACATGCATCATAAAACGATTTTCTGGAACTATTATGCTTTGGATATTCACCAAAATTGTTCTCGGTGAGTAGAACATAAAAAACGTTCATAAATCGAGAGGTCATGAATTTTCTTTTACGTTCAATCGCTCATTGCCGTCGGATCAATCATTAGATATAAATGGCATATTATATCGGATATCCTATATGTTATGTCCTTTATAGAAGTGAAATAATAAATGTTTAACTATTCTGGCCAATAATCATATTACACAGCGATGCACGCAACACGCAACCTTCACTTACCAACTTATTTGGAGTAGAAATCGACTTGTGTTGATAAATGTTTATAAATTGTAAATGAATGTTTGTTTAGAAAATTCAGAGAAAATAGCTTTATCCACATTTATTTATTTTTTTTTATTTCTTTATTCTCCATAAGGAATCGAATATTATAATTTCTGCAAAACTTAAAAGTCCTCAGTAATTTTTGATTCATTGATCATAACAAAAGTCCTAATTTCATCAATGATCAATTGATTTAGAGGGAACGAGTTTTAAACGTGTTTAAGGGTTTGTTGGAACATACTTAAAATCAAAGTGGAAATTACGAATTTTACATAATTACGAATTTATGAACTAAATATCATTCTCTCTCAGTTTTCCTAAGATATAGTTTACATACATATATATATATATATATATATATATATATATATATATAACTGTATTCATAAACGGAAATATAGATTTTCATCCTATACAAAAATTTTTCTTTATTTCTCATGTATATATTTATCAAATTCATTCATATTTATTCATTCTTATTACTAGGCATGACGAGAGACGGTTAATTTCTCCATATAAAAATAAGTAATTAATGATATTTTATCGGAAGACAATTTTCCTTCGCTATTTAAGCCACATCAGGACATTTCTCTGATGATAAATCTTTATCTTATATTAAAGAATACTTGATTCTCATTGAACATGGTGACTTTAATCAAAATCGTTTGAACCGTTTTTGATAAAATCGCAAAAATCACATACAGAACATTTCACGGGACTTAGTTATTTGGACTCAGAGGAAACAATAACCTGTTGATTTTACCGTTGAAAACCGGATGTCAAAAATTTTCAAGATCGCAATATTTCCCCGTACTATATGTTTCATATATAGGTAAACTTGCCTAGAGTAAAAAAAAAAACAAACAAAGGAAATAAATAAATTGAAAATATTTCAACTCTAGCATGTTATTCAAATTGAATAGGTAATGTTGAATATTAGAGTACTGAATGTTTTATGGTTTTCACACAATATCAATTACTCCTTTGTTTTATAGTTAGATACATATGCTGACTGGTTCTTGACACGTTCCATAAGCTCAGTAATATTCCACTGTTAGGGAGAGGCCAGCCAGTTACTGATAGTCTGCTCCATTGGGCGCAGTTCTGATGACCCCAAGGCACTTAGATTTCTGCTGGACATGTCCTTCATTGTGTCGAAGTTATGGATATCTGAAATGGCAGTATCTCCTTGGAAATGACATGTATTACTCTGTTCCTAAAAGCCCAAGGAGCTTAACCTCTGGTTCTAGGTCGATACATTACTTTTGAACTAATAGAGCTCTTTTTAAAAGGCCGTTTAAAACACTTTTTCATAGAAAAGAATAAGGAAGAGGTGAGGAAAATTTTAGATTAAAAAAAAGAGAAAAAAAAACGTTTTAAACAACGAAGGATATTCGTGAAAAAAATTTCAGATGTTCTCAATGTTTCTAAAATTGAAGCCTTAATTTTTATATCAATACTTAAAAACTATCGATTTTATACAGAATGAGAAATTGGAAAGTCATGGAGCTGAACTAGGAGGATCAGGCTGATCTCTTTCTCTTTCCTAGGCTAGGAATCGGCGTAGGATGTGGCGCCTAGAAGATAACGTAAATAAATCCTATATGGCTACCAATATTAGGAGACACTTAAATCACCGTATTTCGACATCAAACCTATAGTAATCGCATTAAAGAGTGGAAAGATTTATATGTTGTCCTTCCAAGCCTAACTTACTTGGTCCATCACTATCCACTGGTATCCACGTTGAATTCCAAAAAGTAAATGGATAGATAAAATCATCAAAGATGTTGCAGAGCTGAATATTGGTCCAGAATTGGTGGATATCAAGCAGTTTCTTAGGTATTTACATAAGCGTAACAAGAACGGGGTATTAGGATAGGAATTATTTTAATTAATGCTATGCGCCCTTCTTCTCCATTAGTACAATGCCAAAACTAGTTTAAAATTTAAAGTAAACCTTAAACAACAGAGTTGATACCTTTCCTTTTATAGTTACAAAAGCTATTATCAAAGGCTTAACAAATGTAATCTTAAATAATTAAGAAAAAAGTAACTAAATCCTTATAACTCTATAGATGATTAAGACATTGTACATATATGAATATGAATTTGATTCATGATGATGGAATTAATTAAGAACGAAGTTTCGTCCATCTTTTCCCCGAACTTTTTCGGAGATTGATTAAGGTTATAAGCTGGCGTTCATACCATTTTCGGTGAATTCTTATTTATCATAAAATACCGTGATTAAACTTCGCGTTGGGCAACCATATTTCATCTAGATTCTCTATCGTATGTCTCTATTCAATCGGTTTAATTCTCAAGGTAACAGAATGAAAGATTTTTATAATGTATAATTTAAATGCAGAAAAATTGAGGGGCCATTCCGTTTTCTTAACTTTTGAGAACTTAATAATTGGATATTAGATATAACTGGTTTTTGGTTTTTTAAAAAAATATTTAAAAAGGCGTTTATCTACAAAAATACCAACAAATTTCTTTAGAAACCCTATTAATTGCAATTTTTTTTTTTTTATTGATAAAGAAATAATACAATCTGCCACACTAATTGCAAATTAGTACAATTAATGAATATTTTAGTCATTCTTTAACTCTATCTTCATTACATACACATCGTCAGTTACTGCTGTTCTATTGGCATCGAATCTCGATCGGTATAAGGGCAACTAACTTCATTATCCTTCATTGTACTTCTTTTGTTGAAAAAAGAAAAAGAAAATACAGTGATGGTGATAATAACCTTATTTAAAATAACTCACACTCTCAGAAATATGATGCACTCTTGACACTTAACAGCGAAGGTCTTACGAACTAGAGGCCTTTCGGTGCACTATAGTGGTGGAAGAAATATTTATGAAATACGAGAGACTAAATAATTAATGCCCGGTAAAGATAAAAATTATAATTATTATTATTAAATCCTAGCCATTTCAGAAACTTTATAAAGTTTTGTTTTTGAATAGATATTGGAGAAGAAATAAGGAAACTTTGCAGAACATTTCTTGTATGTTTTCTTGGTTTCAAAATCAAGTTGAAATACACCGGGCCACTGGAATGACCGGCGCCCATGGGACTATAGCAGTTAATGCGAAGACGTGACTCGTTACCTGCAGTGGAACTATAAAGTTATATTGCCAATCTGTTTGTTTTTTGTTTCAGGCCAAGTCCAGCTTTATTGGAATCGTTAGGCCAATATCGAAGTGAGTTTACTTTTTGGCATCTATCCCGTCCAAAAGAACTTGCAAAAGTGTGACAAATTATTCCTTGACTTCTTTAAAAAATAATATTTATTGAAACTTAACTAACTGAAGCTGACCCAATGTTTAAGAAAAAAAAATACAAATAGAACATGTCAAGAACATGATTAGATAAATAAAAACTCAAATAAGAATTCTAATCATGAAAAAAATCATTGAAACATGTGACTATTAAAGGATATATATTCAAAGACTGAATGAAGCTGATCTATAAATATTAAATAATCATAAAGCTAATATGATATCAAGCTGACCAGCTTCATATTAAATAATGAAGTTTTGAGTGGAAAATCGAGATTCTTTTCTAAAAAAAGTTTAAGAAATTAAAGGATTATGCTTATTTTTGTACTGAAATAACCATTTTTTATTTCGTACTAGATTTAGAAATTGGAAATTGGTGGCAATGATAGAACTGATCAGGAAAGATTAGGCTAGGATTCAGGTAAAGTTTGGTGCCTATTACGGAGAATATATCCATCACTTAACCACAGGGCTATATTAGGATAAATCTAAATCACTATCTTTTAACACCAACACTATCATACCTACAAGAATTACATTAAGGAATGGTAAGATTTATTTATTTCCAATAATTCACTCTCTACATTTCAAATGTCTCGTAGGTACCTTAAGCTGTCCGGTAGAAATAGGCTTTTGGTAAGTCCAAAAGTAGACGAATTTACTAAATTATGAAAGATGCTGATGAGCTGCAGTTGGAAATTGGAGAACAGCAGTCCAAAAAGAAAAAAATGTTTTACAGCCATTGTATGTAAACTACTGTTATAAAAGGCTACTGTATGTAATCTAAGATAAAAAAATCTGGGTCACTTAGTAATTTACATAAAATTTTAAATCAGTTCAAGAACTTTTTTAAAATATCTCTTCAAAAGACTCTAAACTTAAAAAAAAATTGCTCAATGGTTTCCTGGTAAGCATTATAACTTTCAGAGAGAACAAGTGTGATTAATGAAATTCTTTAAATAAGAAATATGGACTGATTTCCTCACCTGAAGCAGCTGAACATATGATATATTTTTATTTGCCTGAAAGGTTTTCAGCACAATCTTGCTCCTTCTTATTCCACGCCCTAACGTTGTAACAGGATTCCCTGATCCTGGAGTATCGCGTGATAAAATCAAAGGATATGATTAATGGCCCTCTTAGAACGTTTATGCTTCGAGTACCCTTGCACGAATCCTGTGAAATACCTCAACTTAAGTTCTAGTAGGGTGTTAACTAAGTTTAAAAAGATTGATGCGAATGAGTCATATCGTTAGAAAGAACTATTGTTTAGAAAAGGATAGTAATTTTTCCGTATCCTAGAAGTTCTGGTGATGAACTTGCCGTGAAATGAACTACTTACCTAAAAACTATAGGATCAAGTTCTAATGAACCTATCGCCTTTAAACTAATGTATAGCATTTTCTTTCTAATAAATATAGTAAGCTATTTTAATCTTGATTTTTTAATATTATTTTTGATATACTGACCAATTTTGAGTACAAAAAGATATAATGAAGAGAAGATGAAGATTGTTATTTTACATTTAGATGCGATAAATTGATCATCTCAACGGATCATTTCGTTGCCACAATTTTTCACCTATACACAGAATAATTAATCTACTTAGAGGCGGCCAAGATGTTGTATATTATCCAAACGGAATCCTATATTTCAAAAAGATAATGAGAGGTTTATATGAGCGGAGAAGTGTTAAGCTGTGAATTAAAAAAATTTAGCTCAATTTTTATCCTGCCGGTATATTAATGACAGGTCATCAAGAAATCGTCAGTGAGAATGACAAATGGCCGGACTATATATCACCAGCAGGTTCTGTTAAAGGTTCTAAATGTATAATTTTCGGGTATAAATATTAGGTTTTCGTGGCAGATGATTCATATTCGAAAACTAATACTCAGAAGGAGGGTTGGGAGGAAAGAGAGAGAGCGAGGGTGTATATTTCTGTGTGTGTGTGTGTGTGTGAGAGAGAGAGAGAGAGAGAGAGAGAGAGAGAGAGAGAGAGAGAGAGAGAGAGAGAGAGAGAGGGAGAGAGATCCATCGGTATAGGTTACATCAGAATCCTCTCCTCTCAGATGGCAGTGGAGATATTGACAAAACCAGTTCCAGCCTCGCCAAAGATATAGTCCGCAATCAGCCTTATCCGTCTCCTTGAAGAATTCGATGGATTGAATCGAATAATGAACTAGATTCGACTCTCCGTTGCACAACATCGATATTTATTGCTAACATCGACCCTATTAGCGGTACAAAAAATTGTAACGATTTGTTTCTAGAACGTTTCCGCTAATGGAGTAGCATGTGTCGTGATGTTGGTTTTTTTTCCCCTTGATAATAATTCTAAAAGTTGAATATAAGAAATATGGAGACGATTTTAAAACTTTGTAGAACATAAATCCCGTGAAGTTTGGCTGACGCATTTGTGACCACGCACTTCTCAGGTGTCATATATTCAACGGACAACCTCTACTGGTATAATTCCATAATTATACTAACACGCTCAGAAAATTTTTTATGCAAAATATTAATCAATAAATATTTAACTGTACGTCAAAATATCGGGATCTTATTTGTATAAGAAGATGAATTATGCATATTAACAAATGTAATAAATATGAGATGGATATCAAAACAATATATATATCTCTATAAAATCTCAAATAAAGACAATTTTGATTGTTCTAAAGGATTTTTTCCAAGGACAGTATGTGAGCAGCTCCATTAAGAGAGTTTGGTATGTAATTATGCTGAGAATATGATGAATTTATATTGCATATTTCTTCTGTGCTTTCAAATTTTAATCAAGGTATGTAGTCCAACAAAACTGAGTAAATAAAATTGAGAAAATGTGTGAAGTTGCTGAATAGCCTTCACATATTCATCAAAACATCAATTTCTAATCTAAATATGTTGAGCGCATGGCGCTCAATTTTTTTAATATCATATATATTTACATATTGTGCTATAATATACCTGTACTGTTCAAAATTCAGAGTGGAATCGTAATTTACAATGGCTATCAGCACATCAAAAAAAAGGAATGTAATTTGCGGTATGGAAGGATGCAGTGATATGTTTTAAAACCGACTTCACGGCGATTAATTTTTTTTAGGCCCTATTCAGAAATAAAAGTAAAATTTATTTTTGTTCATTCTGTTCTGTCTGTTTTATGTGTGACACTTTCTTTTAGTTAATACATGGGTGATTCTAAAATTATTTTTGTCACTACCCAACCCCATAATTAAAATGTATGGGTGATGTTTGGGTCACAACGTGGTAAATCGAGAACCGCCTAAAAGATTTTAAATTTTTTCTGCTATATAGATATTACCACATTGATAATGAACACTGCTACCTGACTTTCAAGCGCCTAAAGTTAGGACAACATTCCCTAAAATCAATAACAATGCTCTTTTTGTCACTCCCTAGCCTGTCACAAAGTAGAGGTCATGTACTTTAAAAAATCATTAAACTCTTTTCTGTCACAATAATTCTAAAAAATCAGGCACCAAATAAAATTGAGCCAGGATTCCAAAGGGTACAGGCAAAGTACCACAACAGCTTTTCTCTTTGTTACACTGTTGCGAGGTCTAGTTTTTTATATATCCACAAATCCCCTAAGAAAAGGAAATTTCGTGCTGGGAACGTATGGGGTTAACTTGTTAGAACCCGACTATACTTCGAATCATATTATTTTTCCTAAATTTACTTCAGTTGCTTTCAGGAGGTGTAGGAGGGTGTAAAGCTAAACAATATTTTTATAGTGAGTCACTCCCTACACCTTATCAATATGATGATAGTAAACAATGTATATTTTTTTAATTACAGTTTAATAGTCCTTTAGAATCTCTTCACAGCCATAAACTCCTTTAAGCAAATTTTTTACTAGTTTTGCCAAAATTGATTGGTTTGTCCCTCCCTGTCCTGTCACTCCCTAGCCTGTACAGATTTCGTTTTTAGCTAGACTTGTGATTAACTTTGTATCTTGGTTATGTTGATTACTAATCATTGTCAGTTCAGAAAGTTAGTTTTCGAATAAGTATATCTTAAATCTCCCCCTCTCTTAAACCGCCAAATAAATTTTTAAAAATAAATCCTATAGTTAACTGTTAGTTCCTTAACTATTTTGATGGTAGGGATCGAACTCATTATACCTATGTAAGAATGAGACTGACTTTAGACGAAATGAGACTTTAAAATTTAGAGAATTATTCTTCAAATTATTTAAATTAATAAAAAAATGTCATATATTCCATTTTTTTTACTTCCTAGAACATTACTTTCTTTGAAAATCATTATCTCGAAAACTATGAATGTAAGTGAGTGCACACTTCACATCATTGCTAAGGAGCAAGTGACCATGCCATCTGCAACCAGAAATATAAGAAAAGATTACTTTGAAATTCCAAAAAATTTAAGAGCCATAAAGCACCATCATTTTTTAATCACCACATACATATATAAGTATATGTCTAGCCAATGTTTCACATGAAAATTATCGATATTTGGAAATTAATATATTTGTTTATATTAAGATTTTCCAATAGCAGGAAGGAGACTAATCACTAATATAGAAAAAAACGGCCTCAAATAGTCTCAAAAATTACATATATATATTTTCATATATATACAAGCCAAATTTTCGCCCATTCGGGCATCATCAGGGCTGTAAAATTATGTATAAAGGTACAATTATAATTATTCTAAATTTGTTTTAATAAGTAGAAATAAAGTAAAATAAATGTTGGGGGACTCACCATCAGAATTGAATATATATATATAAAATATTTCACATATAAATGAAAAGTTAAAATTCTTATAAAAACAACTATCCTGAAACAATCTGTGTACGAACACTTCATCAACTGGGGTTACCTTAGTCTAACATTTAGTATCAGTACTCCCAACATTACATAAATTAAGTACAAGGGTTACATGAATTTTACCAACCATAACAAAGAAATTAAAATTTTTTTTAAGACAATATCAGAACAACAAAACTATAAAAATTAGATATATAAATAAATAACTATTCAAAATACAAATATAAGTAAAAAGTCATATCACATAAAAACCATAAAATTTTACATTTTTTTTTTGTTATATATAAAAAAATAGTAAAAACAGTATAGTCCAAAAATAAAAACATAAAAACATAAATATATAACCAGAATATCCATCTTAAAAATATATATATATATATATATATATAGAGAGAGAGAGAGAGAGAATCACGATGTTTCAGAGTCAGGTTCCTCACATTATTTATTCAAAATTGCAATAGTTTCCGAGAAAAAATTATTTAAATCACCCGCGTCAGTTTTAAAGTTAACTACCCTATCTAAATTCTCTGAGATGTAGAGAGCCTCCAAACATCTCAACCTGCGCTCCGAAACATCGCGATGTAGAATTATAGTATTGTCAAAATCAAAACCATGCTCATTTTCAAAACAATGCTTTGAAAGGGCAGTCTTTGGTTCCTTCTGTCTTTTTCTTCTATCTATCTATTTAGAATATATCTATCTATCTATTCTATCTACTTTAATATATTTGTGTATACATTGCCAATTATATACATTCTATGTAGTAAATGAATAGAAATTTATTTAATATATAGCTTTTGTTTCTTGTATATGCTACGCTCCCCTCCCCGTACGGACACCCATTTGACCTGAGGTAGTTCATTGTGAGACTTTGTAAAATTACAGATTTCTCTACTAGACCTCCGCATAGTTCATGCAAATCCCGCAAATCCCCCCACCCGTAAGAGGCCGAAGATTGAAACATCACTAGAGACGGACAGCCCGCAGGACTGGGAATGCACCGATCCATCTGTTGCCGGACACAATGGCCAAGGTCCACTGGGATTTGTCACGATGGACAGCGAACGTTAGTTCCCTCCTCGGTGACTGCACTCCTCAGGTCCTTGGGGTCCTCTTCAACTCCCTTCACTGATATATTTCATCTCATTTGGCAATCGATAACAAATGGCACCCGCCGAAGGAATAATAACCACTATCCCTGGGTATTCTTCATCGCTGACCTTACTATCACTTTCTCGTTTTACCAGGAAACGATTAAGGGAGGATTGATCGTAAAGGCTCCTATTGCATCGATTTTTTTTTTCTTAAAATTCACTAAATGCTAATAAATAAATAAATGATACTGTATACCTTAATTAGAATAAATATAGGGAAGTAGATAAATGTGTAAAAGAAAGTTACGAATTCCCATAAAATTGCTAAATGGTGTTTAAAAATCTAAAAAGATATATCAATTTCTAATCAACTACTTTTTTAAGTGAAAAAGTGTGTTTGTTCCGCGCATCACACCAGATTTTTTCCCCTCTGTGACATGGTTTATTGGTTTTGGTCCAGAGGTTCTTACAGTAAAACACCAAAATATCCAGATACCAATGTAATTTAATAGTTGAGATGTTACTTAATATCATAGTTCAGACACCAATGTATTAACATATTTCATACACCAACTTAAAATCATAGTCGAGACATATTTCAGACACCTAAAAATCATTTTGAAATAATTAGTTTTAAATTAAAATTAAAATAATACAATAGTAATTTAACTCAGGAGGCTTACCGCTGAGATCCTCAAAATAAAAATAATAAAATAATGGGCACTTCTTCGCCAAACATAGAAATTAACTGAAAAAAAGAAGGAACGGTACGGTACAGTACATCCACTCGGTACCACAGTTCTTACGGGAATGGCTAATATGGTGGGTACCGTAGGTAGCGACACCATAACTATTTTAAATTCAAACTACCCGCGCAAACAGCCGCCTTGCGCAAAAAGGGCTCAAATGATCTCTTCGCGACTCCAGACGGACGTAATCGAAGCGAAAAAAAACTCGTTACATCTCTATTCTTTATTTACACTGTTTATTTGTTTTTAATATTGTAATCTTTTTCTGTTTATATATATATATATATATATATATATATATATATATATATATATATATATATATGTGTTATAATAGTTATGGCGAAGTCTATGTAGTTCTCATAATCATGCCCCGGTTTATCATCGGTTTATCACCTTAAGCTTGTTGGGGTATTTCAATCTATTTTTGCTATGATAGAAGCATACACTAAAGAAAAATACATCTCCACATGTAATAAATTTCTAGTACCTATTATATCTGAGGGTCAAATCATAAGATAAACCGAAATATTGGCATCTCGGCATTAAATATGTCGGTGTTGACAGAAAATTCTATATCGGTTGATCCCAATTTGCAATAGCAATCGTCACCTTCGTTCCAGATGATGTGATTGTAAATTATCCATTAAATAAATATCAATTGATTTCATAATGTTTTTTTTAATTGGAATCGTGTTACAATGGGAAAAGAAAAATTAGGAGACAAGATAATATTGCGAAACGGTCGAAATAGAGTATAATATATTTTATAGAGTTTTCATTAATTCTAACAATCAGAAGTATCTGGGACAGAGAAAAAACCCAAATCGATTAATATTGTATGAAATAAGTATATACAGGAATTTGAATAACTCTTATCTACCTTACAATATATAAAGGACTCCTATTGAATAATTTAGCGCTCTATTTGAGGATGGTATCATCCCTTTACACTTTCTATTTTAATAAAGGGCGCTACCTCATCTATTCCTGATATTCCTCCTAGGCGTTTTAAAAGAAAATGGCCTCGGGATATTTTAAGTTAGATAATATTACAAAGCTACTAAGTGCTATTAGTGGATAATTTCCATACATGTAACATGTCATTCATTATCATTCATCCACCATCTGAGCATCCCTGTCGGAACCGATTCAGCTTGAATCAAACTATTTATTATAAGCAATACTTCGATTATTTATTCCCCCAATCGAGTGGGATAATTTGGTAATTTTGTATAACTTATTTACTTTTCAGCACTTGTGTAGTCATCCTATAATATTTTCTGAAATGTTGCGCCCATGTTTATTTTCTCTTTGTCATTTCGTGTATTTTTTACATTCAACCATTATATGGTAGACTATTCGTGGGGCACCAAATTTGATACACGTATTTTGGACTGTCTTAAATGAGATTTATGGTGACAAAATCTGAGCCGACACTTATTTCTTCATTTGTAGATTCAATGTAGCTGGTTAACCATGCCTTCACCTGGAGTAATTTCGAGGGACTTTTTCGTCAGGTCTCTCTCCATTGTGCCATTATTTGGTAGTTTACTACCTTCACCGAGTCTTCTCCGGGAAATGAGTTCTATGGATTTATAATAGATGGATTACCAAACTCTAAACTATCGTAAATTTGTTTTTAAGTTAACGACAATTATTCAGTGCATAGTTTCCTCATTCCCCTCTTTCTTGCATTATGTTATGATTTAACTATTGAACTCATTTTATGTTAAATAATTAGCCGAATCCTGAGACGGGATTTGAGGACATGAGATGCACTAGGGTATGTAACTGAGATTGGCAATTATCTAGAGATGGAGTCCTTGAGCCTTTCTACCTTTCGTTAGCCCCATCGGGAGTGTTGCAGCAACCTGATGACAAATCGGGGGAAGTAATCAGCTGATACCGACCACACGTTCTAGTTAATTTTTCAATTCTTCGTTCCTTTCGGCCCGTCACGGTGGAACCATTGTCCGAGTCCTATTTCTGGTAGCCTATTTGGAATGTACCGTAATTTATACCCCCTCGATACGGTCAATTAATACCTTTCATCCATCAATGGAGTAATATTTTCCAATCCCCGTCGACAAAACGGTACAAGTAATCTATCCAGGTGATGATCCAGCCTGGTACTACATCGACTAGCGGATTTATAACTTTTCCTTTCATCAGCCCCTTCAATTAAATTTATCTATTTATTGAATCGCCAGTATATTTGGAATTAATTAATTGAATCACCAGTATATTTGGAATTAACATGGTCCGACGGCTATTGAGCTACTCCTTAAATGGTTGTGAAATCCTTCTGGGTGATGTTGAACAGCTATTTCTGACTTTGCAGGGCCTAGGATTAATGTATACATTTACCTAATAGACAAAAATCAATGTTCAAAATTCCGATGCTTGTGTATTTCAGAAATCCAATTATTGTTAATTAATTTACCATCATAATTGTGAAAATGAAGCCTTTCGAAACACCTACCATTTAATAACATGTGTACCTTCATTAGATAATTACAAACCAGGAGGTCCTCGTTATGCAGTTCTGCGACCTTCGAACTATGCAGATTCCAGACCCTAATAGATCTATCTAAGTTCTCGTTCATTCGTCAAGAATTTGTATCCTTCATTTTTTAATTGAAACTCATCAGGTACAAGGATGAAAGAACAGCAAATATCTCTTTGCCAGGCTCTTGAAGAAGTTCAAAATATTGTTGCAAACAATTGAGTTCCATACAATTGCAACTGATTAATGTTTTCCTTTCATTTTCGTTTTGGTTCAAATGTTTTCGTTTAATTTTTTTACTTTCACCAATTTCTCCATTTGAATCGGAAACATTTCCTTTTTTTTTAATATTTATTTAAGTAATTTAAGCCTAATATAATTACCAAATATTATAATAATTATGTATTTAATTGTTATTTTTTTGAATATAAGATACATATACATTTGAATTTGTATTTTACAAACACCATTTACGGACGTTTTGTTCATTTGCAGAGCAGCTAGTGCTTAAGAAAAAACATACTATGTACTATATAAATGAAAAATCTTTAAAGATTCAATATGTGAATGATTATCAGGATTTTCAGTTAAAACTTATTTTATTTTGGAAAGCCAACGTTTCGATCCAACTTGTGGATCTTCATCAGGGCTAAAAGAAAAAAAAATATATGAGTATCTATGCTAGAGGATGACAATAAATGAATACTTTACAAAACTGATAATAATATAAAAGATGGTAAGCATTTTACATAAATATATAAATAAGTGGATGGTTAGCAAGATAAAATAAAATCTGATATTTACCTTCTGAGTACAGAGTGATATAAAGGCTGAAGGTAAAAGATAAGGTGGGAGATAGTGATAGGGGGTTAGTTTGCCGACTTCAAAGGTTTATTACGGGGAAATCCAACACTTTGAAGTGAAAGGCTACATGACAACTGAGTGAAAATATTATATTAAAAACTAAAAAAACATATGGTACTGTATACAAATTATTATGCCTGGACTCAATTATAACAACAAAAATGAGATAATACCTACATAAAGTAACAATGCATAAAAATTGAAAAATATACAGAAGGAAGTTATACAATACTAAAGATAATAATAATATAGAGGTACATCGATAATTGCGGGTACCTATGAAATCAAAACTAGGATTTAAGGATGCATAAGATGTTAGAGTAAGTGGATGAAATTATCTCTGTATCTGTTTTATGATTTACAGGGTTATTTTTTCTAAATGGATGAATATGGATTCTGAGAGAAGTCGTTTATCGTGGTTTGGTACAGTAGCTAATATGGAGGGAGCAAAGTCAAAGGAATGGTTGTGAGCAATGGCATGTTCTGTTAATTTAGACGTTGACGAATTATGCGTGAAAATACTGTATTTTTGTTGGTAAATCCGTTTTTTAAAGTAATTTTTTGTTTCACTGATATAGCAACTATTGCAATTAAGCGTGGAGCACTGTATACGATAAACTACATTACACTTGTCTAGGAGAGGTACTGGGTCTTTCTTAGGTTTTTTAATTTTTTTTTTTAATACTAGGTGTATGTGTGGGAAGCTGGATGAGAAGGATTTTTTAATTTTTTTGGAGAGAATGGGGATATATGGGATAGATCTGTATTGGAAAGTAGAGACCAGAGGTTGTGATGAGCTGTTAGACAAATTGTTAGTTTTTTTTATTGATAAAGAAATAATACAATCTGACACACTTAAGGGCATTTAATATTAGTGCTCAAAAGATACATTCACACAAAATAAATAATAAATAATAAACACAAAATAAATAATAATTTCAGTTTTAGCATTGTTATAGATCAGTGTTTTTTATTAAGCGCTTAGTAAAAATGAAGATCCACAAGTTGGATAGAAACGTTGGCTTTCCAAAATAAAAAAGTTTTAACTGAAAATCCTGATAATCATTCACCTATCGTATAGAATAGCAGTTAATTATCTCTCACCTCTATTTTACTGATTATTAACTCCTAAACCAAGGAGATGAATATAATTTCATGTTTTAACAGTGCTTGCCAGTCTTGACCATTCATATAATTTATACATTCTCCTTTGGACAAAACTGCTTGAACTTACCATGAATTCGGATAAAGCAGAAAATACTGCTATATAAACATATCCTCTACCTCTCCACCATTAGACAATGTACTATAGTGTACTTCCCCCTTACTGGTAAAATAGCAATTCAGGCCGTGAAGTTGTTCCATTAATTTTATTATAAACCAATATTCCACAAGTCAATTTTATTTAACATCCTTTATCCCCTATCTTTTCTTAATCATGAATCATCCACATCATGAACGAACATAAGAAACTGTCTGAAAAAAAAATTAGAATTATATTTATATTAGAATAGAAAATAAAAGAGTTGTTATCTTTGTAATTTAATGTAAAAAATATATAAGCATGCATCTGTAATTTTTGAGGTAATTTTATTTAGAATATTTTAAGCTTCTTTTTAATTCCCAACAATTAGGCATAATGGTAAAAAATTATTCAAGAATAAAGGATATAAAATACATATAATTATATTTTTTTTTCAAGGCGGTTATAATGCAATGACTTTTTATTAAAAGTTTGGTACGTTTACATTATATTAATACTCTGGGGACTAATTTATGTAAATAGGCATACCGATTTTGTGCAGTAATTGTTACGAGGAAATTGTGCATGTTTATAATGAGCACCAAAGCACCAAAAAACAAGTCAGAGTATTGTAGAAGAACACCTACTCTTGTCCCTGAATTCTTCCTCACGAAGGGCAACTATCCTTTTTTCCTCCATTTGATCGGGCAGTTATAGGAGGACATGCTAAAAGTGCAAATAAATCCTCTGAGCTAATAGGCCCCTAAATTTGGTTCTTTTGAAGCTGGCTGTGGCTGGATTAATAGGATCGTGCTGAGGGGGGATCGTTAAGATAATTCCCCGAGGTAGAGATGTTCCCCGTCCTTGTTCCTATCTTCACTTTCGATCCGCGGATCTGTTGCCCGATATCTCGGATTCCTACCAGTTATTGCTGAATATCCTTCAGCTCCGCTCATCCTCAGTAAATAACAAATCCCATGGTGCCCCCTCTAAAAAAAAATACATATAATGAATCGATTCTGAAATCTAAAGGACTGATCCTTCTGCGAAATTCTTGAACCAAAACCTTTCAAGATGTCGTACTCGTAACTGTAATGGATGAATAGTTCATATTAAGCCGTAGTATGAACGTATTTGTCGTGTCGCTACAGGGAGTCCCCAACTAGAGTGATTACTAACAACAGTTTACCTGTTTACCTTAATATTACTTACTTCTTTACCTTGAAGTTTACCTTACCGTTGAAATGATGACGAATTAGAGATAAGAAAAACATATATAAATAATTGAATAATAGATCTGCTCACATATCTAGGGTGTCGCTTCATCAATACGTTACGTAATCTTTGAAGTAAATTAAGTTTTTATCGTCACTTCTAGTGACGTACCGAAGTAACTAAGTATTTTAGTCATCAACTAAGCAACGTCATTCTGTCATATTTAACACACGACAGCCACGGTCCTATGTCTCAGTGGATGAAGGAGTTTAAACTGGAAAAAAAGAGTGGAGTTGGTTGTCTATGAGAACAGCAAATTATTGGCAACTGGTTTTTTTCTTTATTATTTTTTTTTTTTTGGGAGGGGGGGTTGAAGAAAAAGCAAAGAACTATTTACTATTTCTTTAAGGTTATTTTTACGTTGTTCTTATTTTTACGTTGTTCTTGGTACAGATTGGTTTTTCAGTCAGCAAACAGTGACGAATGAGTAATTAATTATTCTTCCTACTTGAAGTCTTGTGAATAGGATTTCTTGTGAAATTATTACGGCAGTATGCTTGAGAGATCTCAGGTTTTTTTTTCAGTTTCTATTTAGTGAATGCTTTTCTAAAGATTTTTTAAAAAATATAATTTTATAATATAATTTATACAAATATAAATATAAATATAATTAATATAAATATAATTTTATATTTGTTTCATTGATCAAATTTATATATTTTTTTAACGCCCACTACCAAAATTTAATATCACTTCATTTCTCAACCGAAATGCCTTTGTTCTTATAGTTTCCGATGATCACAACTAGATAGATGGATGGATAGATAAATAGATAACTTTGGCACAACAACCATTCCGTTTAATAAATGTTTGGGCTTAGCTGAACCTTAACTCGACTCGAAAGATACTCGGGGTTGCCAATGTTGACTAGCTATTATTATTTGACCAGAAGAGTATTATTTCGAAATTTCAAGTAAATAAATTTTTTTCACATATATATACTTAATTTTTTAAATTCCATAATACATAAAAATTTTGCCGACCCCATTTTAGAAAAATGAGGATGTTTTTGGTTTCCTTCCTTATTTGTCTGACGGCCTCTTCAGTAGTTCAGTGTATGTATATACCATTGGTATGAAAATAGAATTTTAACTATGTGGTCTAAGATATAAAAAAATATGTGAAGTAAATCTTCCTTTCTACTCTACAATGTAAAAAACGTTATTGACGTATGTACATTAATACATTTTTTACAAGAACAATCCTGAGTATAATAGTTTTGATTTTCATGGGTGTTTTTAGTTTATTACAAGATAACTATTCAAGACAATCTGGCTAACCTAAACGTCGGTGCTAGGTCTAGCTAGACAGTCCTTGTCAAAGGCTAATCATTTTGTTTGAAAACGTACGTGTACAAAAATTATTTTTTTTTTACTGGCTAGCGAGGTGGGGCAGATCCTTCAATGAAGAGTTATGAGAAAATCGTGCTGCCCCACATAATAACAGGTGAATTTGGGATTGAGTCAATTCTTCAAATATTTTAAAGCAAGTTCAAACCCAATTGCTTCCTTCATTAATTTTAAAACCGTTAAATTATTCTTTGATTATAATTAAAAAGAAACAAAGGTTTATTTCTTGAATTAAAATTAATCGCAATGATTCATTTACAAACGCTATGGCAGCATCCTCCCCCCCCCCCCCCCCCCGTAAACCATTAAAGTTGTTATTTCTTTTAACAAATATAGAATTTGAAAAAAAAAAAAATCGGTTTATACATGTTCTGTACTACTGTAAAGGCCCTCATGCAAATAAGGAATGAAACCAAATACATCCTCATTTTTCTCTACAATTTATGGGGTTGCCTTTTCTCGTGAAACTTTTATTTTATTGTATTCTTTTCCTAAATAAATTTCGATTACATGTAGATACAGTAGATAGGGACTAAATAAATAACCGTTAACCAATGAGACGTATTATGTATTACATTAACCTTTATATTCGCGGTCACCAATAATAATTCTTGATCCTTTTAAAAAATATATTTCATTGGACATTATCCTCGTACTCGGTGTAAATTTATTATGTCAATTAAATATCGCATATGTGGGGCATGTGTGAAATTCCATAAAGGTACTCACTGTTATTCGGGTCTAAAAATTTACGTTGTTTGTCTTTTTAAATTTTTAAGGAGGGGATAGAAATATGCGAGCAAAAGGGATCAATCCTAGACAAGAAATATTTAAATTCTGAAATTCGACATTCGTTAAGGATAATGATTAAAATACAATGTTATGCAAAGCAAAATTAAAAAAAAAGATAAGATATTAATTTAAAAAAACCTGCACTCCTTCAGTATAATGAGCTGACGTTTCTTGGATAATTGCAGCTGCATCATCGTCGCTCTAAAACAATAGCATTTCTCGTACCAATTAATCCTAATAATAATTTCCCTAAATTTTTTTGGTGTTTTGTTCATTACAGGATTTCACAGGTTTGTATCATAATATTTGATTCTTCTAACCGAAAAAGGCAACTACAATATAAGCGAAATGTGTTTTTTTTTTTTAAGACGATCCAAGAGTTGCAATGTATTGTTTAGTGAATTTTAGTGCCATTTAAATATATCTTTTTATATTCGATATATTCGAATATATTTTATTGGGTCATTTTAATTATTGCAAAGAGAATAAAAACCATAAGAAGTATAACATACATCCAATTTTTCAATATAGAATAATAAGCCATGAAGAGATAACTTAATCTCTAACGGCTAATCTCTCTAGACCTTGAAGGAATAAGGAAATGCTACCGAAATATGATATCAATAAACATTATTATATGATATCACTACAAAAAGACTGGACCGATTCAAATGAGACACCGGTGGTTATATACTGGGTGTCCCAGACCTAGTGTAAAAAATAAAAAGTATAGTATAATTAAAAAAAAAAACTCCTTAAATTTAAAAAATACTTTCTTTAATATAAAATAAACTGTTTTCATCTATTCTACTAAAATTTGAAAAATCCTACATAAAAAATGTTGAAGATAAAAAATAATATTATTGTAGAACTATATAAAAAATGGATTATTGCAGCGCGTGTTCAAAATTTTCTCCATTACTTTGGATGCAGGCTTATATTCAACATTTTTTATGTAGGATTTTTTTTTTAATTTTAGATTATTATTACACCGAGCTGTTGGTGATAAAAGGTTATGCACGTGGTTTATTTTCTCTCTATGTTTTAAAAGTTTTATTTAATGTTTTAAGTGATAAAATTAAGTTATTTTTACTGCTTTCACTTCGTATTAGTAAGTATAACAAGTGTGCGATTGAAGGAAGTGAATCTTTTAGTGAAGCGGATTCATCCGCTTAAACAATGAATGAACCGCAAGGTTCTAGTAGTGTACCTATTGAAATAGACAATAGTGATGGTACGGGCCACGAAACAATCTCTTGGGAGGTTGTTTCAGGTAGGAAAAGACAAATGGTATCGGAAAGAGATCCTCGGAAGCATCCTAAGGTTAGTGATACAATTGTTTTACAAAATAGTTTCGCGCCTTTATCGAACCTAAAAGAAGATTCCCAGCCACCAAATAAGCCACCTTTAAACACTAAACCTCCACCAATACACTTAAGTGATGTGAAAGACTATAGAGCGCTAGTAACCTTCCTTCAAAATGAAGGTGGCCCCAACAGCTTCAGGCTGAAAACATCTGTGAGGGGGGTTAGTGTCTATCCAGAAAATGCAGACGTGTATCGAAAGTTTGTTACCAGTCTAAGAAAAGGAGGTGCAGACTTTCATACGTACCAACTCCAGGAAGATAAAAGCCCTCGAGTGGTCATAAAAAACCTTCACTTCGCTACACCCGTAGAAATCATCAAACAAGAACTAGCAAACTACGGCTATGAAGCTACAAGTGTAGTGAATGTTATTTCACGCTACAAAACTCCACTCCCAATGTTTTTTGTTGACGTGTCAAAAGCAACATTCAACGAAAAAATCTTTGAAATCCAATCTTTATACTATACGCAGGTGAAAATAGAAGAGCCACGTAAGAAAAGAATGATCCCTCAATGCGTGCGATGTCAAGAGTATGGGCACACGAAAACGTATTGCAACCACCCCCCGAAATGCGTGAGATGCGGTATGGCCCACGAAAGTTCGTCATGTACCAAGACCCGAGAAACTGCGGCAAGGTGTGCTAACTGCAATGGACCACATCCCGCTAATTACAGGGGCTGCATAACGCTGAAGGAGCTGAGGAAACGTCGCAGCATCCACAACATTCTTCAGAGGCCCCCGAAAGTGCAGGCCCCACCACCACCCAACCTCGATGAGTTTCCCGTTCTACCTCAGCCGCAACAGCGTCAGCCACTTCAATCAGGCCCGAGACTGCAACAACAGAGGCAGCGACCAGCTCCAGCACCATCGCAACAGGAATTTACAGGTATGAGTGGGAATTTTATCCACCCGGCTCCCCCAATTGAAAATGGCTCAGGTCAGATATTAAATTTGATTAATGGACTGAATAACCTCATCCAGCCCCTCTTTGGTCTACTTCAACAACTCTCGCAAGCTACCCTCGCCCTGAGCCAGCAATATGCCCCTTAATCAGTCAACTGTGGGCTCCATGTCTGTTATACTGTGGAATGCAAACGGACTGAATCAACACAGGACTGAATTGGACATATACTTACACGAGAAACGCATTGACATAGCACTCATGACAGAAACACATTTGACACCACATTCTAAATTTTACATTCAGGGTTATAAAATCTACCGGACAGACCACCCGGACGGTACTGCACACGGAGGCACTGCCATACTCATCAGAACAACACTCAAACACAACTTGATACAAATACCCATAACACCTCACATCCAAGCTACAGCAATATCACTATTCACTAAACATCAAAACATTACTTTTGCTGCGGTTTACTGCCCTCCTAGGTATGTCTTGTCGTCTACAATGTTTTGTAATTTCTTTAAAAGTCTAGGTAGATGCTTCATAGCAGGAGGTGACTTTAATGCTAAACATGAGTTCTGGGGCTCAAGACTGTCTACCCCCAGAGGAAGGAACCTAAGGTATGTTCTTCACAAGCTTTCATTAGACACCATATCACCTCATTCACCTACCTACTGGCCCACTTCTAGACGGAAAACACCAGACTTACTAGACTTTTTCATTACTAAAGGACTCCGAGCCACACCACATACCATAAGTACTAGCTCAGATCTTTGTTCTGATCACTCCCTCGTACATTTAATCTTACTAGATGAACCCTGCCAAGCTACACAGAGACCGTCTCTAATAAACGGAAGAATGGATTGGGACGGATATAGAAGTTTTTTGGACAACTCTCTCTCAGTTCCTCTTTCTATCAGGAATGAAAAGGAACTTGAAGATGCTGTTGAATGTTTTACAAAGAACATACAAGAAGCAGCTTGGTCTTCATCAGTATCCAAGCCCAGAAAAACAGAAAGTCTTCCTATGTATCCACAATACATAAGGGATCTGATAAGGGCAAAGAGAAGAGCTAGGAAAATTTGGCAGACTGACAGACTTCCATCAGATAAACAAGTTTACAATAGACTCAATAACGACCTCAAACGACAGATTCTAAAATTTAAACGAACAACTTATGACAACTATATTGCTAATCTTTCGACTGACGATGGGAGCTTGTGGAGACACACCAAAAAACTTACTAAGCATCGTGAGGTGCCGGCACCCCTCCGGAGGGAGGATGATTCATGGGCTGTGGCTGACGGAGAAAAATCAGAACTCTTCGCTGACTACCTATCGTCTGTTTTTATACCACACTTAGAACTCACAAATACTGAACACGATAGCCATGTACATAACACTCTAGACATACCACTTCAACTTACACCACCTCCCCCTTCCTTCACACCAGCACAGGTCGCTGAACATATCAAAAAGTTACCTAAAAGAAAAGCCCCTGGACATGACTTGATTAACGCCCAAGTGCTCCAGCAAATGCCCAGGAAAGCTCTAGTGTTTCTGACGACTATTTACAATGCAATACTGAGAACTACTAAATTCCCGTTACAATGGAAATACTCTCACATAACAATGATTCAAAAGCCAAACAAAGACAAAAACTTGCCCTCATCATATCGACCAATCAGTTTACTTCCAATCTGCTCTAAAATTTTCGAAAGCCTATTGTACAAAAGACTTATTGACATACTAACAAACTTGCATATAATACCAGACCATCAATTTGGATTCAGGACACACCACTCAACTATACATCAACTACACAGAGTCACAGACTACATATCCACGGCACTAGAGCAGAAATTATATACGACTGGTGTATTTCTGGATGTTGCTCAAGCGTTCGACAGAGTGTGGCACCAGGGACTTCTCTATAAACTCAAGATAATACTTCCACCTACCTACTATCTTATTCTTCAATCCTTCCTTACTGACAGATTTTTCTCCGTTAGACAGGGTTCAGAGATGTCTTCTATACGGTCAATCGCAGCAGGAGTACCTCAAGGTTCCGTGCTCGCCCCATTACTCTACATTACGTACACACACGACATTCCTTGCAGCCCTGAAATTTTAACAGCAACATACGCTGACGACACAGCAATCCTAACAAGACACGAAAATCCAACCCATGCATCACAGAACCTTCAACATTATTTGACAAAATTACATGACTGGTTTAAACTTTGGAAAATCCGACTAAATCACGACAAATCACAGCACATAACCTTTACTCTTCGACGTGAAACGTGTCCTCCTGTTTTCCTAGACAATACACAGATACCACAGACAGACACAGTACACTACCTTGGTTTGACATTTGATCGAAGGATGACATGGGGTCCAAATATTAAAAAAAAAAGAAAAACTCTAAACCAAAGATTAAGACTTCTTTACTCACTTCTTTCAAAGCATTCAAAACTAAAACTAAGACAGAAATTAAACACCTACACTTACTTACTGAAACCTATTTGGACCTATGCATCACAAATATATGGGACAGCAAAAAAGACACATATTAACAAACTACAAATCTTTCAGGCAAAAACATTCAGAACAATCACTAAAGCACCATGGTATGTTAGCAACATAACTTTACACACCGACCTACACATACCGACTGTCAACGAACACATACGAACCCACTACAAAAGATTCCATGACAAATTACAAGGACACCCCAACTCACTCATTAATGACATGGCCACAACAGTCATGCCAGGTACCGTCCGTAGAAGGCTAAAGAGGAGCTGGATGAGGGACCTCCTCGTCTAGTGATCAAACCTGGTAACATTCAAGCCAGGAGGAGATGCCGCTGGGTAATGCTCCCCCTCATGCCTCTCATGCCATTATTATAAATTTACTGTCAGCAAATTCACTGGTTGTTACTATTATATTAATTAACAGGTGTGAATAAAGATTAAAAGTTAAAAAAAAAAAAAAAAAAAAAAAGATTATTATTACCCTTTTTATATTATTTAGAATTCATACATTGTTCTTTCTAGCCCTAAAAAAGTAAAACTAACTCTAACTCATGGAAAGTTCGGCATCCATTACTTTGGATGGCAGGCTCTAGTGTGCTTCCTCATTGCCCCAGCAGCTACCATGTTTTTCAACAGAAAAACTTCTTTTAGTCTCAAAAGGTGAAGTGCAATTGTATCATGGGTTACACCACTAAAAAGCTAACTAAATTCCGCAGTTTTTAGGAAATTTGAGAGCTTCTAGCGTGCTCCAGTGGGGAGTGAGGAATTTTCAAAAACCATTAAAAAATTAAGTTTTAATAAATGTTTTGTGTTTAGCGCGTTAAAAGTCCCACTGAAAGTGGATTTATAATAACCAGACCCACCTCATATTTTAGAAAATTTAATGCTGATTAAGAAAATATCATCGTTTTTGTTTCTACGCTAAACCAAAGTAGAGAAAACTGTCTTTTTTCAGAAAAAAATAAGATTTAAAAAATAAAAACAAAAAAATTCTATCTCCTCAACAGATCGAGATAGAAAACTCGTTTCTGCGCCATTCTACCCCATTTAACATGCAGTATTACCCATTTTTTACACTAGGTCTGGGACACCCAGTATAATTCATTTACAGATAAACCACCAGTCATCAAAAAACTTTTTTCGCTGAACTTTGAATTTGATCGTAGGATGTATTAAAGATCTATGTACAACAGTCCAAACCTGCAGGGTAGGACATCCGGCAGCAATGGATAATATAAAATCCAGAAATGTATAACATAAAAATTGGCGCTCCCTCTTTAAAGAATTTCTCTTAAGAGCCTTTATTTACCGATAAAAAGTAGGGAAATGATTTTTAAAAAAGATAATATAAACTAAACTACTAGGTTAAATATCTTAAAATCAAATTTTAAAGTTTTTATCATATTCAGGGATCTCATAAATTTACGCCATTTTGTTCATTGTATTATTGTTACTTGTAGTTACTTTTTATAACGTTGTTATTAATTTCAGTTTTTATGGTTTGATTGGCGTTGTGAATTATAACTGTTTGTAATTAATTATTATTTAAACCGACATCAGTGTACAGTATTAACGACACTCCTTAATTTAAATAAGAATACGAAAAGAAAGAAGCACATACCTTAAATTGTGCAATGCAACATTTAAATTTTTAACAGAGGTAGATGTATTTTAATTGCCTGTTTCCTAGATTTTTCACTTTTGTTTCTTGTTTGAATACAATTATTTTCTTTTTAACAAATATTAAGTTGCCTTCGTTTCCGATTTATTTATTTTTTATATTCAGAATGCAATATTTAATTATTTTATAAAAAATAACCTTGTACTAACTGAGTTCTTGTCTTGTACCAAGCAATACACAGTCTTCTAAATGGTCTAATTTGTGTAATTAAGGTAGAAACGTCTGGTTGGTCATTTCTAATTAAACGGATTGTGAGAGGAAAGATTTAGCACGATAAAGAAAAAAGGGTATTTATTCTTCTCCTGTCGGATTATCTCGCTTCCGTCATGTTCTATTAGTCCAGAGAAAAATTTATTATAATTTACCTCGCAAAAGGTCGGGTAAAAAAACCTTGTGTGCCTTATCACGTGAATAACAAGCATGGAAAAACCAAGTTTTCTAACATAATTTCCTATTCAACTATATGATTTTCACAAAAGTGATTAACAAGTGTGATTTTTATTTATTTATTTGAAGAATGAAAGTTCGGGTATGACTTTTATTTTCAGGCGAGAAAATAAGAATTAATTTCGAACCCTGATTGAAATTGGTATCCCTTAATTAATTATTAAAGTACTGAAGAAGCTACACGATATTTCCTGATCACTATAGGCAAAAGACATTTTTTTTAAACTTATATATTAGGGTATCTAATACTGAGGCAGCAAAAGATATTTTTGTATATGTATTAAGCGTAATTTCGCTGTTTAAAGAAAAACTGGTAATAAGTTAATTTCTAAATACACAAAGTTCTTTGTAGAATTAAGAGAGAAAATAAACGGTTTTTTAATTAAAATTTTAAAAAGAATTACCACCTGATTAAACGATTGATTGTCCCAATACTGTACATCTTGACATCCGCGTCACATGCGAGCTACAACTCATTTGAAGGTTTAGAGGAAAACTGTCAGTAACAAGTGAAAATCTGATGCTTTTACTAACTCAACTTATCTCAACTTTTACTAATCAGCCTATTTCACAGGACTTGGTTAGCTTAAGACTCAAAACGTGTATTTTCGTTTAAATGCGAAAATCAAATTTTTTTTTCACGATCGCCATAAGTTCCTATAATAAGTATATATTTCATATATACACTTACTAACAAAAGTCTCTGCACACCCTTCATTTTTTTTTTTATTTTACCTAAAGATAGGTTATGAGCCAGATATTGGCAATGAAACTCACACATTGTTTACATAATTTAATCTATTTTAATTAACAATAATCAAATTTAGTAAAATTTATTTAACTTATAATTCATTAGGAAAATTACATAAAATGTCAGAATATTGATGAGCCAAAAGTCCCTGCACACATCATTTCTCTTCAACTTGAAGCTTAATTACTGATGCCAAATCAAGTTTAATAGGTAGTCGTTCCTACCTTATTTCTTATCACTTCTCATAATCTATTTGGCATGGAGTGAACTAGTTTTTTGTAGTTTCTGGAGTAATTTTACCCCACAATTCCTTTAGTACTCTTTTAAAGTGGTCTTTGTTCTTTATTTTAATTTTTACTTTCTGACGGCCTAGTTGATCCTACAAATATTGTATTGGATTAAGATTAGGAGATTGGGGAGGTGTTTTAAGTTGCTGTGGAGCATTGTAGAGCAACTATTCTTGAACTTTCCGCGCTGTCGTCATCTTGTTGAAAAATGAATTTTTCCTGGAGATCAAACTTCAATAAACTTTCCGGTAAACTACTCTGTAAAAATTTATATAAACGTGTTGGTCCATTATTCCGTCGATAAATTTCAAATTACCTACTCCAGCAGCACACATACACCCCCAAACCAAAACACTCCCTCCACCATGTTTCACAGTACCAACTATGTTTATTTCCAGGGGCTCTTTGTTAGGTTTTCTCAAAACTTTCCCCCTTCCATCTGATCCATGAATGTTAAATTTACTCTTGTCAATAAATAAAACACGTTCCCAGAACTATAAGGGCTTGTACATGTTCCTTTGCGAATTGCAGTTTCAATATCCGGTTCGTTTACTAATGAATGGCTTACACCTAGGCTTACGCACATTATAGCCAGCTTTCTTTAGGGTCCTTCTAATCGTTGTGCAGATACCCCAATCTTGTAATTTTCTTACACCATACCTGCTGAATTTAGAGCACTTGTGTGGGGTTCTTCGGCCAAAGTCCTTATGATAGCCCTCTTGTGGTGAGAGGGGGCGGCCAGAGCAGTATCTGCTTTCCATTGTACCCAGTTTTTCATACCGTTTTAGGACATACCTTACCGTATTATAGCCCCTGTTGACTATTTGTCCTATTTACCTGTATGAGTTGTATGAGTTTCCTCAATTTTACAATTTGGTCGGGAAGCGATGTTGGAACCTCCATTTTTTATCACAGTCTTAACTGTTTGGGTCCAAATTAACACTGGCAAGTTAGGATTAGCCGGAGGATGAATGGGATAATGTGCAAACTGTATACATATCAGTATGGCTAATTCCACTGCGAACAGAGACTTTTGGCGCATCAATATTTTGACATTTTATGTAATTTTCCTCATAATTTATAAGTTAAATAAATCGTATTAAATGTAATTGTTGGTCATTAAAATAGATTAAATTATGTAAAAAATATGTGAGTTTCGTTGCCCATATCTGGCTCATAAGGTATCTTTAGGTAAAATAAAAAAAAAACTTGAGGGTGTGCAGAGACTTTTGTTAGTAAGTGTAGGAAAGTGGAAGTAACTCGGATGCGAACAACTGATCACCTCGTACACAATAGTAACTCAGATGCTAGACAGTGCAGTAAGTTACTAGACCGACTCTTAAGCTAGTTCGCACAGTGAAATAGACCTGTAATGAAAATATATTTTTCAATAGGGTAAATTATTTATTTGACAATTGTCATTTTAACATAGACATCTTCGGTAACTGTGTGTTTTAAGTAGAGTTCTTAATAATTATGGGTGTACTCTCACAAATGAATAATCTATATAAATAAAGATATAATTCTGTTTGTTCTTTATAGAAATCCATACCGTTTGTCCTAAATTCTCCAAATTTCGCTCAGTGGTTCTTGTATACAAGGTGGGAAAACCTGTCCATATTAAAATTGCATAACTTCAGCCAATCTCTGGGTATATTCTTTGTTGTTATAAAAATCGTTATGATCTCGCTTTACATTGGAGACGAGTCGAAATTCCCCGGGTGAAACCGGGATATACAGCTAGTTAAAAATATCTCTAATAGATGTTGTAATTATAATTTTAACGATGATGATAGTTTTAGTTCTTGACCTCAAAAATCTGCTATTTTCTAGCTTAATTATACTTCGAATTGGTATAAATCGCAAAAAATGCCTGATTGGGAGTGCTTATTTTGAATATTTTATTTTGGCATGCGGTTAGCCTTATAGATTTATTCTTTTTCGTTGTCTTTCTGTGCGGTAGCCGAAGGGACTGTGGGGAAATGCTAGATACGTTTATTTCGAAACGTAGAATTCGAATATCTTCTAGGAGCAACGACGCGGTGTCAGCGGTCGCGAACAAGGAAAAGCGGGAGCAGATATACATTTTCTATTAATTACCCGGGCGGAAGGAGGAGGACACGTCGCCGTGAGGCTGACAGTGGACACTCATTAGGGGCAGATTGAGCCCGGATAATTGCTCACGATCCGACCCGGCCTCTATTAAAATATTCACCTATTAACCGGGAAGACAAAGGACAGCTCTTCCTCCTCGACTTTATCATCATATATTACCGCCTCGCGCTCCCCTAGCCTTCCTCTCTATCAATAGATCCCGCCTTCTCTGGCGATCATGTCCGAGTGAAGGGGGCCCGAGTCGGGTAACGAGCTGTAATTGGCTGATTATAGCCCTTCTGTGTATGAATGAGATCCAGAAAATCGTTCCAGCGCTGAAGAGATATCAGCAAAAAGTGGAAAGTCTTAAAAAAAAAAAAAAATATGGTTTCTGAATCAAACTACCAATTCATATCTCGTTCTGTCTATCTAGATCTCGTTTATCTAATATTAAACGAGTTTAAAGCAATTTGTGTCTTTATCCACCAAATTATGTTTTTTTCCTTGGTATTTCTGAAGACAAACATTGTTACTTTCTTTTACCTTGACTGACCTCAGTTTATGGAAGGTGAGGAGTGATCCCTGGGAGGCGAGAACATAAATTGAAGAAACCCTTTACTATTTTAAAAACGCTACTATTTAGTCATTAATCATTTAATCGTTAATTTGAATTTGGGGTGAACTTAAACATTTAATTTTAAATACTTCTAATATTTCTGATGCATTAAATATTAATTATGGCAACACACTGTTGAAAGTGAACATCGTAGTTTGACGCCAATGGTAAATAATTGAAGAAATTTGGACTCCAAGTGTTTGCTATGTGTTATTTCAGGATAGGCGTCAGGATCTCGCCATATGCCGTTCGCAGTTCCAATGGTATGGTCCTAACCGAAAGAACTTGGGTCGGATTGTTCTTCAACCTAAACTTAATACTTTTTATAAATTATTAATAATAAATCTAGATATACGATGAATTATCCGAATCTACAATATCCTGATAGACCCATCCCACCAATTTACCTCTTCTTAGCTTCCATTAATGTGAATGACGTGAGTTAAGAAAATATATAAAAGGGTTCTGATTCCGAACCGACTTTTCCTTGGATGAATTCAATTGTTGACGAAAACAGCTCTTGCACTCACATTTATAGTTTCGTTTTTTAAAAGTGGATCTCCATGGCGAGCGGTCCATTCAATTCATATCTAACCTTGAAAAGTGGTGCTAATTCAAGTGAATTCCAAACATGTTAGCTTAAATATTTTTGAAAATCAAAAGAAATATACGTCTCGCTAAATATTCCCCAAAAATCTTGAATAAAAGTAGAATGTAAGTTATTTTTCATCATTAGGTATAATTTTTAACCGTATGTATGTCAAAACTATTATGGAGTTGTTGTTTAATGACACTTTGCATATAAAATAACCTTCATTACATCCTAGTGATAACATAAAATTACTATGATCGAATTGGTTTCAAGTAATTAGGAGAAAAGATAAAAAATATATAAGATCCTGAGGATGAGGGGGAAAAGATTTTTTAAAATCAAATTCGTTACAGACTAATTCGATTAAGGTAAAAACTTTCCATCAGTGTTTTTAATTTTTCAGTTCTTTCTAATTTTCCTATTAGAATTCTCTAATAGATTCCCACTGTTAGCTAAATGATAAGAGCGCTGCAACGGAGATGTAGAGGACCTGGGTTCGATCCCCGGCCGTATTTCAATCTTTTCTCTTCCATAAAAATTACTAAAAAATATTATACGAAAGTAAATTTAGACATAAAATGACTAATGTTTTTGTTAACGCGTTATTCCACTGCGATATCCCATCCTTAATGTCAGATAGGTTTCTTTGTTTTAAAGAACAAATAGTTCGGAAAAATTGGCAGTCGTCGTTTAGTAAGGTGATCAAATGGTATGGGATATTGGTATCCAACAATTGTCTGAAGTCAGACAGTCAGTTCAACCCTTAAATCTACTCGTAAGTTTCACGGTGCACAGATCGGGATGGGTCTTCCATTCGGCAAATATTGATGATGTTCTCTATTGATGTACGGTACGATAATATGATTTCGTCTCGTCTTTTATTCAGAATTGATGATATCCATATTAGTAATGATTATTTAATTTCCTGTATTTTTTATTTTCGTTTCTTCTTCTCCACTTTATCTCCTACTAATCTATTCATTTAGATGCCATTAGTGGATATAAGTCACTTTGTGGATTCCCAAAGCAGTCAGACGGTAGAATTAACGATGCAGCTTTCGCCATTTCATCAACTTTACATTTATATCATCAGTCATCTATATTATTTGGCCTGCAATTCATACAAATAGAATGAGCGGATTTGTAATTATTAGCTTAAAAATAGCCGATTTGTAATCTCAGGCTAAATCTGAAGAATGGAATTGAAAAAAAATTAATATACTGTTACATATTTTACTCCAATCAATCTTTCATTTTAATCTATTTTATTTTTTCCATATAAAGAAATGTAACTTATTTCAAGAAAGCGCCACATATAGTCAGTTACCAATAATCTTACATAAAAAAAAAAAAAGTTAACTAATCTACATGTCAAGCCCAACTGCTATAATGTTTTTTTTATCCTACCTAACAAGTGCATCGCAGGTGAAACAAGATTCCATAAAAGGCTTATTTGTAATTTTTCCAATTGAAGTAAGAAAATATTAAAATCAAGGTCTATTATAAATAATACTTTTTTATTTTTTTTTATTTTAAGTCTCATTAAGATTCCAATGCATCATAAGAAGAACTACAAGTGGGGTCATATTTATATAACAAACGAAAGTTGTTTTTTAACTCCGTGGATGTCAAGAACTTAAATTACTCTAACGACACCATTATTTTACATTTGTCATTGAATAAACAATTTTAATAAATAGTCATTGTTATTTATAAGGAAACACTGCAATAACCGTAAGGCATCCAACCAACCTAAAGAAGGTGTTAATTTTTTTTTTTTTTTAAACACATTTTAAACCAGTTTTTGTTTATACCTTTCAGAATATTTGTATTTGTAAGTGTTCAGGGCTACACTCTGGATAAAATACAATTCTTTGCCACTACAAATATAATGCGGACCTGTTCATCCGGTTTTGTTTTTGAGAATCTTATTTTTTGCTCGAGTTGCGAAATAAGTTTAAATGGTCAATTTATTATCATTGGATGAGAGCCTTTTATATTTCACGGATTTAAACTTATTGTTTCTCCTAATCTTGTATACTCGAATTATTCGCTTATTTGCCCGTTAATTATGGCTACGAGAGAAAATGATCATCGTTAATTAAGAAACAGTATCAATTTAATTAACATTGAAACACGATATATTAGCTTTTGTTACTCTAAAAAAATATATCATTGAAAGAAATTTTATTTACACTAAAAAAAAGAAAGCTATTTTTTTCTTGCTACCAAAAAAGTCAAATCTTTCAATGAGCCTACAATCATTATTAATTATCAAGAAAGTAAATTAACACTAATTGGCAACCGTGATTGATTTTAAATTTAAAAAATGGCACCGTCTATAGTTTTTTTTTTCTTTAGTAGAAATTTATTTGATTGAAAGTGGAATTTTATTGTTTGACGTAAATTTTAACCAAAAAACCTTGATCTAAATATTGATGTAACATTTTCCAATGTTGTGCAAAGTGGTCCCCATCGCTCCGCCATTCCATAAATTCCTCTCAAGATATCATGCTTGTCCTTCCGAGACGCATTTTTGATCTGAGAGGCCGTTGGAAGTTTCGATTGAATGTCGTGTACGGAAACGGACTGGTTTATAAATCTTGTTTCTTCTGATAATTGACATTTGAAGAAAAAAAAATTAAGGATGAAAAAATAATATAACATTATCTTTTTTAAGTAATGTTATTAATATCGGGAAGGGAATATATTATACGTTTGATTAAAAAAAAAAAAAAAAACTGCGACTGGTTACTTGCTAAAACGGTCATAATAATCTAAACATTTATCACCCTAAAATCGCTAACCTATCCTATCCTACATGCTTAAAAATATGTAGGTATATGTTGTTATAGAACTGATCAAGTTCCTGATCTACAGGTATAACCTATTCCATACATAGTGAAAAAGTTATATTTATTCCGTGGATCCGCCTCGAAATAAAAGTGAACCCGCTCAGGGCGGATTCGAACCTCCACCGTTCGGCTCGAGAATGTTGTGCTCTTATATGCTCGGCCTTGCCGGCTCCATAAGTAATATGTATGATACTTTAAGTAAAAAAATAAATGATTTGCTTAATCTGAATTATGAAAAAAAAAATGCCCCTCAGAACATTTTTGGACCCGCCACTGATTAAATTCCGTTTAAAAACAATTAATTAATAAACAAATGGTACCTACCTCCTTTTGAAACTGAGCAAAGTTTTTAATTCTCCAAAACAATACGTTGAAATAAATAAATATGTTGATACATCAAGTTACCAAGTTCTTTATTTATATAACTAAAATTACTAGTTATTTAGTTCTTCTTTTATTGCGTTACACTCTGCGAAGGAACAAAGCCGCCTGCAGCATCAAACTCCATTTCTCTCTATTTTGTGCGGCTGCTCCCCAGTTGCGATTGCCAAGGATGGACCGAGCGTCAGCCCAACGCAGCCTGGGTCTGCCAACCCGTCTTCGTCCATACTGCTCTTCTAACATCTTTCGCGGGATCTGGTCCTCGGTCCAGATCCTCCATCCAGTGCTATCAACCAATTTTGATGAATGTTATAATATCAACGGTTTCATCGAGAACAGTCAGTTCGGCATTGGTACGCTGCCTCCACGCACCATCTTCACATACAGTACCTCCTGACTAGTTAGGCACTTTAACAACTGAGAAAACTATCTAATTAACAGATTTCTTACATTTAGCACTCACTGATGTTTGAGCTACATGTTTTGGTAAGTCGATTGAGCGATAGTCATTTCTCCCTCGGAGAATACGCATTGTCGATTCATGAAAAATGAAAAATATTACTTTATTCTGGGACATTTAGTCCCCTAAGAATAACATTATCGACAATTTTAGGGAGAGTTTGTCTGGCTGTACTATATACAATTACATATGTAAATTATAACTAAAAATACACACTTTAACAACAAATGAAAATAAATCTTAACTTCATTAGACACCACATTTGTGAAAAAAAAACAAATAAATAAATAAAAAATAAAAATAGCAAAAAAGATGAGTATCATTATTAGAATAAATAAATGATAGAACTTCAGTTTACATATTTGTACAAAACCTTCAAAACTAAATCAAGAATAATAATAATTTTACATCTGCACGGAAGATTGGTGTTCCAGGAGGTGCAGAAACAGGAGGTGTTCGAACGAGGGTAGGGAGGAAGCTTGACGATAGACCCGGGTAAGGAATTCCAAAACTGGGTGGCACGAATAACGAAGGATTTATCGAAATAGGCTGTTCTATGAGTGGGGATATACAAGTCTGTAGGTTGAGATCTAGTATTTAGCTGATGGATGGATGAACGTGGGGTAAGGAGGTCAAGAACGTATGTAGGTTTCTTTGCTCTTAGGATTTGGAAGAGGAAGGAGCCGAGCAGGTACTGTCTTCGAAAATTAGGAAAAAGGAAACTTTGCTGGGAATAATATTCGGAAATGTGAGAGTGTCTCGGGAGACCAAGGATAAATCTCATAAAACGGTTCATCAATCTTTTAAGTCTTGTCTCAAGCTCACCAGACAGACCACCATACACCAGGCATCCGTAATCCAAGTGTGGAAGGATTCATACAGTGGGGCGCCTCTACATGCCTGTACGACCAATCTGGTGAGGATTTTAACTGAACAGAGATTATTCATGACCCAACCCAGTTAAAATAAATAAACTTCTGGCTGGAAAGGGTTTTGTTAAGAGTGATATTAAAGCTCAAAAAAAATGTGAGGATTAGTTTCTTTTAATTGATAAAAATTTTGAATTAAAAGAACAACACTGGGAGAAAATCATAGTATTCTCAAAAGAAACGGTAAGTATAGTGACCTTAATTTATATTATTATAAAAATAAATATATAATATAACCCGAGAACATTAACAAAAAAATATTAAAATCAGATACCGATTATAATCGATTCTTAATATAATTATATTAAGAACCCTACAATGAAAGTTTTCATACAAATAAGTTACTTATAAAATAAAGGTAATCTACAAATAAATTGTAGAGTCTTGGTAATACTCGAAATTGAGCCTAAAGAATTTTCAGGACTCTTCCTCATAATTTATTGTACAAGGTATTGGCTGAACAAAGGTGAGTTCAACACCTGACTTGCCCGTAGTGTAACATCATTACTGTATTTAATTGGGATTTCATTTTTAAATAACTATCTAGCCTTGATTGCCATTTAAATGGTATTTAAATGATTTGGGAAATAAATCCATATTAAATATGGTCCCTCCATACGAAATCCCACCTTTATGGTTATAGTGAATGTAGGTGCCTTCATTTTTACAATTTATGAAATTTTCATTAGTTATTCCTTAAGATGTTAAGATAATAAATAAAGAATAACGAATTGTTAATGAAACCAACCTATGCAGATTGTCTAGTGCTTCATTAAATGAAATAACTGTACCATTCACTTACCATGATTCACGCTCACAAGTCCGTCCAATTTAGTAATGGATTTTAAAATAAAATTAAATCCATCTCTAAACTCATGATAAAGAAAAAGGCTAAAAGCAGTCCAATATCCATAAGTACGAAGAACAGTCCGAGTTATCTGTGAACATGAATTGGGTTTTTGTTTGTTTTTTATTCAGTGATTAGTGAAACGGTTTGGAAGCAAGGTTTTTTTAAGAAGATAAATCGTAATGAGTTACCTTGATCAGTATTACTTCCCTCTCTAAAACTTTACGATTTGATTGTAATTAAAGGCTGCTTGCTTCATTTTTTGGAACGAGTTCTATTTTTTTTAAATAAGATTTTTGTTATTCTCGCTTTATTGATAAATTAATAATTAACGACAGGTCCATTAACTGCTGACATGTCTATTAGGAGAATATGAAGGAGCTGGATGGGAGACCACCTTTCCTGAATAAAGGGATTAAAGAAAGGTTTTTGCAAGATGTTATCTTACCTCACAAATAAATTAAAACTGTCAGAACTAATATCGTAAACTATTTGATACAAATTGTTATGTATAAACTATTTGATATTTGTTCCATCGTAGTAATATTTGTAAATAAACCTATGACTTTGCTTAATAAATTTTGTATCATTTTAACGTGTTTTTTTTATTTACTCAAAAACGGATTTCACGATTTTGATCAAACTGGGTATTTGATGTATGTATATGCCAAAGGTGTGACAGCCAACATTTCATCAAAATTGATCAACCGAAGGGGGGACTTTACTTAGTAAATTTTGTATCATTTTCACGTGTTTTTTTTATTTACTCAAAAACGGCTTTCACGATTTTGATCAAACTGGGTATTTGATGTATGTATATGCCTAAGATGTGATAGCTAACATTTCACCAAAATTGGTCAAACGGAGGGGGCACTTTATAACTTTTTTCCAATGTTTACTTTTTTTTCGATTATCTCAAAAACGGCTTTTACGATTTTCATCAAATTCGCCATGTTTAATGAAAATTAGTTATTATTTAATATCAAGTAAGCGTTATCACTATTAAAATGTTCTGAGGGGGCTGTTTTTTTGTTTCCTGTACAGTACCTTTGTTTTTGTTTAAATGGAGAAATTAACTGTATCTCATTACGCCTAAAAATAATAAATGGCTAAATATGAAATATGAAAAAAATCAAGTAAACATATGGAGGAGAAAAAAATAAAAATATTCCGTCAACTCATAAAATACGTTGAACACACGCATGCGGCGGGGTACGCCTTTAATGACAGATCATTGTTCATAATTAAAGCCGTTCTGTTCAGTTAATGGAAATTATTTGTTTCATGGTAACTAATTGAAATTTTCAACAAGTATATAGAGAATTATAAAATCAGACGACTTGGAGTATTATGCTTGCATTGCCGAATTATGACAAGTAAAATCTTTTATTTAATAATAAAACAAATTAGTGTTTTTTAGAGAGCAAAAATAAGAAATGAATGTGGAAAAATGTGTAACTTAGAGAAGTGGCATTAACAAAACGCATTAATTTCTGATTTAAGTAAGTTGGTAAGTTAAAGCAGTGTGTTGCGCGCACGCACCAGATTTTTTTCTTAAAAATCCAGAAAATAATCGTACAACTTCAAATGTTCAACCAAGCTTCAAACAAGCCTATTAGAACCTAAGCTTTCATCCCAAACTATTTCTCTAGGGTTCAATATTTTTAATAGATATATATTTTTTAATATTTAATACATTTATATATATTTTTTTGATATGTAATATATTTATATCTTTTTAATATTTAATATTTTTCATATAATATTTTTTGTAACATGTAATCTACAGTAGATCAGACCATACTTTTTGCGATAAATTCATACTTAAGCCATTATCGTTTGATTGACAGAAATGATAAACTTATAGTTTGTTATATTGCATAGGATCATTTTGCAGGTATTACGAAATGAATGACTTCCATAAAACGTTTCTTTAATCTCGATACAAGCCACTAATTCATCCTGATATTATTAATTAGTCGTTTCATAATGTCTTTTCATGAAAGGAAACTAAATTCTTGGAAGAGGTAAGCTCTTTGGAGATGGGCAAACATCTGGTTACGTTTGATTGGATTCCAGGAGACTAATGTATGGATATTTTGAAACAGCCACTCCTCACCGACTTAAATTGAAAAGCTGCTAAAACAAATTGGTGGTACTATCAAGATCTAGAACGGAGGGTAATTAATACAGACAGAGCTATGACAGAGGTGTGTAGGTGACTTGGCTGGGCGTACCTCCTCTAATAAGCACCTGTGGAGCTAGGTGTTGCTCTTACCTCTTAGTCACACCACTGACATCACTTCAGGTGTCATCACTCACGGATTCTGTCTTTTCTGGGGTCCTTTCATCATTCTGATCATCCAATCCTACCATTATTTAAATATTGTAACATATATTTCGAAACTTCTCATATAAGTTTTCCTGTTACATCCAAATTATTCAAATGTTTTTCTACAATATTATTCCCTGACAACAATTAAGAATATGATATAAGACAAGTGTAAGGAGATACTGCATCCTTGATGATCAATACATTTGGCTTTTTGTTTACGGTAGACCATAAATAAGAGCGATACATCTTTTTAAAAATTTTTTATTAGTAGAGTAAAAATTGGCCACGGCCTGAAATTGAACCAAGGTCTCTGGATTTGATCATCAGTTCAGCACTCTTATTCGTGAAGCTAACGGTGGGCTCAATCCCAGCCATGTCAACCTTCTCTGTTGAACCTATCCGCCACATTCACAAGTAACCGGGAGCTGGTCATTTTTCTTAAACATTAGTTGTTGAATATTAATTTTTTTTAAAAACAATTTTATTTGAAAAAAAACTATCGGTCATGGCCGCGAATCGAACCACAATCTCCGCATCTCCTCTCAACGCTATTAACCGTTTAACTAAGCATAGTATGCTAAGCAAGCATAGCATGCATTATAGTTTCCTGTTTTTAATGGGTAACGAATACGTGAGCGATTTTAAATATGGCCTCTTCATGATTGATATTGGCACATTATTCATATCGTGATGTTATAATTTTAATGTATTATTTTACCGTTGAAGAGATTTTCCTTTCAAGACGGAGAAATAGCACACATGCAAAAAGTGTAGTTTTGTGAGTCGTTAATATGAATAAAATACTAATTCTAATTTCGCAACCGTTAATAATTAGTGTATAGTTTTATAAAATGGAGAACGTGGAGTTTAAACTAATTCTTCAATTTTTTTCGGTTGGCAGTTTGTAAGGATTTGATTTTTTTAACAACGCCTTCCCTGTTGACTTCTGGGTCCACGAGTCATATTTTTTTTCACCAAAGGCTCGTATGTATGAGATTTTGCATTGCGGCCGCTATAATCTTTGCTTTTTACTTTCCATAAATACGGGAACGAATTGTATGTGTCAATGAATTCTGCAATCCAATGTTTTTCACTCACCATAGGGAACGTGTTGATAGCAGTCGAAGTAATTGGTGTTAAATGGTTTCATTCAATGCGCATGCCTGAAATTGGAACTAAGGCTTGAGCATCGGCTTGGACAAACTTCATTCCAGCGTTTACAAACAACGATTTATTTGTGCGAACCGGCTTGTGCAAGCCAGTATGTGCAGATAGCTTGAGCTTGTAAACGCACCTTAAGGCTTAGATACTCTTAAAATATTTTTCGAAAAATCATTGCCTGTCATAAACTGTCACGAGAAATATATTAAAGACCTTCCGTAGAATCGGCTGCCCCTCCCTCCCGATTTCTGCTTCTTTTTTTTTTTTAAATACAAATTGTCATTGCCAAAGGATGCGTTGGATGATGGATATAACTTACATTTTCAGATATTTTCCATTTCGGTTACCGAAGTTATAACACACACAAGAGTTGATGTGGATATAGTCTTAATAGCAATTTGTTTGGAGGTTCCTGGTTAAGAAACATCCGACAGGTATTTTACCTGGGCCCTAAAAGCCGATGAATAACAATGAAATTAAACTAGTTCACTTATATCTCGAGTTTCAAAAATGTTATTAACATGATTCTTACACCATTTTTTTCATTTTTGAGTGCAGATTTAAAATATTTAATTTTCTTTTATTTTACAATATAAAATAGTTTATAATGAACTCTTTAAAGTTATAAGAACTAAAAAAAAAAAACTATAAACACTAATCGAAAAAATATTTAGGTTATATTCAAAAATATTTTACCTAGCTGAAATGTTTTTATTACAAAATGCATTTCGCAACAATAGCATCCTAAGGAAGTGAGTAATGTACTGACCGCTGGTTTCGACGAATACTTAAGAAAGTTTAGGTCATTATTGTATTTATACGATAAATAAATATGCCATATAAAAAACTTTGTTTTTATGGAACCTCCAGATTTAATATGCCTCATCTCCTTAAATCATTTTACCCGATTTAGAACTTTGGAGTATAAATAAAACAGGTGATAAAATAGTAAAAACAGAAGTTTAAAATTAAGCGTTTAAAAAATAAGAGTTATATAAAAATCACCTGAGACGCGGAAAAAACGATGCACACCACAAAATTTTGTGTGGGTAAATTACAACACTTTACCCTATACCAATTTTATTAATCGCAGTACAGATTTGTATTACCGGTCCGTATTATGAAAGCAAGATATTGTTAATTATTATTACCGTTCCGTCAAAACATGGGAAAGCCCACAAATATAAAATAATGTGGATATAATTAATAAAATAAAATAATATCGGCAAAGAAAAAATGTAACTTGTAAGAAGCTGCTAATCAAAATCTATGTTTGATGTAGCAATCAATGTTCCGTTTCCTTTCAAAATAATTCAAATGCAAAAAGGGGGCTAATATTGTCTAGAAATATAGGAAGTAGGATTCTATGGACGTGCAGGAAATGTCAAGATGTTGTAAACAAATTACTGATAATTCTTAATTTGTTCGGTGGTTACTCAAAAATGTATGTTGATTGGAGGAAGGGGTTGTTGGAGATTACGCACTCACATCGAAGCTTTTGTTTTTATAGTTCAAATCTCAATTATAGGATATTCCTTGTTTTGTTCTCATTTTCTTCCTTACTTGCAATATTAGTCAGCAGCCAATATGTTCCAAAGGGCAAAATCACCTCCGCAATTCATTTACCCCCAAGGACCCACCATGACCCACTTTCTTCTATTTCTTACTTAAGGCCGAGGGAACATTTAATAGCACGGTACTCGGGATCGCTGACCACTCATGATATATTGGACTTCATCGCCCCGCCGGCAACTATCGGTATAAAAAATGCTCCCCTATGAACGCTATTAGCATAAAGGATTGAGCACGTACGGCACATTTTTGGCTCTGAATAATTTTGTATGCAGGAGGGGTGAGCCTATTTTTCGGCGAACCTATAATTGGACAACGCCGGGCCAGGCGCCTTATCTCTCTCAATAACTCGCAGGAAGGCTGTGCGGGCTGCATTAGCCCGTCCCCTGCGGCTCCCGTCCTCCACCCCGCTTTATTCCTCTCCATCCCACTCTCTCACTCTCTTCCCTAAAAATCCCCATCAGTCACATGATCGCCCGCTATCAAGGATAAATGCACCATATCAATTATCTGGGTCCTCTTCTTCGAAGTACTTTTAAATGCGTCGGACCCAATCATCGATAAACATTGAAAGAGAAAAAGTTCACCTCACTAATTTTGAATGAGACATTGCCAAATACTTCGAGTGCGGCAACGAGACATTATAAATACAAGGGAGCCATATATCTTGCGAAAGAATCACAATATGTTTTTTAGTTTTTTTGAAGAGGAGACATTTTACTGACTATGCTAAGGATCCGAAGTACTGACTATGCTGAGTACAAGTAATGTTAAAAAAATATTTCATTGGATCTAATGGGCATAAGGTGCAATGAAATATTTGAATTCTACCTTCTTGAGTCCCTGGCAACTGCATCTCTTTAAAAATCTCTGGTGCGATACGTGCTACTTACTTTCACTTACCAGCCTACTTAGATTAGAAATCGAAGTTTTTTGATAAATAGTTAAACGCCATTCAGCAACTTCACAGATTAACACATTACATTTAATCAATATATGACATATACTTAAGTAATTTTAATGCACTACGAGTGAACATATTACATAGTACATTGAGCGAATAAAAACAGACATAAAACAAAAAAGAAGAGCCGAATTGACTGATTATAAATCGAAAATGAAAAGTTTGAAGTGTTCTCATTGTATGTAATTATGAAAAATGGTTTTATTACTATGTATGATGAGCATTTCAGTTGACAAAATGACTAATTCCAATAACAGCATTTTTTCAATAAGATTTTATCACCCCTTATAGCTCAGGATAGAAAGAAAGATGATGAAAAAATTGTGCCCTCATGATATTTTGGTTTTCACTTTTCACGTTTTAATAGTAGGTGCAGAGTCCGGCCAAATTGCGGGGAAGGGGGGTGGGTTACCTTAAGATAATGTGGAATTGAAAGAAAGGTCATAAAAAAAAAAGTTTCTATGAAACTTCGGTAGTTTCTAAACTTCTGCATCTAATAGGACTTAAGTTGTACCCGAAATATAGTTTTTTTAACTAATATATTTTTCAACTATAATCTAATAACTTATTATCTGCTGACATCTTGGAATGGGCTTATAGGGTTCAGAATCACAGAAACCATCAAAAAACGATGCATGACTCGACAAAGTTGCAGCAAAATTAATTGTTCAATCACCATTTTCAACCCCCTTTAAAGTATATAGGGTTCCTGATTGGACGGACTCTACTGATCTCGAATCTTAATATTGATACCATGTTAAAAGTTTCAAGAAAGTGCTAATTTCGTTCTATATTTCCTTTAATTTTAAAGTTTTTCTGTTATTAAAACTATCACACAACTTCCGGAGCGAATACGGGCTCCCTAGCTAGTTACTTTATATAGCCATCAGAAATTTATTATGAAATTAAAATTTCTAAACTAAAATGTAATTAATTAAAGATTATCTTATACCATATTTTATCACACCGTAAATGCTTTAAATAATTTGAGCATCACGTATTTGAATAGGGATATGAAATTTTGGCTGTCACATCGCGGGCATATATACACATCAAATACCCAGTTTGATCAAAGTAAAGCCGTTTAAGAAAAAATAAACTTGAAAATGAGACAAAATTTATTAAATAAAGTGCCCCCTCCGTTTGCCTAATTTTGTAAAAAATTTGGCTGTCGCATCGCAGGCATATACATACATCAAATGCCCAGTTTGATCAAAATTGTTAAAGCCGTTTTTGAGTAAATAAAAAAAAACCTGAAAATAAGACAAAATTTACTAAATAAAGTACCCCCTCCGTTTGAATTTGGATGAAATTTTTGCTGTCCCTTCGCGGGCATTTACACAGACCAAATACCCAATTTCAGCTTCTTATATTTTATAGTTTTTGTGCTAATCTGTGCACACACACGCACACAGACCATTTCGCGGGACTTGGTTATTTTGACTCCGGGGAGTCCTCCCATGTATTTCCGTTGAAAACCGGAAGTCGAAATTTTTCACGATCGCAATACTCTCCCTTACTATATATTTCATTTATACGTAAGTGAAAGTAACAAAGGTACAATATTAAAAAAAATATCTTTGTCAACGAATCCCCCTCAGAAGATTTCTATCATGATAAAACCTACCTGATATCAAAGAATACTAGGTTCTCAATAAACATGGCGAGTTTAATCAAAGTCGTTAGAGCTGTTTTTGAGAAAAACGTAAAAATCGTTAAAATTTATGAAATAAAGTACCCACTCCGTTTAATTAATTTTGTCGAAATTTTTGCTGTAACATCGCGTGCATATACATACACCAAATTCCCGATTTCATTTTCGTATGATTCACCGTTTTAGAGCTATCTTGTTCACACACAGACCCTTTCGTGGGGGTTATTTGGATTTATTTGGACCCAGGGAACCCCAAAACGTGTATTTCCGTTGAAAACCGAAGTTCGAAATTTCCAACGATCGAAATAGTTTCCCTTACTATATATTTCATATATAGGTAAGTGAAAGTGCAAGTACATTTTGTGATTTTGAACTAAAGGAAAAAATTGTTTGCCTGTTTATTTTTACATAGGGTAGTTTAATTATTTTATTGGCCTGTTTAATAATAAATATATGAAATATGGCCTGTTTAATAATAAAAAAATATGAAATATCAAGCGTACTTTCACTTACTGTATATTTCATTTACAGCTATGAAATAAGAATGTAAACAATTAAGAAATTTCTTCAAAGGTATGAAAATCTTTTTGTGGATGTAATGTCTGATGTAAGGTATAGGATGTCAAAATAATTAAATTACATACTTTATCTTATTTTATTTTATTTATTTTTTTGTTTAATTACAAACATTTAACGAACAGCAAGTGAAATATTTTATCTATACTCTTTTTAATTGTTTTAATATTTTGGCATGATTGGACCTCATAACCTGTGAATCACGATTAAACTTAGTAAAGGTTTCTAATACTGGAGGAGATAAACTCTTTCGTGATTCCATGTAAAATGCTGACACATTCAAATTATTGGTTTTTGTACAAATAAATTAGTATAGGTGACATATAAACATAGCTATTGCTTGGTTGTTAGTTTAACACTGAATAAAATGGTTCATGGTATTATTACTTCAGGGTGAAAACAGATTAAAAAATTGAACATCATAGATTTATATGATTCGGGAAATTAAAAGTGAACTTACACAACAGTTTTTTTACTTTCACTTACCTATATATGAAATATATAGTAAGTGGAAGTATTGCGATCGTGAAAAATTTCGATTTCCGGTTTTCAACGGAAATACACGTTTTGGGGTCCCCTGAGTCCAACTAACCAAGTCCCGCGAAATGGTCTTTGTGTGTGTGTGTGTGTGTGTGTGAACAGACTAGCTCAAAAACTATAAACCGTGCGAACCTGAAATTAGGTATTTAGTGTAGGTATATGCCCGCGATGTGACAGCAAAAATTTCATCAAAATTGATCAACCGGAAGGGGGACTTTACTTAATAAATTTTGTATCATTTTCACGTGTTTTTTTTTATTTACTCAAAAACGGCTTTCATGATTTTGATCAAAATGGGTATTTGATGTATGTATATGCCAAAGATGTGATGGCCAACATTTCATCAAAATTGATCAACCGGAGGGGGCACTTTATTTTATAACTTTGTTTTCCAATTTTTCGATTATCTCAAAAACGGCCTTAACGATTTTCATTATATTCGTCATGTTTAATGAAAATTAGGTGTTATTTAATATTAGGTAAGCGTTATCATTTTTAAAATGTTCTGAGGGGATTATAGAGTAAATGAAAACAAAAATAAGAAATGAATGTGGAATAATGTGTAACTTTAAGAAGTTGTATTAACAAAACGCATTAATTTCTTATCTAAGTAAGTTGGTAAGAGAAAGTTGTGTGTTGCGCGCACGCACCAGATTTTTTAGCTACTAAATGAGACCATGAATATTAAGCAAATTAAAAAGAAATAATGAAAAAGTAAGTAAATGATACGTTCATTGCACAATTTGCCCATGGCATCGGTTCTACGCTCACTGTGAGTGTGAAGCTCGTAAAAATTAAGGCTGTCGTGCCGCTTATCATTTATTTCCAGTAGTGTTTTGTTTTTTTAGCGTTGGTAAATTAAAATTGTTCATTACAACTGTTCCGCCTTCCGTGTAGCGGAAGCATGAATTTTACTGTTATCTTGGTCTAAACTGTTAAGAACTCCTTATTATAGCCGTGACCTTAACCTTGTTTGAGTTCTTCAAGCAGTTGGAGGGTTCATGAAAGGTCGGCTCTTATAGGGTGAATTGCGGCGCGAAAGGAAACATGCCATTCATCGGTCTAACTAATAGAGGATCAGATAACGTGCATTGTTAATAAGAGTATCCATTTAATAGATAATTTAAAGTGTAGGGCATAAAGTCATCTAATTAAAAGTATAATTCCAGATAGTCGATCGGGTTTAATAATTTAATCATCATTTAGGGTGAGAAGGCCGAGCGTGCTGGAGCGCGTTCCGCATGAGTATTTTTGATTCATCAATAAGCGGGTTCACATTTTTTTCGTGGCAGACCTGCGGAATAAAATCTCGACCTTCCCACTAAGGTTAAATTAGGATTGTTACGTCTCTAGAGTAACCGCCGCAAAATAACACATGGGCAGTTCGGGGTACCGATCCAAAAAATCGTTGTAAAGTTGGTCTCCCATGCTTTTCCGGAAATCGAAAACGATTACTGATCCACTAAAATCGATTTATACTGCTTTCAGAAATTTATTATGGAACAAAAGTTATTAGACTAAAATATAATTAATTATAGACTACTATTTTATACCATATTTTTGCACACCTTCGATGCTTTAAAAAATTTAAGAATCTCGTATTTACTTTCAAGAGTAAAATAAATGTTTTTATTAATAAATAAAAGTTTTTATCTTCATAATACGGTTAAAAAATTTTTGGCTGTCACATCGCGGGCATATACATACATCAAATACCCAGTTTGATCAAAATAATTACAGCCGTTTTTGAGTAAATAAAAAAAACACGTGATAATGGGACAACATTTACTAAATAATGTGTCCCTCCAATTAATCAATTTTGACCGTCACATTGCGGGCATATACATACATCAAATACCAAGTTTGATCAAAATCGTTAAAGCCGGTTTTGAGTAAATAAAAAAAAACACCTGTAAATGGGACAACATTTATTAAGTAAAGTGCCCCCTCCAATTGATCAATTTTGATAAAATTTTGACTGTCGCATCCCGGGCATGTACATACATCAAATACCGAGTTTAATCAAAATCGTTAGAACCGTTTTTGAGAACATTGAGAAAAACCTAAAAAATGCAAAAAATTCTTTAAATAAAGTACTTCCTTCGTTTGACCAATTTTGATGAAATTTTTGCTGTCGCATCACGGGCATATACATACACCAAATACCCAATTTCAGTTTTGTACGGCTTATAGTTTTTTAGCTAATCTGTTCACACACACACACACACACACACACTCACCATTTCTCGGGACTTCGTCATTTCGACTCAGGGGACCCCACAATGTATATTTTCGTTGAAAACCGGAAGTCGAAATTTTTCACGATCGCAATACTTTCCTTACTATATATTTCATATATAGGTAAGTGAAAATAAAACAAGGATAATTCTTAGTTGTTAAATGTTTTCTAGTTTCTGAAAGATAATCAATACTTTCATTTTCAAACATATATCTATATATTATTATTATCTTCATTACTTTTCCATCTTTTTCATGGAGTACTTATTATACTTTACTTATTTGTTGGCATTAAAATACTAGAAAATCTTCAAAATAATGATTAAATCATTAGATTCGAATCATTAAAGAAGATATGTTGAAGAGCGAAAATTATTTATATTTTAACTCTACCTCTGTTTACAGTGGATTGGATTACCTCGATGGATAACGTTTTGAATCTCCGAACTTTATCGATTCTGTCATAGTAACCATGAGTTATGTCGATATTTAGAGAACCTCAAGGAGACCAACCATCTCAAATAAAGTGAGATGAGGAAAATAGTAGTGGTTGAGCCTATGTAGTGACCACACCATCTTGTTCAACAATTTTTCTCAGACAGATTTCAATTTTTTTACCATTTAGTGAATTTCAGTATTTTTTAAACCTTACCAACATTGGGTCACTGAGTTTCAAGTCACCAACTCCAATTTATGATGAGAGAGCTTTCTCAGCTGATGAACAAGAACAAGTACCCATATTTCGATAAATTTAAATACGGGTTTAAGGAATTCGGTTGCTCGGGGAGATGGAGCAGTACTTTAGGGGTAAACGAATTGCGGAAGAGGACTTGATAAAAATAGAATAGGTACATGAAAGCTGTTTTTAGAGGTAGTCACTGCTAAGTTTACAGTTTTTGCGTGTTTTAAACGCAGCACTGAATTGCAGAAAAGACAGGATGAAAAAAACATCCACTAGACTTCAACGTAATGTTTTACTTTTTTAAAAAGTAAAAGATGGATTGGTCGGAAGTTAATTACACTCCAAACCACTTGATATTGGAGATTTAGTAATGAATGTAATAATAGAACAAAATAAGATCAGAGTAAAGTGCATACAATCGGAACAAGAACATACAAAAGACAAGTATTTAAAACAAAATTTGCATTTCGACTGCCGAGAATCGTTGCCCACAGTTTTATCTTGAGCTTCCCCCCTTTGTATTATAGGCCATTATAAATTATCGAGTGAGAACTTTGCAGAATTGTAAATGCGTCAAGAATTTGGAATAGGACCAAACTGAGGAAAATTCCTGGCTTCGAAAACGGACAGCTTTCAGTCACTTTTCGACACGGAAATAGAGACAGCGGAAGAAGAATGCCAAGCTTGGGTACTGCAGAGCGGGTTGTGCGAGGTCAGTAGCGACGGTAAAAATAATCTGGGGATGGTCTATTTCGGCAAGGGCGTGGACCGGCAGGGCACTCCAGGACTGCCACTTCAAATAGAGGAATCGCAGGAACTGGCGGCCACAAATAGAGGCACCTATCTCCGAGGAACTAACCAGGTACGGACATATAGATCAAAATGTAGCAGGAATCCATTTTCGGATAAACTGCATAATGTAGCAGCATTCGGTCAAGAAACGGAATGAATATGATATAATATGAATTGAAAATATTCTATGATCCAGCGTAATTATTAATGCTGTAATCATTCATGGGCCAATATTATCAATTTAGGAAACATTTTTTGAAGTGATAAATCATTAAGGAGTTTAAATTAAAAAATATGAAAACAAAAATTATTCTTGGTACAGGGGGCACTGTCTTTTTAGGAATATTAAAACCTGGCATTTTTGTTTAACTTTTACAAGTAGAATTCCAAAACCAGACATATTCATGTCCCGGTTATTATTTTTTGAAAGCTTTTGTTCTATGATTTGCTACAATCATAAGATAAACATATTTCACATAGATAGTAGAACTTTTTTTTTCTTTTAGTGTTCATTTTGGATTCTATATCATTACATAATTATTAAAGTTGTAAATAATAATTAATTTTTTTATTAAAATATCCACATTGTAACACTTATGTGGTTTAACAATTTTTATTCAAAGAAAAAATAACAATTTTCAATGCCATACGAATTATAAAAACACAATTATTTAAAAGGTTACAACAATTATCACTTTATAACACACAAATAACCATATGGCTTGAGCTTCTCTTTAACAAAGACTAAGACTACTCTCCAGTCCCACTGCTCCTTATACTTATATAGTCGCAAAGAGATGAGACTAGAACCTCGTGGAACTGCGTAGATGGTACTCGAACATCGTAGTCACAAACACGTGCTATGACAGTTTGTTCCAACTACTAGTTCGTTCTAACAATAAGTATAAAATCATATGTTTTTGTTCAACGTTACAATATAATCCTGTGATGTTTTTTTTAATGCGAATTCCACTAATCTCTCAATACCGTTTATACAAAAGTTCTCTTTTCATCGTTTACATTAATAAAAATATTTTGTTCGATACAATTCTTTTTGATTCTTTCCTTTAAATCCATCATAATTTTATGATAAAAACATAAAATAATAGTGATATCGAAGCAGCACCAACTCTTTTCTGTGTTTGTTGTTGTTGATGATAGTTGGAGTCTTCAGTTTATTTAGGATTTAGCGACCTTTATAAAGAACTAATAATACTACTTTCTAGCTGTCAACCGACTGGGCGGCGGACACACTCGTAAAGCTGTAGCCCTGGGAACTGGCATGACATCTGATTTGTGTTTTACACGGTGCCTGGTGGAAGATACGCCTGTAGTTCCAGGCCCTATCTGCCAACGGCTCTCACGCATGCTTGTCAACCCTACTT